>CP045905.1:1554227-1566220 GCA_013387185.1 Caligus rogercresseyi
TTTTATCTTAGGGTGTGAGCTAAAAGCACTATTTTTAAACAATAAAATACAATTCAAAAAATCTCAACTGACATACGAACTAAAATAAGTTTATATAAATTTTGAACTTTAAAATGGTATTACTTGCAATTCTTAAATTCTTCATTATTTAAATAAGGTCTTCCGATGGATGGAGGCAAGAGAATGGAATATTAATTTCCTTCGAAGTCACGTCTATGAGTCAACCGAAAGGTCCAGGGAAGCATACTATCTTGCCACTGCCGATAAAATCCCAATTTTAAATTTGACTTTTTTCGGCATTTCTGTATATTCTAAAATGAAATAAAAGGTATTTACGTATTGTGCAGCCTTTAGGTGAATCTATAGAAGAGCCTTAAGCCCACAATGAGTCATCGTGTCCTTTTATTCAGTCCAAGATTAGGAAGTGTATCTTCTTTTTATATGCCTTTGTATGTCTTATATTTGGGAGTGCGGGACGGACATCTACTTAATGAAGGTGATCTACATTGCTATATACATGCAATATATATATATATATATATATTGCACAATGCACTCGTATTATTGGATATATGCAAGGGTTGAATACTGAAACTTGAAAAAAGTATTTCATTTCCTCAAAGTTATATGGGTTCCACCAGGAGCATAATACAATTAAATAAACTGTCAGGAAAACTTCGTAGGTGCAATCACTATTTAATCACTTCAAATGATTCTATTATATTGGGAATATAGTAGATACTTATAAAAACAAGAGGTCAGAGATATTCTTGGATAATTTCATATAAGCATCGTGCGATCCTTTAAACTATCTTCTGTAATGCTATTCATTAAATGGAAAGTTTAAAATAATTGTTGTATAACGGACACGATATATGAATATAAAGATTGCATTTACAACGTCATTATTCTTCTGCCTAGTGATTTTTTCTCATAACTCTCGTTTAATAATATATAAAATCACTCACGGATTCTGCATTTTTATGATCCTTTGAGTTATGTAAAAGTGTCACCGTTCCTCACATCTAAATATGAAATGGCATAAATAGTATATCTTACTTATTGTACTGAAATTCCTTCAACCATTTTGATCTTTTAATGCTAAAATACATTTATAAAAATTATGAGTCCAGGTATTTAAATACCAGGCTGACACCGAATATACCAATGCTTTATTGTATTAGTTGGTAATTATCCCCTACTCTGAGGGAAGGATAAATGTAAAGTAATGATTTAAACGGTGTTGTTCAAACTCTCAATGTTGGGAGCGCAGTTCGAATCCCGGAGGGAAGCCATTTTTGTCTACCTTATTGACAAGAGATCTTAGTTTCGATAGACTAATTTGATGTTATTATGCTTATTTATATCCACAAGGATGTACTTCTATCCAACTAAAATAGCAAAAAAATATTTAAAATGTAAATATTTGGACCTTTTCTCTCCATTTCTTCCAATGTTACATGGGACGCAGTGGTAGACGAAGGTCAATCCGTCATATAGAAAATGCGAACCATTCATGAAGCGGATTGTCAGAAATATTGCCAATCGCAAACCTCTTTTCAAAATACTGCACACGTGTTTTATATATTTCTCAAATGCTTTTTAATTAGTTTTTTTATGTGCTTCATCAATTACGTCAATATTAATGTAAGTTTGAGTATTACCTATCGATATTTCCAGTAATACATGTGTACATTGGGTATATTATATATATATATATATATATCAGGAAACGACCGCGTACCCAGGCCCTGTATCCCGGTTTTTTTTAGACAAAAACCGGGGCCGGGCTTCAATTTTCTTTAATTTGTCCTTCATAATTTTATTTAGAAAATAATTGAAACAAAAAGTGAGGACGTTTTTTTAGAAGGAAGTTTCGAAGTATTCTTTTCTAAAAAACGTATTCACTTTTTTGAATTATTTTCAAAAAAAAAAAAAAAAAATCCAAAAAAACGTCCATAACTTTTTGTTGGGAATTTTTTTAAACGCATTTTTTTGGGAATTCTTTTCTAGAAAAAACGTCGTACTTCAGAATGTCGAAGAACCGAAAATATATATTATGTCTCGGATTGAAAAATTTGATTCCGGCCCGCTCCCCGCCGAAAAAAGGTGTCCCGTGTCGTTTTCCTGATATATATATATATATATATATATATCATATATAATATTAACTATATATATATATATACATATAGAATGCTTAATGATAAAGTATTCATTTTTTAGTTTTAAAAAGAGTAAATAAATAGTTACAATCAAATTACATTAACTTGATATTTATGTAGCGGGGTCCTGATATAAAAAAAAGTCCTTGTAAAAACCTGTGTTCATCATGCAACCACTGATATATAAGCTATTTTCTATATTGTATAGATATATACATATATAAATATATATATATATATTCAATAACTATGACGCAATGATCCTTTGAATCACTTTTATGACAACACAACAGAAAAAATAATAATTTTAAGACATGCACACCCTTTCACATGTTGCTGTTACATGATCAAACAATCTATTCCATCCAATGTCGGTAATTGTATGCATATATCTAAGAACACAATATAAAAACCTGTTTCTTTTTCTTTCATCTCCACATTTAAAAATCAATATCTGATATTTAATTAATAGATATTTAAAGACAGGATCAAAGCCCTCCCTGCCAAAATCTTTTTTATGGATCCCTGATGGACTATTGACTTAGATCAAGCAATTGTTTAATAGCTATTTAATGATCTTAATAAAACACAGACTGCAGTTCATTAGAGTGCATTAAAGAGTTAGTCAGCTCTGGTAAAAATAAATTGATGAAGAAGAGTATACTTTCATGATAGACATAACTAAAATGCACTGAATAAGATAGATAAT
Organism: Caligus rogercresseyi; assembly: GCA_013387185.1. NCBI lineage: Eukaryota > Metazoa > Arthropoda > Copepoda > Siphonostomatoida > Caligidae > Caligus > Caligus rogercresseyi. The sequence continues at coordinate 1,557,102 of CP045905.1, forward strand.
CTTGGCAGTTTAAAACAACAAGAAAAGGACGGAAGCTTGTAGTCCCTTTATCATTAAAAGGCATACCCCGTGACGTCATTTTTAAAGAGACTACTTTGTTATGCACCATGATTAGGGTAACATCACTTGAGTTTTATTGCAGGATTTCATTTTTTTTCTTTCTCAAGACCACGAATTCATTTTACCAAGCTAGGCAGACATTTTAAGTAGCAAAACGTCGTCAAAGAACTCTTTGAATGCATTTTCTACTATGTTAAATATAGGTTTTGATTGGGTTATATTGTTATTTACTTAGTATTTGTGTATGTTTTTTAAGTCCATATTTATTGTAATAAGGAATACTCTTCAAACTCCCTATTTGGTGCTTGAAAGGGTTAAACAATTGAATGGATGTACCCATATATATAATTTCTACCGAATACTGAATATCGATCGTTGCAGTAGATAAGAAAGATAAATTATTTATGTATCTGCTCTGTGACTTCTTCATAACATATGTACCGGACAATTTATAAAAAGACAATTATTACATTATTATTATAATTTTTTTGAGATTATTTGAAATTTAGGACATGTTATTTTTTATAATCATATATGCACTCCATTTTGAAGGAAATCGAAGGCATAGCAAACAAACTATTTCCTCAACTGTTATAACGCTGTCCGATTTAAATGCATTTTCAGCTCCAGAGTTGTTAAATTAATTTACAAAGTTCAACTTTTTCAAACCAGGTAACGCTTTCCAGTTCTAAATACCGATTTATATTCGGTAGTCGCAGCTGATATATATATATATTATTATATATATATGTATTTCAAACCATCAAGTAAATCATAGTATTTTTTATCATTGGTACGAATATTTTCCCTCTCTTTTTTCATTTATAGAATCATTCATTCTCCAACAAAAAGATTGTTGTTATTATCTGCGCAACTCCTACGGTGCTCTGAGGCATTCATTCATCCATTTCGTCGCCCTGGACACCAGAGCGGTGAAGGAGAAGAAGTAATGGACAAACTATCATCCAATATAATTAATTATGACCATCGAAAAGGCATGGGGGAGGAAGGGGTAGAGAGAGAGATTGCTCCCGAATCATCGTTTGTCTATATATTTTTATGCTTGGGGATTGATGTATACAAACTCCTTTTTTGGACGTTGGCAAGTCCGGATATAAACTATGGGTACTTTAGGATGTCCGGAAGAAATAGTAAAGAAAAATGGTCAACAAATGTTTTGCTTCGGAGCTCTAAAGCTAGCATATTATAGTGTTTTTTCGCATGAAAGATCATTGACACTATAATACATATAACCCTAACTATTTCTAGAAATGAAGTACTACTTGAGGGTGGCCCAAAGTTTGGATTGTCGATTATCAGCATCGATAGTACGTTTCTCAAATGTATCGGTATTGGTAACTTTTAAAGCGATAATTACATGTTTAATCTTAAGATTTAATTTCTTATATCTTGTGTATTATATCATTTTCTGGGTTTTCAAATTTAGGTTCTTCAATTTACAAAAAGAAACCGTAAGTCATTCAATCCAATAGACCAAATAAGCTCCTTTTCTTTTTCACTGGTCATAGAGGTCAAAGAAGGTGGCGATCCTTCAACACAGTAAACTTGTAAAACTTGTGTCGTCAAAAATTCAAAAGAATGTATACATATATAAATAACATATGTGGTCATTTTTCTAGCTATATAAATATACACATATATATCAGCTGGCGTACAGAACAAATGGATCTAGGAAAATACGACCTAGAATTAATGGCCCAGGAAGTAAAAAACGAAATAACAAAGTAAAATTATGATTCATGGAATAAATAGCCGAATGCATATGTAGGCAAGTATTTGAATCGAATATAACTAAGTGTTGATCAAATACTGTTGGCATATAAATTGAGTAAATAATTACAAAATTTCTTTTTGAATCATAGATAACTATTTCCTTTTTGTCGATAAAAATGAAGCTAAGATTTACTTTGGACATTTATTCTATGAGTCATCAATTTACTTTTATATTTTGGGTAAATTCTTACTCTTCTATTTTTTCTTGGGCCATTTCTTCCTTAACCGTATTATCCTGATTCATTTCTTCTTGACATCAGCCTATAAATATCTTATATTTAGCAGAAACAATAATAGATAACCTTATATGTTTTAACCTAAAATGTTTAATTATGTATTTACGCATTAACATCTTTTTATATAATACATTCTGTTTTTTATGCTTGTATATATTTTTATGAAATGTGGAATTTAAAAAAAATAACCTTATATGTTATATAAACAAACTTTTAACATTTTGGACGACAAAAATAAAATTTAATTTTTTAAATTTGTTGTCTCGTAATATCCTCTCGGCTATTGACCTTTTTTCTGAAAAAATATTGATATCGGCCTTGAAATCAACTATCAGTCAAACTCTAGCACTTAAAAGTTAATATGGGAAAATAAACGAACTATATGATTGAGTCGTTATGTAGTAAGATTGAGTATATTTTGAAAGCATACAAAATTATTTACGAGGTAGGATTACTCATATTGAAGATAAACTTAATCATTTTCTCTCTTGTATCAATTATTATTATGTCTTCTCTGACAACGTTGATATGACACTTTGTGTCAATCTATTTCTATTGAAAAAACATAACAAATATAGTTTTTTTGAGTAGTCAAATCCAAGGCCTCAAGTTCAGTAATCGCAACTATGGCATATTTGTGTTTTAAAACCAAGCCTCACACTGACCTCTGATTATACAAGTCAATATTAATAAAGTTTGAGATTACAAATCAACGTCCAATTTAACATCGGAACATGATATTTATAGTTATGCCATTTTGGAGTTTCTAAATATGGATGTTTTTGGTACTTTGGCTACCATTTCACAATCAGGCATGTTTGGGTTTACAACCAACCGCTGATGGGTCATTATTACCATTTATTATTGTAATTCAAGATTTTACAATGGTGGAAAAATAATATAACACTAATCACTAGAGAAGCTTTTTTATTCCATTAAATAGTCCTAAGTAAAGAAATATCTTCTTTGAAATGAGCTGGATATATCTTACAAAATAATCGAAAACGTTTTGTTATACCATTCTACATGTCACAACTATGGCTACTTTGGTATCAATATACCTCTAATTGAACATCGGCTCTGGATCAGACAAATATATTAAATGGGGATTTCAAAACGAACATGACTGGGCCATAAGGTTCTAAAGTTATATTTATGGCAATTTTGGGGTTCAAAACAATCGCCTCGAGACATAATTACTCGTTATCTTTGGTTACTTGTTCGAAATACAATATCTCTTTAATAAACGATCTATTTTGTACAGGAGAAGTAAAATATTAAGAAATTTATTTATATAAATTTCGATGACCTAAACAAATTATTTCTAACATTTCTCTTAATTCTTATCACTAGAGATTATGTTAATACACAACCTTGTTATATAAGGCTTCAAAATGCAGAAGTTGATAGACTTTTTCTGAGTGAAATATCTACTGAATTTCCTTTTAATTTTGTTTCTTTTTATTTTGAGAAATTGCTCTAAATAACTTCTCTTCATCATTTTCGTTACTAAATAGTCATCAAGGCTGTCCTTTGCATTTGTATTGATAATGATTTTGAAGCATATACACATAACAAACATCATGTTCCCCGTTACTCTCTCTTACGCAATTCTTATGAGGAGGCGTGATTGATTTACGATCTTTTAGAGAAGGATAGGTACACCACCACTCAATATCATGCTTGAATAAATTGCCTGAGCGACACTCAAGTAACAAACATATACCTAAGTCTACCTTTTGAAATAAATAGAATGTAATATATATTAACCCTTTGTTCTACGTGAAAGGTCAAGTTTAATCATTTTTGTATATAAAAAACCAACCTGTCAAAGTATTTATTTATTGTACGAAAAAACATTAATTATCATCTTCCATAAAAAGAAGTACAATGTGAGTCGTTGAGGCGTTTTGCTGAACCTTTGAGAATCCATATTCGGTATGATACTATTTCAAAAACAAGGTCAAGGGCTGAGGAGGATACCTGAGCTTTAAAGTTCAAAAGCTACCAGTGACAAGACACTAAATGAATAACTGTTATTAATAAAAGTACAATCTATTTTATTCTGAATGACTCGGAAAACACAGTTTTTATTATTTTAAACTAAAATGTATAAATTGGAATATATTGCCGAATTTTGAATACATTTTTCCACTATCTTGTATTTTATATAGACATTTTATAGTCAGATTCGTACACATGTTTTTTGAATACATGAAGTTCTCATAAACTCTCAAATTATAGTATTTTGAAGTTGGCAATGATTAGCTCTTCTTTTTCTACGTCTCATTGCTTGAGTGTGAATGAAACTAAACCAAACGTCCATTATTTATTAGAGATAAGAAATATATAGCCTTTTTCAGTTTTTGTCACATATTTATACAGATTTAGAGAAGGTTCAATATCTTTTTAAAGGACAAAGTCTTCACAAAAGCACCTTTTAGGGACTTTAAAAGTGCTGTAAATATTGTCCAAATATCATTAACAAATATTTAATTAATTATTAAACATCGTCATTCTTTGGCCATAATCCATATTTTTATTTTTTTCGCATATTTTTGGGCATAAACAAAATAAGAACTATTATTAATCCAAATTCTCTCAGCCCTGATATAATGAAACACCTTCGTTATTCATGGCTAAGACAAAAAAGGAGGTTCTTGCCTGTCATTACTGATTCCTCCCCCTGATTTATATATATATAAGATGGATGCAACAACCAAAGTATATCTAAATCCAACATACCATATATATTTTTTAAGCTTTGCGCAGACTGCTTTTATGAGTTTCATTTAGCTCGCCTTCTTTTTTTTTTTGAAGAAAATAATGGAAAGCAAAGAAAATAATAATAAAAGTAATAATAGTCCAGCGCTGAAAAAGAAGGAAGAAAATTATGTGTTGAGTTCTATGGCATAAGCATAATACTACACTTATAGATATTCTTCACAACTCATCGGCATTTGCCAAGCCTTTTCTTTCATACAATATAGAGAAGAAGAAATAGTATCTTTTAGATGAGATTTATCTATTATGCACCTATGAAGTATATAGAGGTTAATATTGCGTATTATTATTATTATTATGATAAAAATAAGAAAATGAACTTTATATAAACTCAAATAGGCCTTAAATATATATATATATATATATATATATACATATATATATAATATATATAGGAGAGTCAACGATTCTACTGAATCTCCATCTCTGCTGAGATATATTATTATATTTATATATATATATTTATATATATATATTTTATATATATATATTTATATATATATATATTTATATATATATATATATATCGCAGCAGAGATGGAGATTCAGTAGAATCGTTGACTCTCCTGGTAGAGATTACGATCCTCATCTCCTCTAGGAGTGATGACGAATTAAATATGGAGATAATATTTTACGATGTTTTATAAACTAAATATACTTCATTTGCGACTTCAAGTCAATATTTTGGTGGGAATGATTTCATTTTTTGTGTTCAAGGAAGCAAATGCGACGCAAAGTTTTATTACCAACATTGTATCTACATACATATATCACCGACCTAAATAATAATAATAATCTGGTACTCATCTGAGAAGTAATCAGGCATGATACAAATAGTTTGAATAGCATTGGCATACCATCACTATATTTAAATTGTCATCCCTTTCTTAAGGAAATACCACTACTGATCTCTTCTAGCAGAGTCCTTGATTCTTCTGATATATCACTATCGTAGTCACTCCTAGGAGAGGGTACAATCAGTTAAACCAACAGAGAATCAGTTGATTCATTTAGCTATATAAACGGAATATCGAATATTTGTCGCTGCTATTCTTTATGTATGACAATATAACTAATATAGAATAATAATTTGTGATATTATATGTCCGATGGTAATATTGTGTATTAATTTTCTTATTGCTAGTAAAACAAAAAATGTAGAAACTACATATATTTTTTTATTTTCCTATGCAATTTCATATTAATTGTATGTTTATATATTTGTAATGTTTGTTAATCTATTTCTTACTTTGTTAACCAGTGTTTCATCATATTTATATATTTATTTCATAATAAATTTAAATAAACAGTTCAAAAAAACTGTCAGATGACCACAATTTTATGTAGAAATCTTTCTTTTCTTTAGTATTTTTGTATGAATGTATTTAGTATGAATGAAAGTGATGTACAAACTTGTGTACAGTATTTGTATATCCTGACTTTATTTCCATGTATATGCCAATTCAAACAATGTGTAAATAAACAAAAGGGAAAAGGGAAATAACCTTAAGCATTATGAATAGTTATTTCGATCAAGTGTTATTTGAATTTTGGAGAATACATCATCAATGTCTACTCCTCGTTTAGGTACAGAATCTAGAGATCGATTGAAGTTGGCAACGGTCATCGTGAAAAAAAAAAGTTAGGATATGATATACAGTAAATTCGATCACAATTCCCCCCTTATTGATCTGGAAACAGTCGAAATCATTCCATATATACCGGGTGCGGGACGGAAATTACAACACTTACAAAAATTCGATTTGAGATTACGAGAGGTGTCGAACAAAATATTCCGCTAAATAACTTCGGTAGCAGATTTTATGTTTATGCTTATATGTAATATCATTTTCCTCTGAAAATACGCAGAGAGATGGAACGAGACCGTAGAGTTCAAGTGTCGACGTTTCTTGGCGCGGGTAAGACTCCAACTGAGATTGCCAAGCAACTGAACGTGGCAAGATCGACATTTACCGCCTCAACAAAAAGCTGGACATTAACCAAAGGGTCCAGAGGAAATTTGGAAGTGGTGGCAAACCAAATTGAAGTCAAAATTGATTTTTGATGTGATCCAAATGGCTCCAACCACCAGCATGAGAGTTCATGCCAAAGGCCTTGGTGTTGATGAGAGTACGGTCAGAAGGGCTATCAAGGAGTGTGGTGGTAAGTCCGTTAGTGATGTTGAAGAGACCATTATTAACACCTCAAATCAAAGTGACTCATCTCCAACGTTGCAAGGGTCTGATCAATGATCTGAAATCTGCACCACCTGGAAGAATCATCATCGTCAGTGATGAAAAGACCTGGACTGTGGATCCGGTCAGAAATAAAGAAATGACCGGTTTGTGGTCTTTGAAGGTGTTGATGAAGACCTTAAAACAATTACCACTACCAAGCATCCAGCCTCAGCCATGTCTATTGGCTTTGTGGCATCATCAGGGGACAAAATGCCATTGTTTTGTTTCCTGAGGGTTTCGCTTGAATTCTGCCACGTACATTCAAGAGCTGCACACCAAACCTTTTGCCCTGGGTTCAGGCAACATTTCCAAACCAAGAAGTGGTGCTCCAACAGGATGGACCACCAGCCCTTACAACAAAATCGACCCAGAATTTTTTGTCAGAGAGCCTCCCATTTTGGGGTAAGGAAAAGTAGTCTCCATGCAGCCCTGATGTAAGCCCTTTGGACTTTTCTTTTTGGCCGCATGTACAGGCAAGGGCCTGCAGAATACGTCACCCCAATATTGAAGCCATGAAGGCCTCTGTTGATGAACACTGGGATGGAATGGACGCTCATTACATACGGTCTGTCTGTCAGGCCTTCAGGTCCCGTCTGAAGGCTGTTGTTGCTGATAATCGAGGATATACAGAAAAAAAATAAGAGTTTATATGAACGCTTTATATTCTTCAAATTTTTCTGATCGAATCCTTTTAACAGACACAGAGGGGTGTAAACGTTATACTAGGTAAGTGTTGCAATTTCCATCCCGCACCCGGTATTATATATATGCGATTTGTTATATTTTCTTCCAAAAAGTAAAATAAATTTTTATTTTGAACTACCAATTTTGGCTTTCTTTATATAAAATAAGGATGGATTGACAAGTAAATTTTACAACAATTTTGATATCTAGGGTACTCTGATTTGACTACCAAATGCCATAGGTCACAAATATGTTATATCTAAGATAAAGTATATTTTTAAGAAAGACAAAAATACAAGAGAATTATCAGTAAATCAATTATTCCGGTGAATCCTTTGGATTCTCAGCATATTTGCTTCCTTTGTGCAAGTCTCCTTGACTTTTTCAACTTATATTATATGTATATGAACAAGTAACAATGAATATCATATGTATTGTCAGGATATTATTACCATTGACCAGACACTTTACTACGATATATGTATATATTCAATAGAATACTTATGTACATCCGAAGAGAAATCTTTAATTCAATTAAGGTCTTGATTGACCTCGATTCTCATGGGGGGAGGAGGTGACCTTGACCTAAGCAGAAGAGGGTTTTCTTCGTTATTGTTAAACAAGAACCTCGGTATGCCTATGGTATAGAGAGAAAATAGTTGATTGCATATAAAAAAAAATGCTTAGACTAGACAACTACTGGGTGTATCAAATCCGAGGAGTTGCTGTAAGTCTAATAAAAACATTAAAATGAATATTTTATAGGTTTTAGTCATGTCAATATGAAAATATATGTTAATTTTTTTTACAGAAAAATGTCGGAAGTATTCATAAAAACATAAGAGTCATAAGGAATCAAATGTTGTTCGTGCTAAAGTGTTTTTGTTTTAACTAAAGGACAGTCTCTCAAAAATAAATAGTCTTTTAGACAAATAAAAAGAGTTTTTTTAGTGTCTTAATACATATAGCATTTATTTGGTCACTAACAATTCCTAGTTTAAATTCCATAAAACTAGCGATAGCCATGTGTGTGTAAGGCGTGTTCACCTCTAGTATTGTGGGTGCAGGTTCGAGTCCCGAAAGGAGATTGTCAATTTGGTCAACTCTTGATAAGATCCTAGGTTCGGGTGACATTTTTAATGTCATAATGTTTATTTATATGCAGTGGGGATGGAATTCTATCGAACCTTTATGCAAAAAGAACAGTTTTTATATACTATCATGGACTCATATAAAGTGATTTTAACTATTTATATATGATTTCGGTACTCCAAAAAACGATATACGAAAGTATTATGATTCATTAGTAACCAAATAACACATC
>CP045905.1:1566320-1589150 GCA_013387185.1 Caligus rogercresseyi
TATATATATCTATATATATATATATATATGATTTCTTCAACTGATCATGAACAAAGGGAATTATATTTTGACCTGTGGTTTATTGTGTTAACACATTTACATTGCTTTGTTTCATGTGGTTCTGTTTTTTGGTGACGACAGCTACAGTGAATGGTAATATTTTTTTCTGTCTTATCGTTGTCGGAATTATCAAGAAAATGTTTCAATCAGGGTGGAGCAAATAAGACAAAAAGAGGCGTCGTTCAAACTATCATTCTCTCTCTCTCTCTCTTATGACTCCACGATAGACCTTAGATAAATCTTACTTTCATAAATATAATGTTATAGTATGTATATATAAGCAAAGGGGCTGTTTTATCCTAAGTAGAATCTTAATGAGGCCCATTTATTCAATTCCTCAAAAACGGACTTTTTTTTACTTCTTAAGGGTAGAGAAGTAAAATGGACCTCAAGGATAATTTCTCCTTCTGTACGGTTATACATATTCAGAAGATCAAATGAGTTTAATTAAATACAAAAATCTCCAAAAAAAAGTTATTAATAAACAAAGTAGTTTTTTGAGTTTCTTCCATTTTTTCTTCTCCATGGAGTTAAAACCAGTCGTTATATATTATGATTACATATGTATTTATATGTCAATATAATATAAAACTAAACGCAAATTTTATCAAATAGAGTTTTTGATTAACAGGGCATTTTTCTCGGTGAAATACTATTGAAACTAAAAGTGAGCTTTAATCAGTTTTTTCAAATCATTCTATGTGTCAAGTGACTAAATACAAAATATTAATGCCCAATGAATAGATCTCAAAGTGAATTGAAGCATTATTATATGTCAAAAGGCCTTTTGTTAGGTTTCAACACATTTTTCAATGTTATTTTTTTTTCAAGCTACATGTTACTTTAGAAAATTATTTACTTAGCATAAGGACCAATCAGATCTCTTTATAACATAATGTATATAGCCGTGAACCAATCATTTGCCCTCTATTAGATACCGTCTTGATAATAAGATTATTTTCTTTCTCCATCTATGTTAGTTCGCTTTAAATAATGGGGAAAAGTTAGTCTCCTCTTAGGAATAACCCCTTCTTTGGTTAACCAATTATATTACACAAAACCATATAAAGAAAAAATAATACAAGACAATTATCATACGTTGACTACTCCATATTTTATTCTCTTAGTTTTCTATCATTGATAATATCATATTTTTGGTTTGTCAAGGGAAAAACTTTTTTTTCCTTCTTCCTTCAATGGGAATGTCAAAATCCACTTGACATGCCAGTAGGCATCTCAAACAACGTGCACGATAAGTAATAAAAAGAACAAAAAAGTGTGTTTTCATCATCATAAAAAGGAAACTTGTTTTATTTGAAAAATAAAGAAAATATTTTCTTCTAAAATATTTTGTTTTTGATTTATTACTCCTTATCAATTTTTAAGGTTTTTTTTTGCTTATTACTCGAATACAATGAGCCATTTTACTTCATACTTTTGCTACGTTCATATATTTCTTTTTGTCTACTGAGGATATCAGTTTGATAACATTCATGGAAGTCTCTGTTGATTATATTAGCAATACAGTATGGATATTAATTAAATGTAAATGAATAATTTACTCCATTTCATAGCTTTTTAATTCATTTTTTTACTATTTTCTTTTAGATCGAAGATGGTGGCCTCGGATCCGATGAACGAGGAGCCTTCCACGAAAAAGTTCGGCTCTCCAACGCGGCCTGTCAGGCCGGGGACTTTAAAACCGCCATAAAAATATATAGCGATGCCATTGCCATGGACCCAGGGAATCATATCCTCTACAGCAATCGCTCGGCGGCTTATATTAAGCTGGGGCAGTTCAATTCCGCTCTTGGGGATGCAACGAAGGCCAAAGATTTAAATCTGAGTGGTTTAAGGTGAGTTGATTAGACAGGCAATGAAAGGGTAGACTTCTTTTTTTTTCACAGTTTATGGAATATATACAATAACCAAAGTATAAGGTATATAATAAGATGCTAATGCGTAAAAAATACATTATTAAACATTATGGTTTAAATTTTTAGCATCCTAGCTGAACAATCTTAAAAATACATATCAATTAAAAGCATATAAAACCGAAATGACAAAAGTAAACGAAAAATATAAAAAGTATATTGTAGTTTCTAAATTTATTTAAAAGCTTCTTTATGACGTCATTATAAAACAGGGCCCGGGAAGGGAAGTATCGTCGGCGGCTGGTGTCCACGAATCACCAAAGACGGAAGGAATTATTTGACTCCTTCTTTGTTTGTTAGCTTTGAATTTAAAACATCTCATATGAAAATACATGTAATATAATAAAAATTTAGTTGTTTATATGTAGTTATTTATAGTTAGATTGTGAAAAGGATACAGCATCCTAATACCAAAGTGCCATTGTTTCATGATTTTTTAAATTAAGAATTATTGAAACTTTAACAGATTTCAATATTCAATTAATCACTATAATTAATTATATTCTGTTAAATGTTCATTATATATATAAAAGTCATTTATAAATATATTTTACTCTAAAGCGTCCCATCTTTATTAATATCAATAGTATTAATACCAAAACAAATTTATAGACATATTTTTTTAGCGTTTTTAGAATTTTTTTGTAGTGGAGAATGAGTTGAAATGTCTTTTTGTTCTCTGATAGCGTATATAAAAATATTGAAATAAGCATTTTAGTATTATTAGTATTCTATCCCTCCAAGAATACATACTTCATTTATAAGTGGACTTTAATTAACAAACAAATTTACAATTTTATGACCCTTTGCTCATTTTTCTTTTTTCAGGCCTATTACCGTCAGGGCGTCGCATATCAGTGCCTGGGCAAGCACTGTGAGGCCCTCGGAGCCTTTTCCAACGGCCTCGCTCAAGACCCAAAGTCAAATCAGCTTCTCTCTGGCCTCGTCGAGGCTGCACTCAAAAGCCCTCTAAAGGACTCCCTAGAGCCCACTTATCGACAGCTCCAAATGATGAAACTCGACAAATCCCCCTTCGTCATCATATCCGTCATCGGACAGGAACTTCTCGCACAAGGAAAATACTCCTCGGCCGTCAGTGTCCTTGAGTCTGCACTTAAAATCGGTACATGTTCACTAAAGCTTCGCGGCTCCGTCTTTTCCGCGCTCTCCAGCGCTTACTGGGCATTAAACTCTCTGGACAAGGCCATCGGATACATGAAGCAAGATCTCTTAGTAGCACAGTCTCTCAACGACACACAAGGAGAGTGTCGAGCGCATGGCAACCTAGGTTCTGCCTATTTCTCCAAAGGGCTCTATAAAGAAGCCCTCAACTCTAACCGCTATCAACTCGTTCTCGCCATGAAAATCAAGGACGACTTAGCGTCCTCCTCAGCACTTACATCCTTGGGGCACGTCTATGCCGCTATAGGAGACTACTCCAATGCCCTCGCCTCGCATAAGCAGTGCGTGGACCTCGTGCGAAGTAACGGAGACCACCTACAGGAAGCCCGAGAAACGGGAACGTAGGAGCCGTCTATCTTGCCATGGGGGACTTTGATCGTGCCGTGGAGTGCCATCGGGAGCATCTCCGCATAGCTAAGAGCTTAGGAAATAAAGTGGAGGAAGCCAGGGCCTATTCCAACCTCGGATCATCATTTCACTACAAACGCAACTTTGAGCAGGCCATCATATTTCATAACCAAGTCCTCAACCTCGCCAAGGAGCTACAGGACAGTTCCATCGAGGCAAGAGCATACGCTGGTAGGACATGCAGCTCGCTGCATGTCTGACCTCATTGGCGCCAAGAAATGGCACGAAAAGCAATTAGACATGGCGCTTCTCACCAAAGACAAAGTCGCAGAGGGTCGCGCCTGTTCAAACCTAGGGATTGTGTATCAGTGTTTAATGATCACGATAGCGCTCTGAAACTACATCAGGCGCATTTGAACATTGCTCGAAGCCTCCATGATCGAGCAGGGATGGGGCGGCCTTTGGGAACATTGGGAATGCCTATTCTGCCTCGGGTTTCTATGAGCAGGCCATCAAGTATCATAAACAGGAGCTTGTCATAAGCAAAGAAGTGAATGATCGGAGCTCAGAGGCATCAACACATGGGAACCTTGCTGTGGCATATCAGGCCCTTGATATGCATGAAATGGCGCTGGGACATTATCATAGTCATTTAAATATCGCCCGAGAGCTAAAGGATTCCATTGGAGAGGCATGTGCACTATGCATTTAGGTAATTATCCCATTTACATACATATAAATGCACTAAAAGCATCAATTATACGATGCATATTTTTTGTTCTCAGGTAATTGTCATTCAAGCCGTGGAGAATTCTCAGAGGCCGTCCCCTATTATGAAAACTATTTGATGCTATCCCAAGAGCTGAATGATATGGAGGGAGAAGGGAAGGCCTGTCACTTCTTGGGCTATGCCCACTACTGCCTAAGAAACTATAAAGAGGCCATACGATACTACGATCAGGACTTGGCGCTAGCCAAGGATCAACAAGATAACGTCAACATGGGCAGAGCCTACTGCAATCTAGGACTAGCACATTTAGCCGTCGGGAACCATGCCAGTGCACTTCAATGCCAAAAATACTTTTATGGTAAAATACAATTTATTTATTATGATTAGAAAAGCCTTCATTTAACACATTTTTATTAATATTATTATTATTCGTGTTCGAGGCTTCTTATTTTCAAATACTCAACACATGTGTCCCAATTCCTAGCCAAATGAACTGTATATATGCTTAATATTTGCCCTTGGCCTATATTAGATGGCATTTATAAATTAATATCTACTGTTTTTTCTTTTGATACTAATAAAAACGTGATTTTGTTTCTTTTTAAGCTGTTGCTCAAGTCAGTGGGAATAACGATGCCAAATATCGGGCCCTCTCCAACATGGGGGATGTTCTAATCAAAATGGATAATTCTGAGGAGGCCGTCGAGTATATAAGAGACAGTTGGACCTCTCTAAGGAGATACGGAATAAGAGCTACGAGGCAGGCGCATTTGGGTCTCTGGGAATGTTCATCGGCAGGCGAAGCTCTATGATAAGTCCTTGGGATTTCATACTCAATAAGAACAAAGGAATAAGTATGGAAATTGAATAAGTATTAAAATTCGTCCATTCAACTTGGAATCACTATTATAGTACTTATTTTCTTTTGCATTTTATGGGATTTAAAATTATAAAAGCGTTAATACTTGGTTCAATAATTAATGGTTTATTACTTAATGTTATATTAATGAACAATTTTAAAATTTTGTTTATTTTAAGAAATATATGAACCAGAAGTATTATACAATTACATGAAAGATAAAATCAAACATAATTAACGCTTTCTTCCATTGAGTTGAATCATCATATTTGATTAAAAAATGATTTTTTTTGTAGACCATAAAAGTAAGCTGTTCTCTATAAAATAAATAATATGTCTAGGCATTAAGCAATCCATATTGATATAATTATAACACCTATTCCTTTCTTTATAGGAATTATCCATCCTCCAAGACATCGGCGACATGTCTGGAGAATGCAAGGCCCATGGAAACCTGGGCGCAGTCCATCTCAGCCTTGGGAATTACACCAATGCCATGAAGTGTTATCTGGAGCAGTTGGACCGGGCTCTGGAGATTAAGGATGCGACCCTGGAGGCCACTGCACATGGAAATTGGAATCACGAAAATGAGTCTGACTCGCTATGAAGAAGCTGTCTGTAAGTATGATGTTTGGTATTAAAACAGTAGTCAATGAAATGCAACTTGACGATATGTGTTATTTTTTATTATGATTATTTTCAAAGCATATCCAATTGATTTACAAACAATTAATACTTAGTCTAATCCAAAAATATTATTTGCTATAGGCATAAATAATACATAAAAGACCAGTTTTATTTTTATTTCTTACAGTGGTTTTATTTTGTTTCAAAGGAAGGTATTATTATGGCATTTATATAATAAATACTACACAATGCAATTTTAACTACATTGCCAGTCAGCAGCATAAATGGAACTATAAATCCAATTATGATTTTTTAACACATTCTTTAAAAAATATTGTATTACGAATTGGCTTCGTTTCATTATGAATAAAACATTGCCATCAATATTGAAAGATCATACATCAATGAACATCCTGCTAGTGATTAATAAATAAAATTTAATAATTATATCATTATGACGGTTAAATATTAATAGTTTATTGATGTTAAGTATTTATGTAAAATTAATATAGTTTTACTCAGTATTTATTAAAATTAAATAAATATTTTAGTGGCATATTCATAGTTTTACTAATACTTGATTTTTTAAGATTAAAAAATAAGTAATAAGTATTAAAATGACAAAATGATAAATATGAATAAAAGTATTTATATTAATATCAGGAAACGACCGGAAACACTTTTTTTCGCCATGACCCGGGCCGGGACTTAAATTTTTCAAGCCAGGCCGGGCCAAAACCGGGCCGGGACTTAATATATATTTTCGTTCCTTTGACATTCTGAAGTGGCGACGTTTTTTTAGAAAAAAATTAAAAAAGGGACCACGTTTTTTTTAGAAAAGTGACGATTTTTTTTTTAAAGAATTTCCCAAAAACGTAACGACTTTTTTAGAAAAGAGAAAGATATTTTTTTAATGACAAACGAATATTGAAAAAAATATTGATGTCCCGGCCCAGTGTATAAAAACCGGGACACCGGGCCGGGATCGGTACCCGGTCGTTTCCTGATTAATATATAATAATTAAAACAAATTTTGATAATATGCGTAATTTAAATATTTAGATATGAATTAACATTTTATTTCATCTTCATATTTCAGCTTGCTTTGAGGCGCAAATAAGTGCGCTGGATCGACTCAAGATCAACACGGATTTGGACAAGGGAAAGCCTTTGGCAACATGGGATCCTGTTTCAACTCCCTGGGAACTTTGAGGAAGCCATCAAGTGCCATGACAAATACTTAGCGTACAGCCTCAAGCTCAAGGCGATCCGGGACCAGGATCGGGCTATAGGGAGCTCGGCAGTGCACACAAGAGCCTTGGCAACCTTCAGCAGGCCCTTGTCTGCTTCGAGAAGCGGCTTGTTGTGGCACATGACAAGGGATCCCACAACGCCAAGGGCTCAGCCTATGGGGAGCTCGAGAGGTGCACTGCCTCCTTGGGAACTTTGAACAGAGTATTTCGTGCATAGAGCATCAGCTGAAGGCTGCAAAGGACCTGGGAAACAAGCTGGAAGAGGGGCTCTCGGCACATAGTCTTGGGAATGTGTATCGCAAAATGGGAAATTCCGAGTCTGCACTTCAATATCATCAATTAGATCTATCCATATCAACGGATGCGGAAGATAAAAGCGGGACAGGCCAGGGCATATGGAAGCATTGGTGAGTTTGAGTCGTTTAAGGAAAATGGTTTACGCCATGATACTCAGAAAAAATGGTAAAAACGAAATAAAAATGGTAAGGGAATAATAGCCAAATTTAAAAGGTTTTTTTTTGGTCATATTCATATGAATTAGATTTATAATATATCTGGTTAAAAATCAAAATCAATTACTTTTCATTGAGAAATTCATAAATACTTACTATCGGCCTCCGAAATCCTTCGAAATCAATGTAAAAAATAAAATTGATACCAATAAAACACCGAAAAGTATTAATTAACTTTAACAATATGCTTAAAATTACAAAATTATAAACAAAATAATTAGTTTATTTTTTGTATAGGTATCTGTAATCAGTTATCTATAATTAAGAAATGGCAATCCATAAATACAAACTGTCAGCCTCTGAAATCCTTCGAAATCAAAGTAAAAAATTTAATTGAAACTAATCAAACACATAAAAAGGTCAACTTTGGCATTATTTAGCAATATTAATTTTAATGCTATAATGCTTATTTATATCCTATCGAACCATATAGGCAAAAAAAAAAAAATAATAATTGCTTAAAAATATAAATGGCTCTAAGCTAAATATTTAATTAATCATTGTATAAGTATATATAATAAAAATAATAATGTTACAACTTATAAACCAATGATAATAACAATTTTAATATTTTTCAGGTTTACTATATGAAGACTCCGGGGATCTGGAAAGCGCTCTTGGTTACTATGAACGGAATTTGAACTTGACAAAGTTTGTTAATGACTTGAACGGACAAACAAAGGCCTATGTGTCTCTTGGTAAGAAAAATGTTCATTTTCAAGTGTTATTATCCCTTGTGGTCTTCTCTTGTACAAGTCGGATTTGAACAAAATGATTATGTAACAAGCTATAAATCACACAATGTGGAAAACTAACTATATAATAAAGATACTGTAGACTTATGATTCAAATTAACTTTTTTAAATATAAATATGTATTTGCAAAAATTATATGTTGTTCATGGCTTATGGGTGTAAAAAAAATTATATTTTCTATGATACTGGATATTTAAATGGTAGAAATTGTTCTTTTATATACATACGAAGTATTCTTGTCAAAATATATATTTTTAATCAAGTTAACCATTAATAATATTTTTTAAAAACATAAGAAATTTGTATATTGTTTATCTTATTCAGATTTTTTTGCTTTATAAGTTACATATTACGTGCGAAAAAGTTGTGCCAAATTTAGTAATTGATTTTATGTGTATGAGATCTTGTTAAGTTAACAAAACAGTCAATTATCCCATTATAGATATTTGTATATGATTTTATTGTACTTGATTTTTCATACATATTTTTATCTTTTTTAGGTCGCGTCAAACATCGACAAGGAAGCTTAGACGAAGCCATTAACTGCTTCAGCCAGGGTCTTATCTGCGCAGAGCAGAGCAACAACAAGGAAAACGAGGCGAGACTTCGTCACAGCCTCGGCATGGCTTACTGGCAAATAAAAGACTACGAGTCCGCCAACCTCCATCTTCACCAGTCCGCCAACTTACTCGAAAGTATCCGCAAATCCATCCCTGAGCGCGAATACATCCTAAAACTAGGTCTCTACGACATTCAAACCGAATGCTACGAGTTCCTTCAACGTGTTCTCATTCAACTCAACCGCCCCAATGAAGCCCTGGTCATCGCAGAGCAAAGCCGAACACGAGTAGAGAGCTCCGTGAATGACTGTGTGGCCAACTATGTTCCTAAAAATGTCTCTGATATCCTCAACATCGTTAATCGTCAAAAGGCCTCCGTGTTGTACTACAGCATAGCTGCAGGTTTCCTATATTATTGGCTAATTTTCCCTGGAAGGGGCATTGTACGCTTCCATCAAGTGGACTTATCCTCAGATGACAAGACCCTTAATCTCTTAGAGAGTCACATTCTAAACATTCGAGAGTCTCTTGGAGTCCCTGTTGAGAGCAAATCTGAGGAGGACAATGAATATTCTGATGATTGGACGGGGAATCACTTGGAGTCTCTTGGAGAGAAACTAAATAATGAAGGAGACCGAACTGGGTTCTTACGAATGGTGAACCGTGGCTCTAAGCTAAATGCATCTTCCTATTCCCTCAGCTCACTATTCAGTGTGGGAAGCCTTGGGGGGGGTACAACAAGCAACGCCTCTCGACACGGCAGCGTTCGCTCAAGGAAAAACATATGGCAGGGCCCAGCGTCTCTTAAGGCTCTTTACAACCTTCTACTGGAGCCCATTGAAGATGATCTTCCTGAAGGATATCCACGAGACCTTCTCCTCGTCCTTGAAAAGGACTTATATTTAGTTCCCTTTGCCACGTTAAAAAATCGCGAGCACGAATATCTCTGCGAGAAATACTCTCTTATTGTATCAACGTCTCTCACTTCATTACGAGTATCTAAAATACAAAGCAAGAGGCTGCTACATTCCAATAATAATAATAATAGTCATAAAAAGAACAACTCCTCTGAAGTCGGAAAGAATCTTTGCCTTGTCGTGGGAAGTCCAAAAATCCCCAGCACAGTGACGGAACAATGGGGCTGGGGTGATATTCCGCATAATGAGGCCGAGACAGTCTCTGAAATATTGCAAACCGGAACGTCTGCACTGACTGGGGAGAAGGCGAGTAAGGAAGCTATTCTGCGTGAGATTAAGGATGCAGAGGTGATTCATTTCGCTTGTCACGTCTCTTGGAAGCTATCTGCCATCATACTCTCCCCAGGGGAGTTTGTGGAGTCAAGTCCATCCTCTAATTCTAAGGCTTACTCCATTCATCACGACATTATCCACGAGGAGGAGGATGTTCGCTCCGACGTGGCCTCAACCATAGATCTCCCGCCTCTCTCTGAATTCTTACTCACAGCAGCCGACATATTAAAATTGAAGCTTAGTGCAAAAATAGTCGTGGTTTCATCCTGCTACACCAAGGATGAACACGGCGTTGCCTCCTCGGACAGCTTGGTTACATTAGTTCGTTCTCTTTTGGCAGCGGGAGCACAGTGTGTTCTACTTAGCCTTTGGCCAGTCCCAGACACTGCTGTTCGACTCATTATGAAGGCGTTTTATTCTTCTCTACTTCAAGGATCTAGGGCGTCCAAGGCTCTGTCCGAAGCCATGATGACTGTTCACAGCACAAAGCACTTTCAACATCCCGCCAATTGGTCTTCCTTTGTCCTCATCGGCAGCGACATCAAAATATCCAACAAAGTAGCTCTCATGGGGCAGGCTCTTCGTGATATCATCATACACTCAGGGACAAATCGAGATGCACTTCGTGTGTCTCTGCATCTGGTAGAGAAATCTCTTCAACGCATCCATCGAGGATTCAAGAACGCCATGTATACCTCCCAGTCCGCCATTGAAAACAAGATTGGACCGAATATGGAAGGATGGAAGGACCTCCTTATGTCCGTGGGCTTCCGATTCGAACCCGAGGCTAATGGAATCCCTCCCTCCGTCTTCTTTCCCCAAGCAGATCCAGCAGAGCGACTCACTCAGTGTTCTGCATCTCTACAAGCCATCCTCAGCCTAGGGCCTAACTCCATGGAAGCTCTCTCACACGTTTTGGAGAACACAGGTGAAACTGCAGATGACATCATCACACTCCTCCGCCAAGTGGCTCATGATCAGGACTCCGACACCATTCGAGTCAACATAAAGCTCTGGAGAGTCCCTGGATGCCATGAGCTTCTTGCATCCCTTGGCTTTGATCTTATGGAGGTAGGAAATGATGAGGAGGTCACCCTGAAACTAAGTTCCAAAAATGGTTCGCGAAAGCAAATTCAATTCGCTATGCAAGCCCTATTAGCCATATTTGATACCTCAGAGGCACCTAGGTCCTTGGAGGTCAATGAAAGCGAGGATGAGGAAATTACTGAGGAGATTCTTCTTTGCAACAGATAGAGAATAGTCATATCGAACAGGAGTACACTATTCCACCACCAAATCATTTTGAATCTGGCGTAAGAAGAGTCTCCGCCTTTACATCGTACGTACGTAACAGAGGCGAACCCGACGGTCAAGGCAGCTCCCCAACGTCGACACCCGATTCCCATCCTCCATTCCTCCCCCTCCACTTCATCCTGACGCATATAATCAACATCATACAAAGGAAAGAAAATTCCACTCCAAGGGCATGAGAGTGAAAACAATTTCACCCCCTCTCCAGTGGACCCATCCACCAAATACGGACGAAGATCCTCACGATCCAGCAAGCACTAGATGAAAGCTCTTCCTCCGCTGCAAGCTCCGTCATTGACTTTGAGGGAATAGTTAAGCGACCCACACTTCCAGACTCTGGAGGACAACAACATCTCTACGAAAACATGAGCCAAGACTTCCGACCGCCCCCCAACAAAATCGTTGTTCCTATACGAAGCGTCTTCACAGATATTGGCTATCATACAGCACAGAAGCTGACGGATAATCTGACCCCAATGATAAGTTCAGCGTTCGGGCAGAAACCTCAAAGATAACTTTGGGAAGAAAGGTGATACCGGAGGCATCCAACGACTCCCGATTGAATCCTGGTGTGATCACACGCGTTCCACCCACTGGAGAATCCCAGAGTCCTCCACATGAGTCTGAAAAGAGAGAAACCTCTGAGGAGGTTAAGTCTAATAGTGTTGTGAAGCGTCGGGGCAGTAGCTCTGGTCGGGAGAACCGAATGTCTGATGTGTATTTGGAGAGGAATCTAGGCATGTCCCTGGCCCCTCCACTCTCCAAGCTGATAAACGCCATGCAGGTCATTCAAGTGGACACCACACATGGAGAAGCTCACACAAAGAAGAATAAGGCAGAGAGTCGGCTGGATAAATCCTTTGATAACCTCACTGTCATCGAAGAAGACGTCTCAAAGGGGGCACCAACCCAGCGGTTTCAGGCCAAGGCAAAGAGACCCCTTCTTCTACCAACCACTTCTTTATCTAAGCAGGAACTCTCTCAACAACCAAAGAGAGACGAAGGAGATGGAAGATCCATGACAGACTCACAGTACAGCGGATACTCTCCCAATCACACGGCAACCCTACTCCTTGACGCCAGTCGTAACTTTCTCAAGCCCAAAGACGAGGAAGAAATCACGGTTCTGGAAGAAAAGGAACTCATTCCCCCCTCAGGTCCTCCAACAGCTTTTAAGCAGCCACACTACAGCGGACACGTTCATCGACCCCCCTTCATGGTGAAAGAGTCTCTTAAAAAGACTTTGACCCCTCTACATGCACATGGGCATCACATACATTCCTCAAGGGGGGAAGAGGAGCTCCCAAGTCAGCCCCAACAGCCCAAGCTATGGAGTCGGACGACGAATGGCAGCCTTACTTATAACGGCCTCTTTTCATCAGACTGCTAAGATGAAATACTTGTTTTTATGTATTAGTTGCATATGGTTTACTATTCCTTTTAATTTTAGAATGTAGTATTTGAACTCAATCTGTGATAAGACTAACTAGATGCATTAATTAACGTGTAACAATATATATACTTTTATGTATTACTATTTTGAATGGATATTTATTAATTATCATTATAAATTTATGTTAAAAACACATTCCTAGCCATTTTCCCTTTAAATGAAATAGATAATATTTATTATATTGAATTTAATTGTATTTTTATTCCATCTGTTTGTTCACAAAAAATACGCCTTGTGCTCTAGGTTAAGGTTTCTACAAAGGGTCTATATTCTAAGATCAAGGAAGTCTATGAAGAGAAGGAAGGGGGGGGGAAATTAAAATTTATTCAATAAATGGTTTTTCATTGATTGTGACAGAGTAGCTCATTTAGTGAGGTTGACAACAGATCGCATCAAAGACGCATTTGGAGAAATACTCCGAATAGAATAATGACTCATTCGTACTTAACCATATCAGAACCGTCAGTTCCAGGTGGAAGAAGTCGTCTGTAAGTTTTTATATAGCTCATACATAGCACGCACAAAGATAACGGGGATCCTTTGAACCTCTACAAACTTCTGGACAGGACTTTAGATATGGGATTGGAGAAGGTTGGAAGTGGAAAAGCTATTCATAACGTTAGATTCCCTCCTCCTGGATTGCTATGAGCTCTTGGATTCCTCAGCGACCAATCCAAAATAACCTCTGGCCTTTCTTTTTGTATCTTACTTTTTACGATTTGATTGAATGTGCTGTGGCGTAAATAACATTAGAAGGATTCTATTTGAAATTAATTCCATCTCCAAATATAAGATTTGCTCCGCAAAGTTCCTACAAGACTCGAAAAATACTCAGAGGTGCCTCAAAACTACGTTATAACTGTTGATAAAAAATGAGGTCGACAAAATTCTCACATAAGTCTAAAAAAACTAAGATGTGGTGCATCAAGATTACTCTTGTGAATAGAAAATATTGTTAATATACTTGTCCATTAATATTTTTTAAGAAGCATGATGAGTTGTTGAGTATACTTTATGTAGTACTTTAAAGAAAGTTCGTATTTTGGTATTTTTGTAAATAAAAAAATGGAGGGATCTTCTCATAACTTTTGGTAAATATTTTTATTCTAAAACATAATGTTACTTTTGGAATATCTGATGGTTCTTAAAGAATATTAAGACTAACGAAAAATGGTTGTAACTCAAAAAAATTGTAAATTGTATCTTTAAAATTATCCATTGAATGAATTATAAAAAATCGCTTTTTATACTATTTAAATTATGGGAATTGACAATTAAATATTTGTGAATGATCATAATCTCATCGCAAAATAAAGACAGAATAAATTGATTTTTTATAAATATTTTTGTGAACGATGTAAGAGATTATGATACTATTCAAATATACTTAAATGTAATGGTAATATGTTAAGAGTTTGTAAAAGTCAATCAGAAAAATATGTAGTCGTACTATAGAGATTAATCTGCATGTAGAGATTTGATATAGACTTATGGAATAAGAGTTATACACTCAATATATCACTTTTTACTAAAAACGTCATCATTATAAGCTCATTCGACAAATCATATCCTGTATATATTCGAGAAATATGCGATAACACTTTTGAATGTACGAAATATTGATACTACATCATCCATTTGTTCCACAAGATTTTAATCGGTAAGATTTTATCCACTAGTGTAGTCAAAGAAATATTGTATTAAATGCATATATCACAAATGACTTACAAACTAACCTAAAATAAGTGGAGTTTATTTAATTGCTTAATTAACTTGTATATGCAAATTTCAAGTATATACAAAACAAATCGTATATTATACTGTTTTTACCAAACATTTGCGTAATGTATTCAATCCGTTTTAGTGACTGATACAAAGACACATGCAGGGTTGTCTAGATCCTATTAGTTCCTAAAGCTTCATACCTCCGCCGAAGGAGGTATTGTTTTCACTGGCGTTGGTTTGTTGGTTTGTTTGTTGGTTTGTCAGCCTAACTCAAAAAGTACCGAACGGATTATGAACTTGTGAGTTGTTAGAAGTGCCAAAGAACAGTGATTACATTTTGGCATCTCTGAGTGCAGAATTAAGATGCAAATGAGCTAAATACTAATAAATATTTCAAGTTAGCCTACCAATAGATTCGCTGTGCGTAATGTGTGCCGGGAGCGTCTTCCTCTCGAATTTCCGTCGAGGGAACCCTCCCCCGTCCCTCTACGCCGCCCAGTCGTGGAAATCCGCCTCGGAAGGCTATAAGGACCCCGTGACGGCGGAGGTTTGCACTTTCTGAGTGTAATATGCCTCTAGTTTACTTATAAAAATTATATATTGATTTTTGTTTCCTATAAATATTTTATAATTATTTTATTATTCGAAGGGGTGCGATAGCCGTGTGCACTAAGGCGTGTTCAACTCTCAATGTTGGGGGCCGTGGCTCGAATACTCCCAGAGGGGATGGTCATTTTTGGCCTACCTCATTGATAAGATCCTAGGTTTGAGTGACTAATTTTAATGCAAAAATGCTTATTTATATCCTGTCGGATGCAATTCTGTCGAACCATATATGCAAAAATATATATACTATATAATTTGTTTGTTATTATAGATATATATTATCAGTATCCATGCAGGTTCGAGTTATATAAGATCGAAAATAAATCATACAACAACAACCAGATTAGAGAGGGGGGATATTATAGGAGTTAATAAAAAAACTAATATATTTGTTACAAAGGAATATCATGTAACAGCCAAAATTTTTTTAAAGATTATTATTCCAAAAATGGCAACATTTAATGATATAAAAATGAAATGCAGTTGAATATATGGTCTATCAACGTATTAATTTGTGTATAAATATTACAAAGACTGATATCAAAAACTAAAAGTAAATGCGCATTACACGAACAATAAATTTGATTTTTTAACAATCAGGGATCTAAACAAGGCTACATTTCATAATCATTTATAAATAGACTAAAGGCCTGTCTTCTTAAAGTGCTGGTCAGATTTTCGACATAAATTAGTTATCATAATTTACTGGGCAGGAGTAATGAATAGTGTTCATTAATTACAGCTAACAATATATTCTTCTTTGTTAATTTGGTTTATGAAATACGATCCAGCATTTTATGTTAGTACCAGTTCATTATGTAGATACCTGTTTATAGGACAAAGAATAAGAAAAAAAGTCACCTCCCATTAAAGATGGACTTTCGACAATTCTATTTTTCTTTCTAACCAATAGACGCAACCAACAACATTCCCAAAAGTAACGAAAGGGAACGTAGCACACTTAACCACTATAATGCCATAGTTGTTGTATTCCATCACGACAGCTTGCCTCATGCGTCATGAGAGAGAGAGAGAGAGCGTGTGTCTGCTTTCAACTATGAGCATGCGAGTCCTGTAAATTATGCAGCTTAATTACAAACATAATATGTGACCCGATCTGCCGGATGAGTCGGAAGTCGGCGTTCTATTTATTCAGACCACGGCCGATTATGTCAAAACAGTCAATATCATTTTTTCTTTTTTGTCTTATGAAAGAAAATATGTTCAAAATAATATCCTAAAGTTTCATTGTGTTAGTAATTGTGGAAATGTACTTAAACTGGTTATTTATGACGAGTTGAAAACTCTCAAATATTACAAAATCTATGACCGTATTATAATGTAAAGTATTTAAAAATATTTTTGAAAATTTTGAAGCTAAAGTCTGATTTAATACATTTCCCAAGTATCTAAATGTCTGTATTACATTTCTGTTGTTGAATAGTGGGGCATCTCTTTGGATTCTATGTATTGTAAAGATATCAACAAAAAACTGACGAAAAACTTAAATGCGATTTTCTCGGTTTTTCAATTAGAAAATGATGCTGTGATACCATAATTCAACGAATGTCACTTGACAACAGTAAGATACGCTTTGACCAAATATCATTTTAACATTGGTTTCTTTCTTTCCAATGATACCAAAACATCAATTTTGAATTTGGGTCACTGTGACTCATTTTGCCAGATCAGGTCACTATGTATCTAATTGTTTGTCAATATCAAATCAATATCCCTTTAAAAACTTGTTAACGTTGATAACTCACTAGTTATAACGTGCACGAACAAGGTTGAAACCTTGGTGACTATCGTCTAGAGATTGTTAGTCTAGATCAAGTCAAGGAAGACGATAACGAAGCCAAAAGTATGGATTGTAAATAATAATGTATTTTTTAGGACAAAATTTTAATATTAAACCCTTGGATTCAGCCTGGATATGATGTGGGAAAAGGATAAGGGGGGGGGGGTATGAGAGCAATGGCCCCAGTTCGGCGCACTGCCTCACATCAATCTGGTTCACAATAGTATACTATCATTCTTAGAGAATAGAGAGTACATAAACCTGATGATCAGAGTTAAAATGCACAACAATATATATATATATATAAATGTATATATACCTATATATATATATATATGTTAGTGTTGCCAAGTGGAAAACTGGAGGAACCACAGATACATTTATTATGGGAATGAATGGGGCTCCACCATGAGATTTCATACATAATATCCTGAGATACAAACGCTTAACCCAAAAAAGAATCATAATTGTTCCGGACTTAGAGAATTATATTTGGAGTCTACGATTTGGATAGAGGTAATGAAGTAATTTAAATAAACGGAAGTACGGGTTATTGACGGTTTATTTAGTGCAAATAATAGCAGCTTGGGTATAAGAATATGAGTGGCATTGCTTGACTTGGACTCTGTTGGATTGTATGAAAAAAGGCTACGGTGCTTCAATCATTTAAGTTATCCTTGTTTGTATTTCCTGAGACAACTGTAATTAAGTTTGAAACCATAACACGACAACATTATTCAGCTGCTTCGACTCTATATTTAATGTAGCATTGCCAATAATTGCTGAACTGTATTATTTTCACATCATAAAATATATATTCCAGTAAAAAATAAAAGGTATTTGACCCATAGCAAACATACATAACACATCATTGAAAGACACTTTCAAAAAAATTAAATTCAATGAGTCGTCCGTGTCAATACACTAGTATTTGATTTGTTATATTAGACTATTTCCCTCATTTTTCACATTTTTCCGTTTCAAGGTATAAAAAACTGTATGGGGCCTAGACTGCCTACATAAGCTGTTGAAAGGGTGGTGGGAATAACCTAGGCATGCACACAACACTGTGTAAGAAAGAAAGCAACTACAAATGGGGTTTGCCAAGTTAGGAAGGAAAGATGGCCTTCTTAGGTATATACAGAGGCTTATACCTAAAGTGACTTAAAGCTTAATGAATAGGAAGGAAAGGTAATTCAATAAGTTGTTGTTAATTTAAAAATATATGAAAGGTTTTTTGGTTCAAGTAACCAAAGTAAAGGCATTAAAAAGAAAAAAACAAATGTTATGACCAAAATAAATAAAAAACTTAGTATAAACTGATTCAGTAACGAAGGTTAGTTTATATCACAACGGCTCCCATTTATGGATATATAAAGACATAGAGAGCTTATGCATTCCTCAGAGGCATACGTCATTGTGCCAAATGTAAAAAAATCATTCTATCTCTATGATCAACTTACGATGACGTACTATTAATTACTTTGTTTAGTTTGGGTATAGGCGACAGCTGAACGATGTTTCTCTGCTATTGAAAGGAATCAGTGCTCCATATCTTTATGCTCTCATTATTAGTAAATTATATTATTAATTTAATTTCTTCGTTAAGGTCTTTCGTATCGTCAATGTATACATAAAACTCAATTATAAAATAGGAAAATTGTAAAATGTATAGAGTTCGAATAAATCCAATTATTATATTTACATACTTTTTTATATTATGTGCCTCAAATAGTAGTGTATGTATTTTAATGGTACCAAAGAAATGATTAACTAAAAGCATTATTTTGTTAATTCTGACTCTCACACATCGATGGGATTTATTATTTTTAGTCAGAATATCTTTGTATTCAAATATAGATGATGAATAACTATAACTTTTTGGATATCACCAGATATTGTACGGCAAATAATGAGGGTCATTTTGCAAGCGAGTGATGAAACCGTCTTATCAATTGTTGGCTGTTACTCCTGACTTCAGTTTTGTTTGAGAAGAATGAAGGCTTAAAAAATACTCTTACCAGCATCAGTCATAGCTAAAAATATGATGTTACTTTTTAGTAATTAGTGAAGACATGGATTACCTGTTTGGCATCCAGGAGTTAGAATTGAAAAGCCTGATGAAATCTGCTATAGGGAATGTACTAATATTATTAATTGGTTTCTGCCTTGGACTAAAGACTCAACCATCACACATATAGGGAAATAATGATTTAAAGATTACTATTTCTTAATCTAAACTATATAAAATTATACATTAATAAAGCCCTTTTCACTTCTTATCATAATATTTTTTCCCCAGAAAACATTTTTTTGAAGAATGAGTTATTTTCCATGCCATCAACATATTTTTGAACTAAAAGTGTACTAAAGCCCTCACAATATAATGATGATCCAAGCATTCTCCCATACATTAGGTTTCGTGGCTGAATTAAAGCAACAAAACAATAAAAAAAATATGCCTAAGTAAAGTCATTTTTCCCTTCTTCTATTATAAAATTATTTTTATATAAGACATTTATTTATTTCCATAGTTTCTTTAAATGTCATTTGCACATTTTTGTGCAAAACGAAGACTTTATTTGGCAAAATAAAGTGTACTCAAAGAATCATGATGATCCAGCATTCTCGCCCGCAAAGAGTTCTTAGGCTGAAGGTGTGCTTTTGAACAAGGGTGAAAGCACCTAAAGTTGATGAAAAATAAAAAGACAAAATGCTTAGAAAGGACAAATAGTCACAGCATCGAGTCGTCACAACAAATGATGATGCCTCGAGTTCCGAGTGAAGCAGAATAATGATGACAGTTGCTAAGGGTTTTGGGTTAGTAGTGCTGCTGCTGCCAAATTGTGTCCTTGGAGAGGAGGCTAATGGAACAGAGTATGAAATAGAGTTTAGAGTGGATCGTCTGGATTCTGAAGTGTCGGAGGAAACTCCGCCTCTGACGAAGTTGAGGACTATTACTACTTTGACTACTATGGTACCCACGGAATGAAATACCTTACATCAACTACAAAAAGTGGATACAGGATGGAGGAAGTATCCACTCTTTGTCATTATTATTGGCGGGTAAGGATATACGGACATTTGAGACAATATCCGTACCGAATTTTGGGGGTCTATGTATACCCATTAATTTGTTAGAAAATTATTATTGGATGCTAACAGTATACTCATGTATATACTCTACAAACTAGATTAAAAAACACGATACCTTAATGGCGTACCTGTGACACTACAGATAATTGGAGTTCTTTTTTTAATATAACTAAATATAAAATATATATTTAATATTAAAAAATTTGGTGGAGAAAACATATTTTATAAAATCTCTTGTATCTATTAAGAGTAAAATAGAGAACTTGTGTATTTCCATTTATTCATACATAAGGGAAGTCGAAGTGGTTTTTTTTTGGTTTCATTTCCATGGTTTCGCCTAAGGAACACTAGCTATCTTTTCGTATTGAAGCGATTCCAGGAAGATTATGTACAGGGGTGCGCACTTAAGATTACTATCCTATTCATCAACTGCATCGATATCAATAACGAGACTATGACGGGTGTGTTTTTATTTATCATTTGTTTTATGTTTATTAATATACAATTTTCACTCAATGTACACCCCCCCCCCCATCAGCCTTGATGACAGCCTTCAACCTGGTCAGAACTTCACATAGCTGTTCTTGATTAAATTCTGGTTGAGACTTGCTCAAGCGTCCTCAATGGCTGACTTTAGATGTCCTTTGAGGTTAAATGGATCCCTGATAGAGAGCTCTTCAGCGCCCGAAGACAGCATAGTCCAACACAGGCAGGTCAGGGCTTAATATTGGCCAAGAGTCTTTGTAAATGAATCTTTGAGCATTGGATTGGAGGAACTACTGTGTGTTTCCTTGTCCCTTTTCTCCAGGGATTGTCTTGGAGTTCATTTATAGACCTTATGTTGAGCTCGGACTTCACAAGACGTTCATGGTGCGTTTTGATACGTCAAACTCCCTGGAAAGTCTGGACACGGTGGTCTTGACTCTTCTCTCGGCAATGGTATCTTGAACAACCTCCAAAAACTTGCAAATCCTTGCAGTCTAGTTCTGGATCTCCTAGTGATATGTGCAGAGACTCTGTTAATGATCGCACCAAACAGTTTTTCGGGTACATCCCAATGCGTTGCAATCTGGCTGATGCTTTGTCCGCGTGCGTGGAGTTTCAAATTGGCACTTGGATACTTCTCTTGGCCGGGAGAATCACTCATTTTATACACTTTTAAAGTTCTTTTTCTGGCGCTATGTGTTGTCCAGACTTTAAAAAAAATATTCAGCTGATAACAAATTCAAAAGATTGGACTCAACCGAAAAAAAACTGCAAACTTCGAAGGTGAGTAGTCTTGAGCGCGCACCCCTGTATAAAGATTCTACATTATCACGGTTACGGTTCCAAGCAATATCCTTGTCGAGCCAGTATCTTGATGGAGCCATGATACTTTCATTATTTTTTATTTACAGTTCAAAAGTTATTTCCATTTCATAAGGCTTAATAAAATGTACTTCGATATTAGGTCTTTTCCAGCCCGTCTCAAAATCGATCAATAGGATAGAAAAACAATATCCGACTAAATAAGAGACGTCCGTTTAGCCGTTCTATAACAGATTAATAGGGTAAATTCTTCTTAGTTATGTTTAACCGATTTAAAGTTTTTCGGGTACAGCCCCATGCGTTTGCATTCTGGCTTATGTTTTGTCCGTGTCCATTTAAACTTACATTCTTGGTAGACCACCACATATTAAAACTCTCAGATGAAATAAAAACAACACAAACAATGTTAAAATTAATTGGTTATCAAAATAACATTAGCATAATTTGGAATACATACATAGGGGTCATTCATTTTAAAGCGCGTTACTTTTTTTTCAAACGTGATAAGTAAAACGTAAAGGATCGTGAATAGCAGTTAAAACAATTGGATTTCTAAATACCTGATTCCACATTTGGCTGTTTAGGTGTGAAGATCTAAATAAGATATAATAATTTAATTCTTTTGAACAATATGTATCTCTTCTCAAGAGCCTCGATTCATGTCATTTATATAAGTCTTTGAATGAGTCGTTTTTAAAAACGTATTAAAAGGATAACTTAAAACATCAACATGAGTACCTCTTTTCTTTTCCTTCTTGAAAACTATAAAGAACCCTAGTAGGAGCTGTTATTTAAAAAATGGTTGGTGCGTCAGCACTTATGTACATGTATTGGCACTAAATATTATTGACAAAATTTGCAAAAAATAACAAAGTCATCAATTGATCATAGCTAAATTTTGTTAAACTAATTTTTCAAAATAAGTAAAAAACAAAAAGTTTTGCTTCATAACGAAACTTTTTGACACCAGGACGTACGTCCGTTTCTACAGTGCTAGAGATTGTTATTTCGTTTTCAACATCAAAAAATGAACCAGAATCGTGGGTATATGTAAAAGAACTAAAAAAAGTGGGTTTTTTTTTGGGAGGTCATATATATATATATATACAGGGTTCGTAAGCAAAACGTGGACTGAAACAACCAGCTCAGAAAATGCAAATAATTCTAACAATTTAATATAATGAAAAATAGAAATAAACCAAAAATAAATGACCACAGCCTATGCAAACTTTTTCAATCAATATGTCCACCAGTAGCTTCAATACAGCCAGCACACGACGTTGGAAGGCCTTGTAGGATGTGATGAGAACCCTTGACAATTTGTCCCACTAAGCACTATGACAGCCTTCGGGAGTCCCATTGGGGAGAGAGGTTTTGTTCGTTCCTTCTCTAAATGAGAATAAGTACTTTAATTACAAATCCACGTTTTGCATACGAGCCCTGTATATATATATATATAA
>CP045905.1:1589250-1610626 GCA_013387185.1 Caligus rogercresseyi
TTCATGAATATATGCATAAATACTCACTCTTCAATTGCTCAGAATCGATATATCGAGTGTACAAGAAGAAAAAAAGGGCGTGCGTGTATGAGCACAGATATCATATTCCATATGCATTAAGTCTGCTCGGAGTTCCTAAACCCATGATCTAACAAAACAAAAAACAATTAGATTTGTGTTAATGAGGTTCTCTACTGGTTGCTACAACAACCAGGACGTATTAAATTCATATATTCTCATTAATCATTTACCTCGGATTTGAAAGTGTGACTTGATAACCATCGGCCTCATAGAAACCATTATATACAAAATCTAGGTTATTGCAGGTACATACAGGGGATTGACATTTTTGGAGGTTATGGTGCCATTGGCCTTTTTAAGAGTAGGTTGTAGAAAAGAACGAAAAATAACAACTGAAGTCCTGAGAAGGGTTGAAGCGTTATTTCGTACTTAAATCATTGGACATTGTCATACATGTTAGAAGAGCTCATGTGAGTGTTGTTTGTACTTCTAAGTCAGCGAAACATACAGGCTATCAACTCATCTATATATAGAAAGAAGAATATTTTTCTTTATCCTATTTTGATGATACATTCAGATAATAACCACAGAAACATTTTTTTTTTTTGGGGTTAAATATATATTTATTATTCTAAAAAAATATAGTGAAATACACAATAACATAGAAAACAAATATATAAATATGAAAATCTAAAGACAGTTACGTTAAAAACAAAAACATAAATGAACATTGTAATTCAAAATTACTGTCTAAAGAAAAAAAAACCTAAATATATAATATGCACCTAAAAAACAAACACAACTTAATCTCTATTCAATCTGTAACGGCGGTGTCTACGTATGGTAGATTTGATGATATTGAGGGTATTGGAGGGAATGAACCTTATTAGGTCCCAGCACATGTCCACGAAGATGCAGAGACGCTTGGAATTTTATTGCCATAGCGCAATACCGAGCAGCTGTCCCAATCATTATAGCTCTGAGGTCTTCAATTTTTATATACGAATGATTTGTCAATTTCTTTGCTATAAAGATTTTATGCTTAACAGCGAATATTCAATTGCCTTATGATGAGATGCCAGCTTCTGTTTTCGCCTGAAGGGTCCAAACAAGATCGATGCCTTAATGATATTGGAGTCGATATCTTCTTGCGGAAAGACATTTAATTGAATAAAATACCCTCACAGTCCTTAAAAAATGACAATCTACAAAAGCGTGTATTATATTATTGTATAGAATGCCACAATTATTGCAAGGATAAAAAAATTAATGAGCCGAGTCGAGATTTGAAATTGAGCTGTAAAATTTGGACCCATCAGCAATACTCCAGGTCGAACACGAAATTCTTTTTTTCCATGAGGAAGGAAGACTAAAAATGCTTAAAAACTTACTTATTATTCTTTTTCTTCATAAACTTCTGCCTGTCAAGATTCAATTTTAAAAACCACGGCATTGTAGGGCACATGTTTGAGAGACCTCTGAAGAGGAAACCTAAATCTACCTTCTGCGAAAATGGAAGCTGCCCCCACGTCGTGGATTGTAATAATTCCATTCACAAGAGCTGCTTTTTCTAAGGATGAACATTTCTTTTTTTGCACTAAATAGCCATATGCATTCTGCAGATTAGTATGACAGGGAGTCTAATGAATTGATGATTAGAAAAAGCTTACAGGCCATAAAAGAAATTATATACATATATATATATATCAAATTTATTGGAGTAGTCCATAAAATGATAAAATATATAATATGATTTGAAGGAATGATTTATTCCCCAAAAAAATCTTATGGCGGGCTTAAACCAGAAAAGATTCATCTATTTATATGTATATCAAAGTTATGTATCATTCATCAACTAATATACATTTTTTACTTACAGAGTCTTCACTTGGTTCTCACCCCTTGTGAACCCAGAACACACAAGATCCTTGTTGTCCGAATAAATTAATTTATGGAACCATCCTTGTATGAAAAAAATATGATTCCATTTCTACTCTTGTATTTGATGAGTGTTTTTTTTCAATAATCAAGCATTTCATCACATCATTAAAAAATGACCGAATTCGTCAATTTAACATTCCATCATCCTCGCTGAAGTTGAACTAAAGGTGATAGGAAGCTGGAACCTCGTATCTACTTTACCCATGATTTAGATTTATAGCCACAGTTTTAACATTAGTTCCATATGGAGGTTCAAGGCTCGACGATGTCTTTGGCAGAATGAATTTGCGACCAAATACTCTAATTTGAGTCTAACTTCAAGCCTATGATTGAAATTTCTACGTTTTAAGAATCAATAATTCTGTTGATTGACATATCGGATCGAATACATTTATTTAAAGTCTATTATCATTTAAAAGCTTATGATATTAATTAATATTTCGACACCGTTTTTTTTTTTTTTGTACCAAACGCAACTCTATTATATTGATATATTTATTGATGAATTTTCTTTTTCCTCTGTGGATATGTTATTTTTCATTGTGTTACTGTGAGTTATGATGTCGTCGTCACAGATGTCCGTTTCATATTTTATTTTTTTAGTTGATCATAATATGCATTATATTATTGCTTTATAGTTGAATAAGAACAAAAAAGAAATTAACATTGTAGTTTATATTTATAGTTCAAAAGTTTTAATGAAACCAATGGGAAATGAACAAACAATTAATGTATTCTTTTGTCAAAGGACTATATATAAAATATAAATCTTCAGGAGGGATTTTTAAAAAGTGCATGATCTAAATAAATAAAACGTCTTTTATAACCTCGCAAATCAATTTCTAGAGATTTAATATTGCGTTCGGGATCCTGATTTTTTAAGGCTGAATAGCGTATAGCGGTTTCAATGTATATTACTCTTAGGTAATAAACATATATGAGTGAAATAGTCGTATTTTTATGTTTCTTAAATAACAAAAAGGACTGAAAATAAGATTAAAACGATCTTATAGCCTTGATATATGATGGGTTAATTCTGATATTATTCCCCCATCACCCAAATTTCATAGGGCTACTTATTGAACCTATGAATTAATCATCACTATTTCTGTAGCTATAAATAATAAATCTTGAATATTGAGGTCGTACTGAAAGCCATGCTTTCTTAAACACGTGACAATGATAGTCATCAGTAAGTTCTTGTGGTGTTGGTTAAAGTGGGTTGAACCTTTCACACACGCGAGGCGTATAATATATTTGTGAATATACATACAATTCTAAAAGGAACTACCTCTGATAAGTATTTTAAAATAGTACAAAAATAACTCCAAAACCAATAGCGGAATTACAAAGTTACGTATATTCGTGTTCATATTCATATATTATGTTGTATGTTTTAGTATTATAATAATCATTTTTAAACATTGGAAATATAATTAACATATTTTGGAAATATTCAAATTCCTTTTTTATAGATTTATGAGTATACACTTTTATATAAAAATAAATGATTTTTAAAAACCCCTGAAGATATTTTTTAAAGTATTACAATGC
The DNA here is from genome assembly GCA_013387185.1 of Caligus rogercresseyi. Lineage (NCBI taxonomy): Eukaryota > Metazoa > Arthropoda > Copepoda > Siphonostomatoida > Caligidae > Caligus > Caligus rogercresseyi. Next base: position 1,592,767 of record CP045905.1, read on the forward strand.
TTATAAAAAACATGCTTATTACAATGATTATTAAAACATGTTTATTACAATGCTTATTAAAATGATATTACTAATAACTCTTAATAAACAATGGAGCAAAAAATATCCAGCCGTTTTGTGGAGCGATCGTTCAATGAACGGAACGAGAGCTCATGGAACGGAACTATAAAAATTAACTTTAAACATTCTGTTCCACTATTTGTTATAAAAGGATAATGGATTTCTTCATAATATCCAAAAAATAGTGTCCAGTAATTTCATGACACAATAGTTCTTCGTGGACCTTTTTATATCCGCCTTTTTGTCTTACTTGCTCTTTTATAGTCAGTTAATTTTTGAAAAAAAAATGGTTTGCAACAAAAAAAAACCTTTGCCAGAAAAATGTCCACGAGAAAAGGAAAGCGAGAAAAATGTTTCGTGACAAAAATATCCACAAGAAAAAGAAGAACGAGAAAATGGACGCACTATAAAAAAGCAAGCGAGGTAAATACCCACGACAAGAAGGCAGATATAAAAAGGTCCACGAGGAATTAGCGCGCGATGAAATTATAGTAAAAACCTATAAATTGCTGTTTATTGATGTATCTAATATGTTAGTTAAATGGCGATTACTTGAATAACTTTAAAGTTTCTATTAGACCTAAGATATTTTGAGTTTTGGACAGAAATGTAGTATTTTGAAACTTTATTTGATACAAAGTATTATTGGTTTAGATTGAGTTTTGGTATTTTGTTTTCTTCAATATTAAGTCGATATCAATCTAAAAAACAATTTTTTGTATCCTGAAATTTCTTTCGTAAGTTTTCTTTTATTTATACTTCTATTCTATTCATCATTTTCAACCTTGATGTTTCGGTTTGACTGTCGAGTCTTTCTCTCTATGAGTCCTTTCTCCTTACTTATGATGTAAGTGAAAGAGTGATACTCTTTTTTTTACTTCAAATTCTGGAATGTAGAGGCTATTGATTCAACTTTAAAATATTGTGGTCGCCCATGATCTCAGCAATATATATATCGAATTTATGGTTAAAACTTTATCCTGAAAAAGTTTAATATTTTTTTATACATATTTACAAATATAGACATCTTTTTATAACCTAAATATTGATATACATATTATTTTCTCTGGAAAGTACATATACACGATTTATTATCATTATCAATTATTCTTCTGTTCATATCGATTTCAGACTAAATACCATTTACCAATTCATGATTAATTTATTAATGAGGGCTTTTTCATTCACCACATGTAAAATGTCGTGTTGTCTTCATCTAAAGTAAAGTTATAAACAATTACTGTTGTATTACTATTATCACATACATTCATTTTTAAGTGACTTTGGACATGTAACGATATTCGGACTAACAGAATAATTGTAATTATGCTAAATATTTGATGCCAACATTTTTGGGCTAATTCTTTTAAATAATATATATATATATATATATTTTAAAGGAATTAGCCCAAAAATGCTGGTATCAAATATTTAGGATAATTACAATAATCTGTATATATATATATAATAAATAAAGAGAATCACGTTGACAAAGTATTTTTCACAACACTGTGTTTCATGGTTATATTTAACCAATCTTCAGGTTCAAATACAAATATTTGTATTTGAACCTGAAGATTGGTTAAATATAAACATGAAACACAGTGTTGTGAAAAATACTTTGTCAACGTGATTTCTTTATATTTATATATAGTGTCTCAGTTTTTATACTGAGGTGCACTTTTCTTCCTGAGTAGTGAACTGTTACCCTGTTCATCTATCTGATATATATATATATATACTATATATATATGTATATATTTGCTCTTCATTTGAAGATAATGTACATTTAGACCTATTATTCTCTTAATACCTCAAACTTATCCATATAAAAGTTTAACTAATAACATAAGATTTGTCCGAATCTAACGCACCTTTATCAAGAATTCTTGGAAAGCGTTTTTCCCGTATAAATAAACAGTTGGAAAACTAATTTGCCAGGAATACTTAATAGTCCAAAACACACCTTAACACCTTAGTCATCCAGATAAAATTTGTTTCAAATCTTACTTGACAATATTAAGAAATTGTGAAAAAACGGTTGGGCAAATTAATAAACATGACTATAATTGTCTGGTAAGTCCCCTACCATTAAAACACTCCTTGAATTCTCAAAATTATTCACTCAATGTATTTTATTTTACTTTTTATTGTTAACCATTGAAAAAATAAAATGTTTATTCAATGTATGTTAATACATGTTATGAAATTGGTCATTCAGCAATTTTATAATATATGTTTCTGTTTTTATTGTTGTATGATTGATTTTATTTAATGTATTTATATCAAAATTAAATAATTATTTATGATGTAATATAAATTGGAAACTATGTTATATGTATTATTCTTATAATTATGGTAGCTAACTATTTAGTTCAATAACTTTTTATTTAATAAATATGGCCGAATTTTTTGGCTTTAGTTTCGTAAAACCAGGCTTGTGGGCGTTCGAAGCCTTCGCCGTTTGATTAAAAAAATCCGTTTAATCGTCCGTTTGTTGAAAAAAAATCAATTTTTTAAAGTGTCAAAAAATTCCATGATAAAAAAACCGTCGTCACTTTAATCCTAGAATGGCACTAATATACTTCAGTTGCACTCCTGTTTGTAAAAAAAACATACTCACTTTTTTGGAGTGACAGAAGAAATATTGATTGAACTCCTTTTAAAAAACGTCTACACTTTCGCACAGGGAGTATCTTTCAAAGTTTTTTTTTTAAATTGAACGTACGAACGCCTACAAAAAAAAAATACGTTCATCCGTTCAATTTGGAACGTGAGTTTGCGAACAACGTGCGTTGCTTTTCTCTTCAATCCACAGTCCTGCGTAAAACTACCAAAATCGAAAACCATAAAGTATATTTTTGGGAACCATCTTATAAAATATTTTTTTATGGGATAGCATTAAAATAAATTAAATATGCCTTTAAGTATCAAATGTCTTGATTTTTATGTCATGAAGTTACTGTGGTAAATATTTGTTTCCCCATTTCATAAATTAACACTAATTATATATTCCGTATACTTCAAAAATATTCAAATACAACCATATATAGAAGTTAATATCAATACTATTCCAATCGACTTAAATGGTTTGTCATAATTATTATTCTAGGAGTTTCGTATAAAAACGTCTACTAAAGCACAACATTCGGGTACGGTTACTTTGATCTCTACCTGAGCTAGAAACAAAGAGAAACCACAGTTCAACACGGCCATCGTGCTAACATTCCTCACAACCTCTCTATTATTGTACTTATTATAGAAGAAGAAGGAAAAAAAGTATTCGTCATATAGAGTGTTTTGTTCTTATTATTGTTTACATTGATTCATCATTGCATGGGATCAAATTTCTCGAATGGGAGTGGACGGGTGGTATGATTCCAGTCATTATATTTGCCCCGTCTCGTCTCATCCTCCTCCTCAATGATCGGAGGAGGAGACGAGACGTTTGGGAGCTCCTTCATCAATGTGGTCACTCCTAGCACTGACTCGGCTCATGAATAGGTTCAACGGACTTGCAGATCCAGATCCTTCTATAATAAGTACAATAATAGAGAGGTTTGTGAGGAATGTTAGCACGATGGCCGTGTTGAAGTGTGGTTTCTCTTTGTTTCTAGCTCAGGTAGGAGATCAAAGTAACCGTACCCCAACCTTCTATCTGAAGATATTATGTTACAGTATGGAGATATTGACAACGTATATATAGATCATATGTTTATATACTCGTCCAGAAGATTTAAACGTGGAAACTTAAATAGATCGATTCATCCATATATCATATTACAAATTCAGTTTGTAACACTGTATTTTATAATTTCAGCTAGAGTATTACCAGACCATAGGTCTAATAAACTTACTTCATACCCGGAGTCAGTAACTTCAAATTGCAATGAACCATAAAAATTATTACAATAATGGAATCAAATGAATTGAATACCATCAAACACATTTATTCTAAATCAATGAAGGTCGTTTACATCGTAGTCTTAGTAGTCTTTCCACATTACTCTTCATGAGTCCCTTTCTAATAATACACTTTCATGTTCCATAAAACTATTCTACGAATCAATTATTCAGTGAACAAACTTGTACATAACCCGCAGCCTCTCATGATCCGAGAAAATAATGAAAACATATTGACCAATAGAAAATAAACTATTTCACTCATGCACGATGTTTTCCATTCGCTCTCTCAGATGGCTTAAATAATTCATAAAGGCCACTTTCTTACAAACCAAGATCGTTCCAAAATATTTAAGACATATGTCAAGAAGTTATTTGAGGAGAACACATTTCAGGCTCCAGGAATATTATTAAGCAATGTATCATGCAGACGAAGGTATACATACTATTTTTGGTACTCGTCATAGCAAGATGAAACGTTGCGATAACAAAAAATGTTAACAGTCTTTATAGTCATTTTTCACTGCTCTTACGCATGGTTAAAAAACCCTATATTTAATAATGAAAAAAAGAACGGAACAATTTCATGTTATTTATATACATCAACCTTACAAACTCACAAATAAATTATTTATTTTTATAAACAATGAATAAAAAAACATATTTCATTGGTCAACTCAATTTAAAATTTCTATTGTGTTATATTTTAATTATAAACTACGTCGGTCATTTCCACACATGATTAATATATATATATATATACATATATTGTCTAGGATTGACAAGTTTCATAATATTTAACATTTTAGTTGACTGATTTACTATTTTTAAATTTTGATTTCTGGTAAAAAAATACTCTATCCTTAATTATGAAAGTAAATTAATTCATTTTCTATTCACGTAATATATAATTCCATTAGCAAAAGGATAGGAGAAATAAGAAATCTATGTACATATCCAATTACGATGCATGAAAATAAAATATTTTAGACTATTTATTGTTCAGATAAATAACTACTTAATATACATAAATTGCTATTTATATGTTTGGACATTAATAAAATATATTTCAACAATTATACGTTGAAATGAGAATATCAAAAATAGTATTCCGTATCATATACCATGAAGTGCAAATTATTTGAACAAAATGAAATATTTCCTTTTGATTTTGGAATTCAAAAAAAACTAGTAATTATTTTAGTGAATATGAAAATGTATTTATGATACAGATTTGAAAATTTAACTTCACTCTTTCAATTAATCTTCATACGAGACGAACCCATAATATCTTATATAAGTATTTTTGCTTTTATAATTATATTTCTTGATTAATCTTGACAGTTAAGCTATTCCAAATTTATCAAAACATTTTCGATTATTAAGAGCTGGGAGAGGGATAATATATTATTACCGAATAACATATTTATAAGTAGAAGGACTATATTCTTAAATTATTATATCATTATAATATATGTTTAAATCCTTCTAAAAAAACAATAGCTCATATCAAGGCCCTATGTAAAAGCTGCGACTCAGTGATCAATGTTATTGAAATGAATTCGAAAATATATTTCTTTTACTGCACTAAAATGTTTTTCCTTTGTTGTAAAAAATGAAACGTGATGATAAAAATAATCCTTCTATATGAAAATCGGCTAGGGATTACTTTAAACCCGGCATATAATAAAAAGAGAAAAACAGCTGTCGATTAGGACACATAGAGACATCTTTCTTGTATCTCTCTAGCATCTCTTTTTATAGTACACAAATTAATCACAAACCTCTCCTCTTTTTCTATTATTAATAAGCTGTTGTTATGATTATTTTTACGTCATCATAAACAGCTTGAGTTACTCTATTCTTGAGAAGGAACCCGTATATGAAGAATAGAAGAACTCAAGCTGTTAATTATATATATATATAATAAAATGACAACAGCTTTTGGTTTATTTCTTTCAAAATGTTATTAATAATTTTAAAAAGTCCTGTGGAATAAGTAACTTCAGACAAAGTTTCTCCTCCAGAATAGAAGAACTTAAGTTGTTTAATATAATGCAAAAATAATAACACCAGCAACTTATAATAAAATAAAAAAAGGAGAGGTTTGTGATTAATTTGATACCATAATAAAAGATATGCCAGTTTGCTTTATGTATTTATATATATATATATATATATATATATATATTTTAAAGTTAAGATAGCTTTACATTTATGATATATATTTGATATCTATGTCTTACCTTCATTAGTATTTACATGTCGGGATCTACATTGGAGATCTTAGTTTACATGAAGGATTGATGATTGAAAAAGGACTCCTTGTTTATTATGTCTATTATTATTTTCACAATTGACGCATTCAGTGTAAGAGATTGTTTTTGTTGTTTTAAATGCTTGTCTATGGGATAGCAGGAGATTCTCTTACTAGAAAGCAGTTCTCTGTCTTGACGTCTTCCTTATTTTCCTTACACGCCACGGGACATGGAGTCAAATGTGACACGTCATCTAAAAAGGATTTTTCCAAACAATCAAAAAGGAGAAAGTTTATTACTTCATAATATTAGGGGCTAAATATATGATAAGTATTTAGCACGAACTTATGGGCTTTGCGTTTAACGCAAGATATACACTCATATTATTTATAATCAAACACATGTGGTGAGGCTTTGGAAGGCGAAACGTCATCAGTCAGTTTCGGCAGATTCTTACCGTAGATATCCATGTGTGTAAATCTGACTGATATCGTCCATGCCTTACTTTCCAAAGCATCATCGCACTTGTCGGTTTGTAATTTTTTTAAAAGTATTTTTATGTTACAAATTATAAAAATATACAAAAAACCCCAGATAACTACATAAAATAAAATAAAGTCTGACGAGTTACGTCCAAGCATTATAGTTCATGATTATTGTCCAAATACATATCCAGATATAAATCGCTATGCCTATATACAAATAATATTTCAAACGGCAATTAATTCTTTGGTCAGCTCTAAATATTGAGAGCACAGATTTGACTTCCGCAAGGACATGGTCAGTGTTATATGGATCGCATTGAAATATATTAGATTCCATGCACTGATATATAGGCTACAGTTCCCCTTAATATCCACTTTGATACAAATGTATCGAACGTAATTGGTTAAAAGCCATAAGATTTATGCTTCAATAGTGTATCCAATTTAAAATGTAGCAAAATGAAATGAAAAGGATTCCTTTCCAAAACATTTTGAATGGATACATATTAATTCAAAGTCAAATTACACTTGATATATAGCTGACAGTCCACAAAATGTAGAAAGCGTAAGAGAAAACAAGCAAGACTATTCAAGGGGGTGGGAAGAAGCTCTGTTCACATTCTTGTATGTACAGAGAGGGTTTCCAGGATACTCTCCATACGTTAGAAAAACAATAAAATATATCTGAAGCACACAGAAGCAAAAAAACAGAACTTAAATCAATATTTTTGTAGAAGTAGTTTCATAGAGAATTTCTTCTCTAAATAATATAATAATGGCTATATCAAATAATGATGCTTTGAGGGCAACAGTGATGACGCCATTTGCAACGTGCAGGCTTTCTATCCATCTAGCGTAAAAGCCAAGAACTGCATTGCATCATCTTTTTAATCCTAAGAAAGGAAGAAGAGGCCTTTTATCAATCACTGCTTCCACCCATACAAAAGTTGGCTCCAGCATGGTCGGATTTCAGCCCATATCCCTCACGTCTCTCAACACCTACAATCGAAGTGAACTCCTTCAGAACATCAAGTCTCAGGACAAGTCCAATATCCCTACATGTTCGAGGAAATCACACCGGAATGGATCGAAATGATTGTGAATCAATTCCGGGTTCAAAATGACCTGGAGCCTTACACAGATGCCATAAAGTCCTTTGAGGGGATTAGCTGCAAGCATAATGCCGGTCAACTCAGCTCTGTTTTCCGTCTCCTTGTTCAAATATCAGAGTCTTCATATCAGTTCGTGGCCAAGTTTCTTCCTTCCGATGATCGATCCATCGTTGAGGCCTGCAATAAAAATGTCTTTGAGAAGGAAATATCTATTTACTTTGATTTGCTACCAGGTAAGGCACTCCTGGAATATTTAACATTTTGCAAACCGGTATATCTAAATGCCGTCACATTAATTGTTTTATCGTTTATTATTATTTTATTTGACATACATCGAATGGTTACTAAAAGTGTTCAAACTTTTTGAATACGATTGTTAGGAAGAAAAATAATAAAAATGTATATTTTGATCCTTATAAAATATTTAACGATCATCCTTCAATCTTTTGATTATATATATATATATATATATATATATATATATATTTGTTGATTTGTATTTCAGTTGTTAATGTTCGACGAACGACAATTTTTTTGACAAACAACAACAAAAAATTCATATCGTTCGTCGTTTGTTTTGGCGCCAAAAGTAAACGTCATCATTTTTTCAGAATGGCGAGTAAAAAATCTTTGTTGTCAATTTTTTTCAGATTGACGAACGATGAACGACGAACGATTCAATTTAAATTTAACGTTGAATGACGAACGATAAATTTTGGTGAACAACAATTTTTCGCGAGCGTCAACAAGTTATATATATATATATATATATCGTGATATAGTATATATATATATCGTGAATTCGTCCTTGATTTAAATTCCCCTTATATAATATGTTCATTACAAAAGACTCTAAGTATACTAAAGGATGATATTCTTATCTCGAAATTGGCGTTCGCTCCTCCATAGCCACGACGGAAGTGATACTCTATTTAATTGTGCCAAAGTGTTATTATTTCCCTTTGTCTTCCTTTCAAACAGCCATGTTCTAGGAGGTAGTCCTTCGTGGCATTCTTACATATATTAAATGTTCTAACAAATATTTTCTTTGTTTCTCTTTCAGCTATCAAATGTGGAGTGAGCGAGTCACTGGGGGATCTTATCCCTGATGTCATTTATGCGTCTCATAATTTAAATGGTGCCGGGGTCATAGTCTTCAAGTCCTGCGAAATGGATGGGTTCTCTGGTGTTCAGGAATCAATGGGTCTTAGGCCCTCACATTGAGGATTGCACTACAGTCCTTAGCAAGATTTCACGCCTATGCCTGGAAGTTCATTGGTAGGATTAATTGATACATGATAAAGAATGGATAATTATTAGGAGAGTTGATATTCAGACTATTAACATTATTAACAATTAAAAGCCAGAGAGGCTTGATATGTGATAATCAAGTCACCGCTTTATATGAAATAAAAGTGACATGATTAATTATTTAAGAACTACCCTTTATAATTCTGAATTGTTGCTTTCAATCATTTGTTTAGAGCTAATACCTTTAAACTAATAATAACTCACACAAAGCATTTATTATTCGATGTAATTTTATTATTATTAGAAGCATATCCTGAGAGTTCATTTATCAGGAGATGAGAAGGTATTTATGGATTTAGTGGTCCTTAATTATTTAGTATAGTTCCACAAGGACAAGCCTCATGTTTTAATTATTTAAAAAATGGAAGTGTGTTTGATTTTCAATGTTGAAGGTGCAGGTTCCACTCTCGAGAAAGAAAGTTCAATATTTAACAACTTCATTTAAAAAATCCTAGATTTGATGGGCTAACTTTAAGCCTGTCAAGCCCATATCTTATCCAAGAGGATATTGCAATTCTGTTTAACCAAATACAACAACAGCGAACAAGTTAAATAGGATTTTTTTTTTAAAGTCTACAGTTGTGGACTCTAAAAATGCTTCTTAGTTTAATGAAAAGGACGCTATTCGAGAATTACATAGGCAAATGTCTCCAACATCGTTTTTGTATTAAAGAAATATGCAAATAATATTGGATGCCGATTTTGTTTGTACAATGAAGTTACTTATCCATTTTTTTCTCTCTCCTCATTACAGACGATTCCACCCTTGAGGCCGTCAAGGATCGATACGATTTCTTGAACGAGAAGCAGACCCCCAAACGTCACTTTTCAATCGGTCTAAGTCCCCATGAGAACCTGGAAAGACAGTTCAACAAAGTCCTCTCAAAACTTACTCCATTTCCACACAACAACAAGTTTCTCACCATCGTCCACGGAGAATACTGGGAGCCCAATCTCATGTTCAAGGATTCTTCCTCGCCCCAGGCTGAACTCCTTCAAATCCTGGACTGGAAGCATGCTAGGCTGGACTCCGGCGTCTACGATCTCGCCTTTCTTCTTGGCTCCCAGGATCTGAGAGGGGATGAGATCCGAGATTATATAGAGCTCTATGGAGAGTCCTTTAGTCAAACCTGCCGTGAGCTAGGGATTGTCCCTTTGTTTAGCATGGAAGAACTTCGGGAGGAATATGAGGACATACTGAGGGACAGCGTGTCACCAGCCCTGGCTCATGTTCTTCGGAAGGAGCTGATGTTTCTGAAGGCCAATGGAAAGGATCCCAAGAGAGTGAAGGACTTTGAAAACAGAGTAGAAGTCATTCTTCCACGATTCCTTAGCCCCTAAAAAAAACAAAATTAAAATGATGAAACATAAAACATTATAATCATAAATATATAAGAGTGCTTACAATATACATGAAGAAAAGAGGGGGAATTGAAGATGATGTTTATATTGTTGAAAGGATCAAAACATGAAATACTGTACATTTTTGATCACTCAAATATGTTTCAAAAGCTTTTGCTATTGCTCCATTTGTCGTAATAAGTAATTAAAAAGCCGTTGTGTTATATACTCTGACTTATCATTAAGTTTTGGGAAGAATTGTCATTGTTTGGATCCTCTCATTGTCTATATGGACATCTTCACTGTAGAAGCATTAGGATTTTCCCTCCTACCTTTAAGCACACTGTATATTTTTATCAGTATGATTATAATGTATTGTGGGTTTGGTGGCCAGTCATTTTTGTTGATACCACTGACCTAACTAAAAACTGAATGTTCTGTAGACTCAATAAAAGTAAGTACGAAAAATATCCAAGAACGAAAAATAAAATGGTGGCCATTGTATTTATGACAGAAAAATATTTATATAATAATATATATATTTTTTTCTGTCATAAATACAAAGGCCACCATTTTATTTTTTCGTTGTTGGATATTTTTCGTACTTACTTTTATTGTTAAAGTTGATGAAACACTTGAGGAATTGCAAAAGGGAAAAATGACAATAAATACGCAGTGACGTCATTGTTAGGATTAATATCTTGGAGATATAACCAATATAGACATGTTATAATCCTATAATAGCTAATATTTATAGTTTGAGAAGGCTCTTCATTGTTTTGACACTCATTTTATTTATGAACAGCCAAGTGCCAAAGATTTTCATTTATATGAAGCATATATAAAAAATAACATTTTTCATAATATATTGTGACATCACTGGAATTCATTATAGATTTTTTTTCTCTATTCCCAAAATTCATTTTTAAATGCCTCATTCATCCAGTGGGACATCCATTTTTGATTGATTTGATCACGAACAACATTTCAAAAACAAGCGAATATTTCTTTTTTGTTGGGTATTCAGTTGTTATATAGGTCGGTGTTGGAAATGCATATAGTTTTTTTTAAATTATATCTAAATGCAAATGGATAAAATGTTCTTCTTTATCAATCTTAACCCTTGTACCTTAAATAATTCAGATATATTTCAAATACATATGTATTTAATATGTTTTCGACACGTAAAATGGAATTTAAATATTATTTTTATGTAATGTCCTTTAAATGCCAAAAATGCAGATTGCTAAGGAAATTGGTAGGTATTTGGTTGCTAAAGGTCACTATCCAAAGAATTAAAAAACAGTATTTTGATTATTTTATAAAGATTAAGATGTGATACTCTGTTACCTATGCTGTATTGTCTTTTAAAAACTTTTAATATGGTGAATAAATGAACTAAACAGTTTAATTAAGTGTTTGGAATGGAGGACGTTTGTGAATCATTCCAACAGAAATATATTGCAAATCAGTTTCGACCTCTTTAAAATAATCACCCTGATATTATACATTTATTCCAACGGGCTTGTATATAAATAATAATTGAAACCCTTAGTAATAATCGATTTCAGAAATGGCCTTTAAGTCCTTCTTCGCAGCGGCTTGAATGACTTCTATCGACTCGAAACGGTGTCCCCGGAGCAGTTGCTTGAGTTTGCTGAATAGCTAGATGCCGCATGGAGTCTAATCAAGTGAATACGGTGGATGTGTAACGATGTTAGTCGAGTTTTTGGCCAAAAAATCACGAATAACCAGCTTGGTTTGTGACGGTGCATTATCGTGGTGCAAAAACCAAGTTTTTTAATCACAATTCTTCTATCAAATAGCGTTACGCAAACGACGCATAACGTTAAAATAATATTTTAAGCTACAATGTTTATTTATGTTTTTATTACACATTTGCTCTGGATTTTATGCATGCCTCTTGTTTTTTAGATGTCCATAATATTTTTATTTTTGTGTACACCCGTACAACATTTATTTTAATCTAATATGATATTAACGTTACATCCAAATCTGAGGTACCTGAAATAAATTGTGACATTTTAACATCTAAAACTAGAGTTCATCAAATAATCTATTCACAAAATTAAAAACATTTTTCGATAGGGGGTTTTAGTGCTTCTAAGTTTTAAAGAAGATTTTGAGTTTTTGCGACAATAAATTTATTTTGGTTTGATCAGGACCTTTATATATAAAACAAATGCTATCAATTCTTAAAAAATGACCAAAACTTAATTTTTTGAATGACTAGATCCCATACTTTTTTCAATGTAAAACAATCCAATAAAAATGCCTTCCTGTTTCAATCTCGGTCTTACAGAAATAACAAACCCTTTCCTCTTGCGTTCTCCATATATGCTTCCGAAGTTCGTACATAATAAATTGACTGGTAAAAAAAAAATAAAATAATATTCCTTGTAACTTTGGCTCAGCGGAAGGAGCACAACACCACAATAATCAGGAAAAACAGTCAAAACATATTTTAAGCATATTTGGGTTGTTTTTTCGATATCGGCCCACCTAAGGCACGATATTCACTCAATTGGTCGGTTGTTTGGGATAGTAAGCGGATATCGAAGTCTAATCTCCAGTTAAAAAGCATTTTGTCTAGTCAATATAGTCCGAAACCATGGTTCACACACTTCAAACTTTTTCTAAAAAAATGAATGATTTTGGTACCAGTTGAGATTTGATGCATTTGAGAGCCACCACATTTTTAAAATGGAATTGACCGAGCCTTTGGATATACCAAGCCAATCAGAATGGCCTCTAATGGTTCAACAACGGGTTTTTATTGGACAGTTCAAATTTGTATACAAAACGATATATACAACAGAAGCTAATAAGTAAAAAATACAACATATAAAAATTATAGTTCATAATTTTAGCATCTTACATGAACATACTAATTAACTTATGCAAAAGTATAGTTAAACTATAACTATTAAAGTATTGAAACCGAAAGGCTAGAGAGTTTTTTTTGTACACTCGGTACTATTTATTCAACATCTTCAAAAACAATTCACATCAAAAAATTATTCTTCAAACGGCATAAACACAACAAAACATTATCTTTTATAGGATCGAAATCTTGGGGAGGAGGGTTTTCATACTTCTGCATTGATATAAAATATACTGAACTTTAGTTGTAATAAAGTGATTCTTGCCCAGATACAAATAAACCAATTCCTTTGAAGTTAAAATTAATTGAAAATTGGTAAAAAACACAATTTTAACTTGTTTAAGACATCATCAACCAAGGGACACTCTAATAAAAAATGATTCAAAGTCTCCAAGGAGTCCTTACAAAAAAAGCAAAATCTTTCATCACTAGTCCTTCAAATATACTTCCCAGGTATAGAGTGTTGGTAACAATTCTGTACTACAAGTAGTACAATGAGACATCCAGCCGAATGGAGTTTAAAACTTTTATTATCTGACATGCTGAAGCGTTTAATCTAAAATGTTCTTTCTTTCTTTCAATCTGGCTAAAATATTGATAAAAAACTGATTTATTTACAAAGGTATTTCTTAAGAAAATTATTTGATAGTATTAAAAACTTAAAAAATTGTCTCTTGGTCCTATTGGTCTTTTTCTAAAATTTATTTCATATAAAATCTTTTTTTCTCTAAAATTTCATTTTGAGTAAAAAAAGGTTGCTATTAAGAACTTCACCCAGATAGTTGATTTTCCTAATGATGGACATATCTCTCATAAAACAAAGTCTATCGTTATCTTTAACAGGTTCTTGCCATTCCATCGTTTTTAGGACATTTTTTGACAATTCTTCATACACGTGCTTATTCTCACTCCAGAATGGACCCATAACCGAAACTACATCTAAAACTTTAATGGACCCTTGCCCCGAAATTCGTCTAAGGGCTGTTGGAACTTTTCAATGTATTAGGATGCAATAGTTTACTCGATATAGATTGACTATTAAAAAGTCGCTAAAACCACTTAAAAACCAGGACCTTCCAAAAATTCTTAAAGGGGAGTAAACCCAACTCTCCAAATTTTTTCGGACAATTTATTAGCTTCCATGTAATGTTCCTACTCCTTCCCATAGGAAATAAAACTTTCGCACAGATTTTCTACCTTTGAGCATAAAGCTTCTGACACAGGCGTTAAAATAAAAATATGTTTAAAGTTGGTAAAATAAGAGTGTTCCATACATGGATTCGTGCGGAAATATTCTTTTTCAGAAAGTAGTAAAATCTTTTTATGCCTCTTTCAACCCGAGTCAGAACCTCACTTATATTTCCTTCCTATCCTCGCCATTAATTGTAATAAAAGATCCTAAACTTTCATACATTTAAACACTTGAATACCTTGTAAATTAAAATTGATATTAAAATTAGACATGATATTTGATTTATTAAAATTTATGTACAACCTGAATTTTCTTCAAAATTTTAAAAAACTTATAAAAGGATGACCGATTTCTTCTTCGCGACCAGTGTACATTCCTTCACATCGTCTGCAAAAGCCTCAATTTTAAGTTCCGTTTCTCCAAATGTAACACCTTTAATTTGCTGGCACAATTTGATTTCCGTAAGATGCGGATCAAGAGCAATAATGAATAAAAAGGGGAAAGTGGATTTCCCTGCCTGCGTCTTCTTTCCACAAAAAATTATTTCCAGGTTTATCATAAAAGGTTTGTATATTACACAAGCTCAAAGCAATCATACGACTAAAATTTTCTTTAAAACCATGGGATCTAAGACTTTTATATCCATTGGTGGGATATACAATCAAATGCTTTCATAAAATCAATTCCCAATATCGCTTTATTATCCTTTTGGATGCTTGAAATTGAGTCGCAAAGGCTTCTACAGACAACTTCGGTTCCTCGTCCCTGGTACAAACCTTTTTGGAAGTCACTTATATCAGTGGTATTATTATAGAGAGTTGAACTACACCTCCTCCAAGAAGATCTCTCTTTCTTTTAATAGTTGGCAAATGCATCCTGTGGAAATAAGGCAGGCAGCGAATTTTTCTCATCTACGGGTTTTCAACACCAAATCTTATTTTTTATGTGAGCTTCGTCGCTTGCGATTGATGGTCGCTCAGAACGCTTCTCGTCTTCAAGACGTTCACTAACTTCATAGAAGTCTTTATACCACGTGCAAACAATTTTTTACATAACCTATCGCCAAAGTCATTTTGCAGTCCCCGCAAACATTTCTGAAGCAGATATTTTATTCTGCACACATAAGTTGATACAAATTCAACAAATGAAGATATGGGCAAAAAACGAGAAAATCACTTTTAACAGCTCTATACTATTGCATCCTGAAACATTCGTTCGTTTCTGGCAAATATTGCAGGTGTCCATACTTTTATCTTTTACAAATATGTTTAAAATTGAATATTTCCTTTGGAGAAGAACCCACCATTCTTGTTTCATTCACAACCGATGTCTTCAATCGTTTTTTGAATGATTTTTAAATTAATTAAAGCCCTTAAAAGCATATTGACAATTATTCTCATCTTTAAAAAAGTAGAAAACCGCCCAAAAGGGAACTCCTATCTTCTTTATCCTCGTTGAGATATTCTTATAAAGTATCCATAGTAACGTTTCCGAGAAATGGCGTAGAAAATTATCCTTCAAAGGATCCTTACATTTTTAGTAACTTAAAAGAAAAAAATTAAATGTATATTCATGTATCGGAGTGGAGATATAGCCATATATATAAAACATAGAGAGCTTATGGAATTCCTCAGAGCAATACGCCATTGTACCAAAATAAAACAAATCTTTCTATATCTATGATCAACTTACGATGACGTAGTACAAATTAATTTGTTTACATTGGACACAGAATACAGCTGAAAGATGTTTCTCTTGCTATTGAGGGAATCAGCTCTCTATATCTGTATCTCTAGGATATAAGCAAGATGATTTACTATGATTTAATAAAAACAACAAGAAGTACACTAGGTGAAAAATATTAGCAGTATTGCTAATTAATATATATTTGAAGAAGCGTGGATGATTAGTAAAGAAGTAGTGTAAAATATATATTTAAAGCACAGAAGTACATAAGATACTGAGTACATAAAATCATAAGAAAACCGTCTCATTAGTAACGAGGGGGTAAGAGTGAGTTTGTTGTTTTGAAGCTCTGTATTGCACCATTCATTTATTTTCCTGAGTAAGAGTTTTTGCGGTACCGATTTTTTCTACAAGTGACGAGTTTTCATCTGAGTAACGAGTAAAAACTCTTCAATTTTATTGAAGATTCAAGTAATTCAAAACTTTTTATTCACAAAATAAAACTGTGGCCCTGCCAACCATCTCATGAATTTGTACATTTACAGAATAATAAATGTGTACTATATTACTGTAATAAGTAGTATCATCATACTCTTTATTATATCAATAAAACTAAAGTAGTATTAACGTAATATTCTCACAAAAGGTTTAATCAAGTATGAACATTTATGTTGAAATGAATCATATATTTAAATGCATTTAAGGTTTGATGAAAGATATACATTAATAGTAATTATTAAGCAATTTCGAATGCCCAAATAGTGAAATCACACACAATGAAATTCACAATTCCTCTGAACAGTTATCAAATAATAAATAACGATTATAATTGAAATATACTGTAGAAAAGCTTTTTGTATGTTTAGTATACAAATATTTTAACATATCCTTAATATAAGCTTTTATAACTCCCAAAATAGTGCAAGCATTAATTTTTGCTTATAGTAGTCTTATTAACCTAATAAATCAGAAAATATTCTGCAGTATGCGTTAAAACATTTGGATATATTATATTTTGTCATACATATTTCCCAAATTGTTATGAAGTTTATAGTAAAGTACAACATTTTGTATTTATCAGATACATTTTATTATTTCCAGAATAAAGTAAATTTACCATATTAACAATATTAAATAATTTTTCTTTTGAACATCCCCCAAAGGTGCTATGAGAGTTTATAAGAAAGAACAACACACAATTCAACAAAAGGTACATTGGATGAAAATGAGTCCCAGAAAGAAATTCGGAGCATGGACTGGATTCTCTTCCAGTTCCCACTGTGGATCGGGGGGTATTTGTAGAAGGAAACAAATTACTTGATAGAAGTCCACCGTTTTCCATGGGATTGGCAGTACATAGTGACCTTAAAATTCTGTGGAGATAAAATACAAATACTAATTAATGGTAGATAAACTAACGTCGGAGTTTAAATTTGATTGAGTCGAAAATATAGTATGACCCCAGTATTGAAAAGAGAATTGTCAGGGCCTGGACCATAAAACTTTTTCTGCCATCTAAGGACTCAAAATTAACATTAAAACAAATGGTTGTAGGCGCATATAGTTTGCATTTTATAACGTTTACTTCTTGATTTCCTTCACAAAAT
>CP045905.1:1610726-1624072 GCA_013387185.1 Caligus rogercresseyi
GTATGGGAATATTTTTTCAATTGTGTGATAATTTTTAAAACGAATTTGGTACGATTTTTTAATAGTTTATTAAGTTACATCGTTGATGATATAAATAAGCATTATATCATCAATCAATGAGGTTGAAAAGTTATTGGCCTTCCGTAAGAAGCTAACCTTCACTCTAAATATTGAAAATTAAATTAATTAGTATTTAATCATGTTGAATGCAGTCAATAAAAAAGAGATCATTATTAAATAAGCATTTATATTATGAATAAATTAACTTTCTAAATAATTTGATGTACTTGAATAATAATAATAATAAAGGTCAGAAGCTTCTCAAATATGAAAATAAAATTATTAAGCCAAAAGTCTGTTATTGAATATAAAATCCTACTAATTAAATTGGATCAACATCAAAAGCAATGTATTTTTCATGACATTACAATCCCCTTATTTTGCAAACGCTTGTCTAATATAATAAGTGTTTATTAATTTATTTAGAAATATGAAACATTATAATTTCGGAGAAATACATTTAAACTGGGATAAAGGAAAATAAATATGATAAAAGATAGTTTATATAATTTAAAAGATTGAACGTTACCAAAATAATTGAAAGTGTTAATAAAAATATTATTATATTTTCATCAACTTAAACATTATATATGAATAAAGCCCAAAGAATAAATATAGCTATTGGTATTTTAGTTACTGCAAATAAATATTTATTATATTCACATTTATGAAATTATCTAATAACACAACGATCTCAATATTCTGTTGATGGGATTTATATCAATCAACATAAAAAAAGAAATTGATCAAATGAACTCAAAATTTGTATGATGAGATTCCACATAAAGAAAATAGATATGTAAGGTCAACGGAGGATGCATTCCGGTAGGATACGAAAATACGTAGTCCAAGCATAGGGACCCATGAATCTTCAGTATCTAAAACAAAACACGCTGTCACATGAACAATATTTTTAAGAGTTTTTTATTTTCCTCACTGTTTTGTTCTAACGTTTTATAAAAATCATGTATTTACAATTTTTTCAATCAATCTCTTCAGAACCCAACCCTTATTTTTTATTATTACTTTCTCTTCAATACCTAGATGTAATTAGATGTTTTGAAAAACGATATATATATATATACATGAAAAAATAGAAATTAGCAAACTCAATTACATTTCTAGACTCTACTCACCAAGTACGTAAATAATAGCCCAATCTAAGGATACATTTTTTCATTAGCTTTATTGTACTCCCCCTAACAACGAAAACAAGAGCTCCAGATATTACGAGGACTTTTAGAACAATAAAAGCACTTTTTTAGACTACAATGTCTATTTATGTTTTGTTTTTAACGTAATTACTTTGGAATTTTTTAGAACTGAAATATATATTTAAAAAAAGCACCATTGAATGCATAAATCAAATTATTGTTTCGTGATTTTTCAAATGATGTTTGTACAATTAATTTTATTTATTTATAAGTAGTTATAGCTATTTTACTAGATATATAAATATAATTAATTTAAATAGTCCAATGTGCTCAATATTCTATTGATGAGATTCCAATTATAATGAGATTAGTTAATTGATTATTTTCGAATAGTTAAATAATTGCTTTTTACTTGATGATAGATGTCATAATAGTAATCTAGTTGATAGCAATAAATATCAAAATATAAAATGAATGTGCAATGAAATCAATATTATATTGATGATGTTTATCATTATAAAAGAGACCACAAAATCTTGCCAATTTTGACTTATTAATACGGTCATTCGTTCCATAGAGTACCTACACCTTAATATAATAATATAAATTAATAAAATAGTTCAATGAGATCGTTAAATATCGTTTCAAATAATAAAAAGGATGAAATAATAACATCTTGTTGAACAATTAATAATTTTTTATTGTTTATTAATGTAATTTGGGCAATCTAGAAACTATCAACAAAATAATTTTTAATAAGTCATTTTATATTATGGTTTTATCTATAGACAGTAATTTTGAATTATAATGTTTATTTATATTTTGTTTTTAACGTAAGTACCTTCAAATTGTGTTTTTTTAATCTCCTATTTCCTAGTGTATTGTTACTTTTTTACATAGTATGGGTTTGTAGCTAATATATAATATCTTTAAAAAAACTATAACAAATATCATAATTCAAATTAATGGAATTTTACAATAAACTCAATATTCTGTTTATTAGATTTCATAAGATAATAAGAAGACTTCAATAATTATTTTCCTTCAGATTGACAATTTCTATTTTTTAATAATATAATACGGACAATCCACTTGATGTACAGAAATATCATATTAATCATGATTAAAACAGTTCAAAGAACTCATGTGCTTATGAGATTCCACATAATAGATGAGTGAGATCATCAGATCTTTAAAAATATATAGGCAATTTATATTAAATTGATAAAGTAATTCGGGAAATGAATATCAATATATTTAAATTAATAAAAAGGTCCAATGAGATTAATAATATATAGATTATATTTCACATTAGAACAAAATAATACTCTTACATGCCATGTAGGTAAATTATAGGCCTAAATCCACTTTCTTTTTGCTTTAATTTACTTTCCTTAACAAAAAAGTATTGCCTTAAATTTGGCAATCTTTTAATATACATTCATATATTTCCGTATCAAATCCTGAGGTCCCTGCCTTGATTATTTGCTTAGACCTATGCCATGCTTTCTCTAAATCTGATAAGGTCCCCCCTCCTCAAGCCACAAAAGAAAACGACTTTCCAAAAATATGCGTTTTCATATTTCTATTTATAGGGTCAATGGAACTCACTCAGAGAGGAAGAAGAAGAAGAATCAGAAAAAGGAATTCAGGCCCTTGGATTTGAATGGTGAGGGATGATGACCACCAGAGGCTTAATACAAGAGGGAAACGAAAAATTAATAATAAAATAACTTATAATCTAAAAATACACCTATTTCAAATAATAAGTTGTTTACATATCATGTGTTTAAATAATAATGATTTTTTATTCAGATTTACAAAAAAAATATAATTAAATTTACAAAAACAACATTTTATAATCAAATTTATTTATATAATAAAATTATTACAGTTTATTTATTTAAATAAGATATTTTATAATAAATTAATTTCAATGATAGAATAATTTTATACCCAAATTTATAACAGTAAATCAAATATTGTATAATTATAATTAGTCCAATAATTCAGTAACTTAAAAAAATATATATAAATATTTAAGAAAATATTTTTATTTTCATATTTATAAAAAATAATACTATAATAAAGTATTTTTCAATAAAACAGTTTGAAGTTATGAAATAATTATTTTGAGTTTTTAACAATACTCATTTATAAAAAATAATTATCATATTTATCAAAAAGTAATTAAATATCTAAAGTTAATTTTATATTACAAATATTAAATTAAGATTCATCATAAACATATTTATTAAAATATTAAAATCATACTTCTTTTGATAAAGTGATTTCACAATCACATTAATTAATATCGGCAATTCAAATTACTAGCCTGATTATCACGTTTGGCGCGTAATTTCAAACTTTTTCATTTCCCTCTTGATTGGCCATAAAGGAAGGTTTGACGATGAGTCGTCTTCAAAGGAAGCTCTTCCGGCCTTAGGCTCCCAGCGTCAAAAATTTATTCGAAAGTGCAGCATTCCCCTTTCGGATCGAAAGTCCTCTCTTCCCCCACTGAGCTCCCGGAGCCCCAATAGCAGTAGATTATCCCCAATCAATCCCCCTTCTGCACACGAAGACTCGTCGGAGTCAAGTAAAAAAAGATGGCCTCCGTCCTTACGTTGCCCTCCCACATGTCGGGATTCCTTCATGAGCTGGGAAGCGGACAAACCGGTGTCTTTTCCTACGTAAGCTACCCCGCTGCCATTCTGCCTCATCATCGCTCCCGCCTGAAGACCCCTTCAATCATCATCATCATCGAAGATCCCCGCCCACACCTCTCTCCAGCTCCATGAGCTCATCCAGAGATAAAAGACTATTTAAGGGGTCGCCGGCTAATCCATTAAGAGGTGAGGTAACGTTAGGTATTTAGGTTGCTTTCCAAAAAACATGCTAGTAAAAATATATTATCCATCAAATAATAACATTTCTACACCAATTATTCCTAAACTTTTTATATCCACCCATACTATTTAGATTGTAATATCTATTTAAGTATTCTACATAATACTTTCGCATTCGTTGAGAAATGCAATGGAGGACATTTTTTCTAATGAATATATTTACTAATCATAGCCTAATCTTTAATTATCTAACTTTATTAGTCTTTTTTGTGTGAGATAAAATATGGGGTTTCCATAAAACTTGGTGCAAAATATATATTTTTTATAGGGAAAATTAGTTTTTTGTCATATAAGACTGTATTGCTTGTAAACACAGTTTCTAAGAGAGAAAAGAAGTCGTGAACGAATGTATTTTTACATAACATAGTTACAAGAAACGCATCACTTTTGACTATATTGTTAGCAATACTCGACTACACTGTTTTATAATTTATATCAACCAATTCATTCAACATAATCCAAGGAAAACAAATTATTTACTCATAACGCCTACTTTTACAAAATACTTGGTATTTTGCCTAAAATATATATTAATTTAGGATAAAATAAATTTCAATGACCCCGGTTATAGGTTTCTTGGAGGGCCAAAATATTACTTACATTATCAGGATAAATAATTCTAAGTTTTGATATATTTAATTATCATAGTAATACGTTTTTGATCAATAAACCTATCTCATTTTGTCATTAATATTTATTTTTTTTTCAATACAGTCGTTAATAAAAATGCTAGAACTATTATATCGTCAAAAACTTACTTTTAGTCTATATTTAGTTTAGTTTAAATAACATTGAGTTATTTAAATAAAAATAAAAATCTGGACCCCTATGGCAAGAAATTGATGTCAGATCTGTATTCAGTGAATCCTATTTACAATGAATTTGTATCATTTGCTCAATCAACGGAGTTCACCATAAATTTGGTCGTGTCAATAAAAATGTATAAAATAACATAGGGATAATAAAATCCATTTTTTTGTTTGTTCTTTTGCCTATTTGGTTCGATAGAATTGCATCCGACAGGATATAAATAAGAATTATAGCATGTAAATTAGTCTATCGAACCTAGGATCTTATCACTGAAATAGACCAAAAATGACCATCCCCTTTCGGGAGTCGAACCTGCGCTCCAAACATTAAGAGTTGAACACGCCTTAACGTACTGAGCTATGGCACCCCCTTGCTATAATGCTTATTATATCCAGTCAGATGCAATTCCATCGAGCCATATAAGCTCAAAATAAAAAAATAACGAGTGCTATAAACTGGTTTCATTAAATAAGTCACTTAAACTAAGGTATTATTGTTCAACAGTCCTTATTTTTATCAGGTTTGTTTTGTTTCAATTGAAATTTGTTGTTTCGTAGCATTTAAATTTCATGCAGACCTATTTTAGAGCAAAATGATTTTTATTAATGCTATTTATAAATAAAATATTTGTTGCCGTGTTAAAGTAAAACGCTGTTGATTGTGCAGAGGCAATGATATTGTTTTTCTACCTTGTTCGTTGTAAAAATGTGATAAATATGTTAATTATAAAGGGGAAGCTTTCTCTAGCCACTATAAAACTAACAATTACTGTTCGAGTAACCAAAATATAGTTGGAGATTATGTAGCGGCTTAAGTTTGAACCCCCACTTTATCATTTAAATGTGATGGTCCTTTTCAATTAATTTCAATTAAAAACTAGAAGCACTCAGAGAGTGCAAACCTCCGCGATCATCAGGGGGTTGATAAAAGTCCTCTCCAGGTTGTCCAAATGACGTCACGGGGTCCTTATGAGCCTTCCGAGGCGGATTTTTCACGACTGGGGCGGCGTAAAGGGACGGGGAAGGGTTCCCCTCGACGGAAATTCCGAGAGGAAGATGCTCCCGACACCCGATTTCCTGGGGGAGTTCCAAAAAACCGTGGAGAGGGGGGGAGAGGGGGGGACGCCAGGGGGGGACAGGACCTTCACAGGCAGTCCCTTGGAGGCTTACCCATTGATTCCTGCGGTTTCTGGGCCGAAAAAAGGAGGAAAAACCCACACTCCAAAAATTATTTAGGAAAAAAAGCCAGGGCAGATGTCAAAACATATCATTGTTTACACTCTAGAGGTACATGGAAAGAAAAAGAAACTGACGTCATCAAAGAGGAGAGCACAGCACAGCGACATCTATTGGCAGAGTAGGCTAACTTGAAATATTTATTAGTATTTAGCTCATTTTGCATCTTAAAGAAGCACTCAGAGATGCCAAAATTTAATCACTTGTTCCTTTTGGCATTTCCAACAACTCCACAAAGTTTCATCCGAATCCGTTCCGCATTTTTTGAGTTATCCTGCTGACAAACAAACAAACCAACAAACCAACGCCAGTGAAAACAATACCTCCTTCGGCGGAGGTAATGATCTTGGATTTGACTGACATATTTTTCTTTACATTTAATTATTCAACTCCTTCAAACAAGTCTGAACAAAACATATTTCTAAATACTATGATATGTGATAATCTTCCAACTACATTTATATTCTACTCTAAGCTATCAACTCGGTCCTTATTAAGCATGATAAAAATATTTATGATGGGTCATTTAAGATTGATCTCTTTTCTAAGGGACCTGCGTCATTTATTATTATTTATTTTTAATTAATCAGTAACATATATTAGAGTGCCACATTTAACGCAAAAAATGGCAGCTCTCGTTTAAGTTTGAAAAAGCTGTAAGTTTGATATTATAAAACTATAATTTAATACGAAAGAGTTCGTTTGTAAAGTAAGTTTCAAAATTTGCTAAATATTTCTTCATATATAATATTTTTAGTATATTTGTCCGAATTGTTAAAGGCTTCCTCATAATTACTGATACGCAGTATCTCATACTGAATGTGTTTCAAAACACATGTGTAGGTGTGTGTGTATCGTTTATTCTACTTATTAAAATTATTTAGTCAGCATCGGTTAGTTGGTTTTAAAAGCATTTAATATAAAAGAGGGATAAAAATATTTTTACAAAATATATAATTATATAAAACATTAATCAAACTATTAAAAAAAGAGTATGTGTAATCGAGTATATTTTGCCATTGGGCATATTAGTTACATTTGTAACTAGTCTAAAATATATATATAAATAAAGAAACAATAAAATTATAAAATTATAAAAAAAAATAAAAAAATGCCATGCAGAATGGATTATATGGGGGCGCTGCGTCCAATGGCCCTAGTTGCGGTCCTGGCTGTGTGAAGGGTAGTGACCGACCTCAAGGCCTTAGACAAGTTCCACACAGATATTGCGTGACATGCAAAAGTAGCTGTCTCCCTCCCAAGTGGGTACGCCACTGAAGTTGTGGACCTCATGGGCCTCCTCGGGATTGGAAGACGAAATCACCAATTGGGTTCCTGGCACCGCCGCCCCGTCGTTGGAGTAAAGCATTTCCAAGTCTCCATGGCCACCGCCTTGGCGGCCACCTCGTTGAGGGAGGGAAGGCCTGCTCTCTCAAGGAGGTCCCCGATTTGGATGTGATCCCGCCTCTTACATCCAACGATGCTCCTGGCGGCGTCATTTATGGCGACCTGCACAGCCCTGTGTGCGGTATTGGCCCCTTGCACTCATTATCGAATCGAAATTATTTGTAAGATGAATGGTCCCTCATTTCTTAATATTGCATCGATTCACTTTATCACTTGTGACGCTCCACATATATCATACAGCGTTTCATACAGTGAGAGCTTTCCATTGTGCATATTGCCGTTGTTGGGCAGTAAAACTATTAGGAGATTGGACCTTGTCCTGACATCCATGACAAAAAAATATTGATATTCCTGGTAACCGTGCCAATACAACTTCCAAGCCAGACAATTAAGCAACGACATTGTTGAGAGTCCTTAAACTTGACCTCTTTCGTAGTCATGTGGTCCTTCTGGTGAAATTTTAATAAATATTTACGAAAATAGTGCATAAAACGGGTCAAAAACACGTTTCAACAATTGTGGACTATACACTGATTTTTTGCATTTTTTCTGTCGTTGCAGCCAAACACAATTATGGACAAAGACTTTACCATAATGTATGAGTTTCTAAAGATCGGTTATATAAATAAGGGAGACGATATATTTAGTGAAATGTTACCCTCCGAAACAGGACTACCTCCCTTCCCCCAGACTATCAACCCCCGACAACCACCCCCTTGCCATTTACCCCTCGAAACTAATCATTTTTATCTCTTAAAGTCCACTTATGAAGTTAACTATGTTTTTTTTATGACAAAATAATATTTGTGTCTGAAACCTATGTTCCTAATATCGGCCATATGTTTTATATGACCTATATTAGGAACATAGGTTTCCGACACAAATGTAATTTTGTCATAAAGAAAACAAGCTTCATAAATGGACTTTAAGGGATAACAATTATTAGTTTCGGGGGGTAAATGGCACGGGGTGCTTAACGGTAGATGCTAGTCCTAAACTTGTTACCCTCAATCAAGGATAGGTTGTGTCATTGATCACTATTAACTACGTAATTCTATTTAAGGGAGCTCGATAGCCGTGCGTGTTAAGGCGTGTTCAACTCTCAATGTTGGGGGCGCAGGCTCGAATCCGAGAGGGGATGGTCATTTTTGGTCTACCTCATTGATAAGATCTTAGGTTCGATAGACTAATTTTAACGCTATAATGCTTATTTATATCCTATCGGATGCAATTCTATCGAACCATATAGGCAAAAAAAAAAAATTATAACCTAGTTCATCAAGTTCACCGACCATTATAACAACTGAATACTTAACTGAAAAGAAACATTCAACTAACTTGAATACGTCGTCATAAATGTAGTTAAAATGGTGCCATGCAATATATTGCAATATATGTTGTAACATAAAAGTGGGAGAAAAAACAAGGGATATCCTAAAATAAATACCAGTGACGTTAGGCTATGTTGATTTTTAAAAACTGTAATGTTTATTTCATTGTTATTGCGTCACTGGTTTTTCGCAGTTTTTACCGTTTATTTATTCCTCAATACTTGATATTTAGACTTTGATGCTCAAGGGATATAAATAAGAGTTCCTTCATACTGTTCTTTGTTTCATCAGTTGTTGCCTTCGACATTTCTCTTCCCTCTTCTTATACAGTCAAGTACATTTCCAGTTATTATAATAGAGGTCGGTGATCAATATTATTTTGACAAATTGAATGTTGGTGGGCAGTTTATTGATAAATCACAAGTCACAAAATAAATCACCAAAGATATAGTCACATTATGGTAATTTTTATTTTTCTTCATGTAGGTGCAAACGTATCCCGACAGAGGAAGCTCTTGACCGTCACAGAGAGACAGAAAAGCGTCATACTACGGAAAAAACTCCTCCCAGACATTCGTGGTCGTGTTGTTACCTCAATTCCTCCGGAAGCTCAAGTCAGCGCTCCTCGCCCACGGCCCCTCCACAAAGGAGTCAGATCAGAAGCACATACAACCGATCCCGACATCGAAAGCGCTCAACGCAAGACCGACCTCCCCTCGGAGTAAAACACTGTGATATTCAAACTGATGCCTGGTTGGAGGAGATCCAAGACGGCTGTGAGCTGGAACGGGGGAATCAAACCTCCATGGACGAAGTCTCTCGCCACCCACTCCCAAGCTCGCATTCCAGTCCGCTGGCGTGGATAAATCCACTCAGATCCTTCCGGACGACCCAGAGCTCTTTCTCTTCGATGAGGAAGTGAGAGTTGTTCTGGAGGCTCTCGTGGGGAAAACCCTGGAACAGTCCCTGATCGAAGTCGTCGAGGAAGAAGAACTCGCTGCCATTACGCAACAAAAGCTGCATTTTCAAACCAAAAAGGTTATTGCTCTTAGTAACTAAGCCTGCGTTGACTGATGAAATATATTTATTATATATGTATATTAGTAAATCATTATTTATTTATTTGATATTATCCCACCTAAAAATTCAAAATTAGATACACAATAGACTCAATAAAAAAGGGAGCAAAATATTCGATGGGAGACATATCACGTCAGTTTTATGACGCAAAACATATTCTTAAAGTTGACGACGACCAAGAGAAGAAAGGAATTCTTGTTACTATGTGTGTAGGTCCCAATTTATTCGGTCACGTCTAGTCTTAGGACTGGTCCTATCGGTCCTTAGAACCGTCGGTACATGAGATTGTCTTTTGTCAGTCCTTTAATTTTCCACAAAATGTTGAAAGAGCTTTTATATAATACGTTCTAATTTTTAATATTATTTATACATAGGCGTAAGAATGATGTTTGGTTATGGGGGGCAGCATTCAATTTGCCCGAATTTTAACAAGAACTGTTAATCGGAGGGGAAAAAATCTTCAAATGAAAAAGGCTATTTTGATTAATATTTTTATAGTGATTTTCATAATATTCATTATATTATATTTATTTGGTTTTAATTCAAAATCCAGTTGCTTTCATAATGTCATATATTTATTTAACTTAAATGACCAAATACCTCAACAATTTGCCCGAATTTGCGAGAACTCACCCGAATTTTTTTGGGGGGACAGTTGCCCCTGTCTCCTACGATCTATGTATATACATCTATTATAACTTGGCGTCATTCAATAGCAAGAAAAGGGTTCAATAATTATTATAATAGACAATGTGTAAAAATGTATCCTCATAATATAAGCTTTTCAGTATACGATCGTCGGCCATTACCATTTAACCCATTACTTCCATTGCGTACTTTAAAGTACGCGTTATAACCTGATTTTGTGGTATTATGCTGTTCAAATACTTTATCTTAGAAGCTTATTTTATAAATAAAATAGATAGATTTACGTGTTAATAACATTCATTATTTTATTTCATTGTACCGAAAATTGATTCAGTTTGTTATAAATAGTCAAAGAATAAAGTCAATATTTCAAAATGAAAAAATCTGTGCTCCCATTAAGTTCAACCATAAAAAAACGTAAGTATTGTCACATTTTTAATATTTTTTCTTTAATTACTTAAGATATAGTTCCAAACTTTTTTCTCAATGAAAAAAAAATGTCGTAATTGTAGTTTTTGTGTTCAAAATTATATTGTAGATTTTGAACGTACTTTAAAGTACGCGATGGAAGATGACCTGAAAATTGTGTTTGTTTATTATACATATTATATCGTTATAATTTTTTTGGGGGACATTCAGAACTTTTGGACTTAGCACAATTGAAATTTTGGATCTACTTGAAGACTACCCTCCAAACAATCCAACGGATATTGTGATTTTCCTTCCTCTTGAGACAAACGATTTAAGTGATGAGGACGATGAAGTGGAAGAAATTGGTGGAGTCGTCGATGTAAATTCGGTTGCTAAGAAAATTCTTTGTCAGCCAGCAGAACTGCAAAGTTAATGAAGATGATGAAGACGAAGAATCTGATGATGATGACGAACCATTTAATTCTACTGGAACTATAAAAAGAAGAAAAAAGACATAAAAAATCCTCAAAATCTTTGAAGGACCAATTACTTCGTGTTAAAAACTCAGATAGGATACAATCCACAAAAAAATCAGATTGGTTCGAAGATTAAATTCGATTCAAACCTTCATTCAAATCTTGAAAATATTCCCGTAGACTTAGATGAGCTAAAGAATCCTTTTGATTATCTTAAGCTTTTCATTACGGACGAAATATGTGATAAGATATTAGATGAAACGAAAAAAAGTGGCAATGAAAAACAATGACATCGATTTTGCTCTCTCTATAGACATCAATATGATTAGGGCAAGTCATGCTTGTGCCTTTTTGAGTGGCTATATGACAGCATCTTCCAAAATAATGTATTGGGAAACGAGGGAAGATACATGCAACAACTTTGGAAAAAATGTATCTCCAGATCGAACCATGAAAAACTAATACAATACACTTCGAAAGTATTCCAAATCCTAAAAATCCATTTTGGAAAATACAACCTTTGATGGACGGCATAAATCAAACTGCAAAAATGTATGTTCAAAGAACTGAGCATATTTCGATCGATGAGTCAGTGGTGAAATTTTTTGGACCTCATCCCCTCAAACAATTTTTGCGTGGAAAAAACAGTACGCTTCGGTTTCAAGATCTGGTGTGCATGTACTCCATTTGGAGAGCTCCTCTATTGTCTTCCCTATAGGGGAAATACAAAGATTACACCAAGAGGACTTGGACAGGGTCCAGATGTGGTCGTTGAAATGGTAGAGCAACTTGATCTAAAACAAGGCCATAAGATTGTTTGTGATAATATATTTACTTCTCTTGACCTTATGGATTATTTGGGATCTAAAGGCCTTGGAATAGTTGGAACAATGAGGCAAAAAAAATCTGAATCTACCAACACAAAAATCAATGAACAAGGCGAACAAAGGTTTTATGAAATATGTTTATATTGACAACTATTTGTGCGTTACAGCGTGGAAAGATTCAGGGTCAGTTTTCATAGGGTCAAACTTTTTGGATTCAGAGCTAATTGGATATGTGAACAAATACAATCGAGAACAACCAGACCCGGCAGCAGGCCAAGGCTTTTGGGGGGGGGCCCTACAGTTATGGGGGGGGGCACAGTTGGCACATTCATAAAAGATTGGGCCCACGTCACTCGGTGGGCGGGCCTGGCCCCCCTCAGGCCCGCCCATCCCGCCGGGCCTGAGAACAACGGAAGAAGATACCCACAGCATGCCCTAATTCATCTATCGTTTAGAGTCAAAATATGGCTTGCTGGATAACTCAGTCTCAAATTATAGAATTACTTTGCGGACTAAAAAATGGCATTGGGCATTATACAACTGGTTTCTGAATGTCCAAATGGTGCAGGCCTGGCGCCTCTATAGACGAGTTGGAAAGCTAAAAAATGTAAGGAAAAAAAGAGATCCTTTTTCGCTGCTAAAGATGTGATGTGGGTCTTCACCCACAATGCTTGACGGACTACCACACAAAAAAGTAAATGAAAATAAAATATTGTTCATAGGTATTTGCGTAAGTTATAAAGCAAATAATTTGTAAGAATTGTATATAAATGAAAATATTTATTTTGATATGCTTAGTTTCTCAATAAAAGTAAAAAATAGAAAGAAAACATTTTTCTTAGTTCTTCCATCACGTACTTTAAAGTACGCGGCCATTGCTAAGGTCTGAGGGGCGGTAGAGAAAAAAAATATCAATATATCCATATTTATACTAAAGGAATAACTATCAAATTTTCAGCGAAAAATAATAATTTTAAAGGGTCATGGAAGTAATGGGTTAT
>CP045905.1:1624172-1637232 GCA_013387185.1 Caligus rogercresseyi
TTCTGAAAAAGACCTACTGAGGTGATCTTTTGTTTGTCGTGAACCGATTAACACTGTTCTATTCGTTGGAATTTTTCACTTCCGCACTTAAAACACAAACCTCAAGTGTCGACAACATAATGAATTTATTATATATATATATTATATATACCTAAGAAGTTTAAAATATAAAAAATTATATACCTAAGAAGGTGCTATTCTATCGACAAATAGACAAAAAAAAGTATTCAATATGTCGTTTATGTTATATCCTTTGTACTTGTAAAGACAAAGACCCAACTAATTATATAAATGGTGTACTAAAAATCTTCGTTGTGAAAAAATCGTGATGATTATAGCAACTTAAGATAATGATAGATGACAGTAAGACTACTGGAAGATCATTTCTGTATATTACAAATCAGTTTCGTATGAATTATAAAGTGTGTCACTAAATAAGAGGAATCTATTATCAGGGATTATCTTCGTCACTGTCTTGTGCCGGGGGATCGCTTACAAAATTAAATCAAAGCAAATATTTGTTTAGGACCTCTTATTTAAAACTGTCGTCTAGGAATTCTTATAAGAACCCCATAAGAAAGACCTCCGTCTTCATCTGAGAAAGTGACGTTATCTGTAGGGAAATCCTCGTAGATTTATATATTTCTAAGACCTATAATTTTTCATTTTGCTGCAAACTCGCTGAAATCAAGAACAATCCTAAAATTAGTGCTTTGTAATTTGTATTAATATATTTTTTATTTTACTTACCACTATTTTCAGGATAATTAGAATACGTGCATTAAAATACCGTTTTGCTGATAATAACTATTTATTAAAAATGAGAGAAGTAAACATTTTAGTTAGATATATTGCTGAGACACAGATAAGAAAATTTTGTCGAAATGGTTGCAAGAATCAGAAAAATATGTCACTCATATTTGACATACGGGAAATAAAGTTTTGTAAAAAACGTAAAGAAGCGAAGCTTCCTATTGGGGAAAAAAAGTTTTAATCATCTATTTACACATTTCTAATTCCATAGTGTCGAAAAAAGCCATAGTGGCTGACTTTTCTCATTTCAATTTATAATTTAAGTAGGGCAGTGATGATGTCAACCTCAAATATAGGATCTTTATCTTGATAAGTGCTAATCTTTGACATATTAGGAGTTTGTGTGCGTAATCTAATTGTATTAATGTTCTCCTCTAATTTATGAGCATGTCAAATGTGGACACTTTCGTATTTCCCTTCGTTTTGCACGCTATAGATTGGTATATGGTTTTAAACTTTGATTTCTTCAATTTGTGCAAAGTTATTGCTTTGATTGAAGCATACACTTTCGTGCATTTAAAAAAAACTTATAAAAGAAGTAAAAATGCATTCTATTTTCTTCAATGTAAACTCGGCAAGTGAAATGGTGTTCATAATAAATATACAATCTTATTTATGACCTCTGCTTATAGGAACATGCCTTCATTTTTTTAGAGGTGAAACATGCAAGAACAATTCAACAACTAGAAATGCAACAATCCACTGATTATATGTCATTTAAGTGAAATTAAAAGGAAATGTGCAAATACAATTCTTGGATATATGATTATTATTTTTACAAGAAGGTGACAGTTATGTTTATTATCCTTAGTGTAAAAATATTGGGTAAATAATTGTGCCTGTCTGACTGCAGGTCATCATATTGAGAATTCGAGGATCAATATTTCTTATCTCATGTATAACGACAAAAATGGCAAGTAAGATTCTAAAATACTAAAAAATATATATGTTTTAGACCTCATAAGATTAAACTGAGTTATAGTCTTTCAAATAATCTGCATCTGCAGAAGGACTTAACTACTCTTAACATATCTATATAATAATTCACCAATCTCTGTCCGTCCGTCTGTATGTCCGCACGCTATCTCCTCCCACATTTATGGTCAGTTTTGAACTTTGAAGGTGCTATCGAATCCTTGGGTCAAGGCAGACCTAATAAACTATTGCAAAGTGATGGGACCAGAATGAACCAGAAAAATTACCTTTTCTGATTTTACTACCTACTTTTCAAGGTAAAGAGAGGAAAAAAGAAAAAAGCATCTCACGTGACTTAAAACATATTCCTTGTACAAATCAAACTTTTTATGAGAAATGTTTGTACAAAACAGATATTATTGTAACTCATTTGACATTTAGAAAACCTATTTTATCTCCACAAAATCCATGATACAAATTTTAAGAAACTTATGTAATATGAACATATGGGCGCCGTAGACGCCCAAATTTGCGAGTGTTTCTAATTGAGGTCTTTGGAGTTTATACATAAAAGAACTCAAATAATATTTACTTAAACCATTATTCAGGAGATTGCCCCGACCTTATGCAACCATAAAGATTCACAGAGACATATTTTCCATATCAATGGGAAATTGATTAATCATCATAGCATCACAATTAACGAGCATATTGCATAGAATGTCGTATTGAGACATTATTCAATAATAGAAAACTGCATGGGGTCTCATCATATTGAAGAAAAGTACAATGATGACTAAGGAAGTTTTATGATAGGTCTCGTAAACTCATTAATTAAAATACTTTTCCAGTTGGGTAATTCCATGTCCCTGGAATCATCCAAGTCATAACCATCACTGATTTGGATTAATTTAGCTACGCTTGCTTAACTTTATAAGGTTTGTGCAAAATTTCAGGAAGGAATACAATTGTCTTCGTTTTTCAACAAAAAGCGGTATTTTCTCATGAAAATAAGCATTTATCGACTTTGGAGCTGCCAAAATACCCTGATTGATATTTTACAGTACTAAATAAATAATTCATCCTTAATTACGGCAATATATATCGAACTGTATCGATTGGATACCTAGTGTATCAAAAGTAAAATAACGAAGATATAGTGATATAGATTATATAGGACATAGATCAATGATCCAGCCAAAAAATTGCTTTTGAAGTTGAAAATTTAAAGAAAACTGTGATTTCAAAAAGTCGTAAAAATTGACCTCTATGTAAAAAGCTGAGATCAAATGGGAATTCAGTGGGTCTTTTATAATAAGAAGATAAATAAACACCACGTACTCGCATTTTAATGCACTGAAGCAAATAATAATTACAGTCAAGTATTATTATTTTATTTCGAATGAACATATTGAGAATCACAAACGATTCCGATGCGAGTAACGTATTGGTGACTACTTCTGATATTGCTATTCGGCATATTTTTTGAAAGAAATATCGGACAACGGCAATCTAATATTTATAAAGAATTTTTAATCAAGCATGGAACACGAAAAATTGCACCAAAATAATTATACTTCAGTTGAGAATATATTTTTGAGAACATAGGTAACAAGTAGATTGTGAAAAGATGTGTATGCAAATTATTTTGACTTTAGAAATGGCGTGTTCTATATGATTTTCCACTTCAGTTCGCCATCTAGTATAGCCAAGTTATTTAAACATTATAATTCTTTCAATCTCTGTACTGTGAAAGTAGTATTTCTTTATTATTTGCCCAATTCGGTACTTTGTCAAGGACATACTGCATCAGACAGAGAAGTGTTCTGTCTTTTTTTTTCCCTCTTCAGCTTCCGCACCAGAAAAAATACATTTGCGATGCAGATACTGGCTTGCCACTAGACTAAACTCAAATTTGGAGGCCCATCGTCAGTGACTTTCACCAGAAATCCAAAATGAATACTGAGATTGCATCTGATTTTTGTACTGAAGGAAATATCTATAAATGTTAAGGAAGCAAGCAATTGAATCTTATTGCGGATGAAGCATCAGACGTTGGCAACCGGGAACAAGTGGCAGTGTATTTGCGCTACGTAAACAACGGACAGCCTACAAAAGCATTTGTGGGATTCTATGAAACTAAGTCCACAACCGGTGATACATTTTTCCGATTGTGCTACAAGTTATTAACAGCTTAGAGTTACGCGTTGAAGATATTGTGGGCCAATGTTATGACTGGACATGCAACATTATAGGGAAGAAAAGGGAGCTGCCAAGAGAATTCAAGAGGTGTCACCCAGTGGAATATATATCCACTGCTATTTCCACCTGCTGAACCTAGCACTTCAGGATACATTGGAGAAAAATGCAGTTATCAGGAATGCTAAGAACCATCCAGTCCATTCACAACTTCTTCAATTCGCCAAAGTGTGAAAATGTTCTGCGTTCTGTGTAAATACCAGCTGACCTGAAAACAATACCATACATTAAGCTGAAGTCTCAGTGAAACATACTGGTCTTGCAAATGGAAAGCTGTTAAAGCCCTTAATCAGCAACCTGAAAGAATTATATTTGCCCTGTTGAAGCTGTCGAAGGATAAAGATAACAAAACCTCAGTGGATGTCCGCGAACTGGTGAAGGTAATGCTGGAGTTCCAGTTCCTCCTGGACTCCACACAATCAAGGTGATTTACTCAAACGCCAATTCCTCGGCTGGGTACTTGAGGGTCATGAAGTGGACATGATGATCACTAAGCTACATGCGATGCCACCTTGAAGACTTTATCTGGGTACCGAAATGAAGAAATATATTCTCTGGTTTTAGAAAACACTAAAAAATCATCAAGAAGAAGGAAAAAATCAATCAAAAGTAGGAGAGATTTCTGAAGAAGATTCCATATCTTTCTGTTATACCGATGTCTAGAGAGACATAATTAAAGTATTCTATTATGCCATAGACAGGGTACTTTTTAAATTCAAAGAGAGATTTGCAAGTGAAGACAATAGCATCTTGATGTCACTTGCTGAGATTGTACTTGGAGAAGGAGATGAGGAGAGCTTAAGCTAGTGTCAAACTTCTATAATGTAGATGAAGACTTCCTGATGGCTGCAGCTGCAATATACAATAATTTGGAAGATGTTAATTTCAAAGTAGCTAATGAGATAATTAAGTACCTCTGCTCAAATTCCCTCTCTGAAACTTTGCCACACTTCACTGAGATTTAAAAGACCTTAGCTAAAATACAGTTACTCACACCGTCCATCAGATCGAATGACTCTTTCAGCTGCTTC
Source organism: Caligus rogercresseyi (assembly GCA_013387185.1). Taxonomy (NCBI): domain Eukaryota; kingdom Metazoa; phylum Arthropoda; class Copepoda; order Siphonostomatoida; family Caligidae; genus Caligus; species Caligus rogercresseyi. The sequence goes on from CP045905.1 coordinate 1,629,191, forward strand.
CTGAAACTTCCGACCGTTATTTATCAGGCAATGACAGAAGGCCAGAGTATTGCTTAATTTTATGTAATCACTGAGTGCTGTGTTGGATACCTATAATAATAATAATATATGATTAATATATCAATATCCCAGAGTCGTCGCCAGATGTTGTGTTGGGATACCTTTAATAAGAATATATTATTAGTATATCAATATCCCAGAGTCGTCGCCAATTAAGTTGCACGGCAGGAACGAATATTAAAGTACGACACGCGTGAGAGGGTCTGACTTGAAGACTGATTTATTTTCACAGTAGGAAAAGGAAAAAATATATAACGGAAGAGGAAAGAGTGAGGCACAGTAGACATGACGTCAGGGTGTCTTGCAACGTGACGTCAGGAACATAACACTGAGCATAATCGGAATAGCAGCACACCTACGATCTCTCTCATTGAACATAATGAATTTTCTTAAACACTTAAATTATGCTGCTGCTACAAGTTATAAACAATTATTGAAACCTATGATCTAAAAAATAAAATGATCAGTCATCAGCTGATTGATAGTGTTTCATTTATATGATCCCACACATTTAACTTGTCACATATAAACATTATAAATCATCATAAATATCTCCATCTTTGGCCTAACATATCAATAATATTGGTTCTATTTTTTCTTACAGGGGCATATAAATGGCTGGCGGATCGGCAAAGGAGACGAAAAAATTCGAATATCCGTTAAATCTCATTTCACGAGGCTCAGAACTCGTTCATTATCAACGAAATGATGGAGGATTAAAGGATGGCAATACTTTAAAATAATTTGTACCTAAGAAACTTTGAATAAAAATAAATGATTCATTACTATAAGACTATATCCGATTTTTATAGTTAATTATTTAGAATTGATTATTTTAATTGATTATTCGATTAGATTGCATCAGTATGAACATGAATAAGCTTATTTTGCCAAAATCGCTTGCAAAAGGTAAATGGATTAGCAAAAGAAACGCCAAATATTGTATGATGATAACACTATTGTAACAGGATTTTTGCTCCCAGGCTGAAATTCCCAATTTGAGTCTCATTTTGACGTAGATTCCAAAATGTCATTTAAAATATCGTCCAAAAAAAGGTTTGGCCTTTATGACTTTTTTAATCAGGCTTTTCATCATTTTTTTAATGGTTATCTTCCTAGTTATCTACGTGCAACGTAAGAATAACAAAACGTTATATATATTTATTTATTGTAGTATGTCAATGTATTTCAAATCAGTTTTTTATAATTTCAATATCGTTCGTACTAATCGAAAAAATAGGCTTTATATTTTAAAAAAAGTTTATCATTTTAGTGTTCTATTTAAGAGGCTATATATTTTTTGTTTCAAGTCTATTGACTATAATCAATATCTAATATATTTTGTATATGTCAATGCATTTCAGAACATTTTTTAAAATTTCGATATCTGGAATGAAAGTAAAGAAAATATCCATGAGTATGACGAAGTATTTATCATATTTAATAAATACATATAGGTTTTTTTCGTTGAGGTTGCGTTAAATATTATTGTGATATGTTACGAAGAAAAAAACCTATTTGCCTCTTTATTTGCATATAATTCTTTACAAGATTCTTCAATAATTTGAATTATTGGAGAGTTACTGTGATTTGGAAAATGGCATTCAAATATTGTTATCAAATTATTTAAGGAACTTGCAAATAAAAAAGCAAATATGTGTTTTTCTTCGTAACAAATCACTATAGTATTTAACGCAACCTCAACAAAAATACCTATATGAATTTATTTAATGTGATCATAATTCTTACAAAGACTTCAATTTTGTTATATAGTGTAATTTACTAACTTCTTGGTGTGATAAATTATATTTATAAATAATAACTTATAGTTTCTTCTGAGATGTAAACATCTCATTCATTAAAAGTCCATCACTGAAGTTATGAATATAAGGGCATTTGTTAGCTCTCCATTGTTGTAGAGAAGATAGAATGAACTTGAAAATGAGTGAGACTTAATATTTTGTATCATGAAAAATGGAAAATGATGTATTTATGTCACTTTTTTTCCCTACACAATCGTCCATATTCATAAATAATATTATTGAACCAAATGTCCGATGCTAGGCAATATTTATTCAGAATCATTTTTTTTAATTTAGTCTGATTCAAATATGTTTCTTCATAATTCAGTAAATATAACTTATAATAAAAAACAATTGAAGCAAGCTTTTCAGCTTCTTTCAAATAAAAGTGAATAATTAATTTTCGCCGATATTGACCATCAGTAGTCAATAATAATAATCCTCTTATTTAAAATAAAGTTCAAGTTACGTTTTTCATAATATAATATAAAGCAATATGATTTGGCCATGAACTGTTTTGATCATTACTTTAATTAATGTGAAAATCCTATTAAAAATAGTATGTAACTTATTTTATAAAATAAAAAGTAATTGCTGTACATATTAAAAAACGATGACCAAAATGTTACATTTTGGTCATTATGGCTTGTTCCCGGAGGATTCCATTTCTTCACAATGATTATTGGACCAATGTTACAAAGAAGTTATGCATTTTCGTTCCAGTTATTTATTGTATTTAAATATTTTAAGTAAGATGACAAAAGTTATGAATATTTTTAATAGCTGATAATCATTTCTAAGTATGTATCTGTTTTCAGGTTGTTTTTATTCAATTTGGAGTAATAATTTTAAACTAAACTGGCAATTTATTTTTTACGCAGCAACTTCGAAACTTTTTTCAAAATGTCAACTTTAAACTATGATTCTATGAACTAATTAATTGTTTTCTTGAACTAGGTAATAGCAATAGGAATTAACTCATTTCAAATTACTTATATATAAAAATGACGTCTCTTATTGGTGAACAAAAACAACATTTCTTCTTCTTACCATTGTGTAAGTTAAAAAGAACATATTTTCAAATCTTTAGTAAGTGATATAGTATATCAATAAGTCCAAAAACTAATCGTTGTAAAGCCAAATATTTGCAAAACAAATTAGATGCTTGCATTATATATTAGAGAGGTTCAGTTTATAATATTATAAAATATATCTTCCGATAAATTAAAATATCAAGTATAACATAGGATGAGTTTTTGTGTAAAAAAAATCTTAGTTCTTGTTCAGACCTTTAAAAAGATATATAAATAAGTATTCAAAAACGTCGATATATTACAGCTTTTATTATATAAAAATTAATATAATCTGATTCAATAATAATTATTATCACGACACAACATCAACAATGTCAATCTAAGGCGAAGGCATAAAAACCGTGCAATACTCCTTCACCCAAGACTCAAGGCAGAAGATATTCAACAAGGAAGACTATAATGCAAAAAGTAAAGTACAAATCGTAAGAAATATATTTTGGCATCCATTCCCTGCTTAAGATGAGAGTCTTCCCTAAGAACCCTCGTGCACCGATAGTACCGACTAAACTCCCCAATGAACTCCGTAAGAAACAGCGGAAGTCGATGAAGAGTTCCTTTTTCCCTTATTTGAGCCAAAACCTCATGAAGTCGAGATATATAGCATATGACAAGAGTCCCTTCCTCGGAAAAGCAATTAAAGTCTATTTCTTCATGAAAAGATCCGTTAGACTCGATATAAATCTCCAAAATCTGCTTGATGCGTGAGGCATTATAGAGTATGAAAGTGAGCTTCGTTGAGTAGTTCGGATTATACACAAGGGGCTTGGTCAGAGAAGTGCATAGGAGCTTAAAGGTAAGCTCACCGTGAGGTAAATCTTGAAGGACTTCTCCAAAAGTATCACTTTTCACATCCCCCTCATTGGCCGAGCGTAGGGCACCCAGGATTCCTCCATGGTTCCTTCATATACTCGCTTACGAGAGTCCATAACCGGTTCCACATGAATGCTCAAGGATGATGCTCCTAAACGCTCAAGTACATCTTGCGCAAGCCTCACGCGGGCTTGAGTTAACGGAGCGGAATTGCTGGAATGAACTTCCAAGGCTCCAACATTCTTATTCATGTTTTGCGGTAGTATGAAGAATTGGGGCGTGAGTAATGTCCTGGATACTTCCGATAGCTTCGGGTATATCTTAATAGTCTTTATATCTTCAACCACAGCGTAATCATCAGAGTCCGGCAAGGGAAGACACCCACCATGTCGGTTCCATACATCCTTACGTATGAGGAGATAGTCCTTCTGTCTGGGAATGAGATCTCGTTTACCCAAACGGACTATGATGTCTTCAACGAGGTTATTTTCGTTACTGCGCATCGTATTTTATATACCACTAGAGTCCCAATTATAACAGTCTTTAAGAGCGTGTAGTAAGTCTATTAATACATGATATTTTTTGATATTTGCATTTATAAGATTCGTTATACTGTGGGGACCCAATTGGATCCGTCTTCAGGTACAAGTTCCCCCGTGATTAGGAGCACAATGTCCACCACCCACCAAATTCCTAGGCCACCAAGCGTGAGTAGCTTCCCTACGGCTGTCCCCGTCTTCCCCAGACAGAAGCGATCCAGGCCAAGGAATCCCAGGAGTATGGAGTAAAGGAGAGTCGATAGGAAGTATTACTGAGAGTATTTGATGCAGGGCTTCCCCCACGAAGAAAAGTGCGATTCCCAGTGCACTCAATGCAGTCCAGTGCCCGACAGCAGACGCTGGTCTTCTGTACTTGTGAGTGGACTTGTCCCCCGAAGGCCAGGCATCCGTAGCCAATGGTGGCGAGTGCACTCTTGTTCCCCTCGAGGTCCAGCGGGGGGTTGCAGACGATGAAGTCCTCTGGGAGGTAGGAGCAGGGAAGGAGGGGGGAGGCTGGGCTGCTGGAGGATGAAGAGAGGACAGAGGTGCAGAGGGGGTCCTCGCTGTCCGTCGTCGTGTGGAAGCAAGGGCAGTCGGACTTTTTGAGTGAGGGGCTCTTCCAGTCAGGACCTTGGTTTTCGAGGAAGACGCACTCCGAAGCCGGGCTGGAGGGAGGAGAAAAAAGAGGAGAAGGAAACTGAGGTAGAATCCGGGATTCATCGTGACTCCTCAAACAGAGGACGGACTAAAAACATCATTGATATTTATGAGTGTTAAGATGAATAAAAAGTGATGAAGAATGATAATAATGTAAGAGAAGGATTACGTCATATGACGTCATATAACCATTTGTTGAGATGATAATAAAGGTGTGCTAGAGAAGTATTTTATTTCAAACATAGGGATGTACAAATAGAAATTAGTTGTACAACTACATATCACACAAGGTCTTTGCATATCACATATCCTAGAAGCGTGGAGGTTTTGAACCACCAAGATGAGCAACTGATTTCTATTGACATTAAGTTATCATTATTGATTTTGCAATTAAAAACCGAAAATGTGGCAAAGATGTCATTGAAAACGTATAATATACAAATTCTATGATGAACTATCATGAAATTTGACGTTAATACAGAAACAGAATATTTAGTCAATGGTTATTGTTTAAGGGAACGTTAGATTAGTCGAATCGTGATTACTCTTAGTGGTAAGGGGGCTGCAGGTTCGGCTATCAAGAGGGTAAAAGCATATCCATATGTTGATGAACTTATCAAACAAATATTTTAGGTTCGATGGATTAAATTTATATATATAAATATAAATTTAGTATTGTAACATAACTTTTTAAAGTCTAAAATAAGAATTACTAAACTAATGGTTTCAACAGTATATTTGAAATAAAACATATCTATACATATCCTTGTGATCACACAGGAATATCAATGTGGTGATAACATATTTAAAAGGTGTATTAAGTTAAACATGATTAAGCTAGAGCTTGATATCCAATAAATATTTTTTTACACTTCTGAAGCTTGAACCCAGGGATTGATTTTTTTGGCCTCGTACTTATAAAATTTAATTATCTTGCATTTCATTTCGTCATAATAGGCATACAAATTGCGTATAATATATATAAGAAGACATTTTTGTCTTAAATTAATATAACGACCAAAGAACAATCACATTCGATTAAACAAAAACATAAAGTCGCAATGGTATAATGGATTTAGTATATTTAAAACTCATATTATATAAAAAAATATCACGATGAACGAAAAGACCAAAACAGATATTAAATTTTAAATAGCTAATTAAAGTCTTAATAACTATATATTGATCTTAAAATTTCATTGGAGTTAGTTGATTACATAAAACATTTGACACTATATCTGATGATGATTTTCGAAACCAAATTTACAAAATATTGGGCTTTTTGTGCAGTGGTTGGGAGCAAATTTTTAATTGGAAATAAGGCTTGTGTACGGAACGCAAAATTGAACGGCGTTCAGCTGAACGCACGTTCAATGAACGGAACGCAACTTTTTTTTGAACGCTGAATGTTGAACGCAAAAAAAAGAGTTTTGCGTTCAGCGTTCAATTTTTCCAAGCATTTCTTAGACTTTTTTTTGGAGATTATTTTCTAAAAAAACGTCATCACTTTTTTCGGAAATTCTTTTAAAAAAAAACGTCGTCACTTTTTTTATTTTTGAAATTCTTTTCTAAAAAAACGGCATCACTTTTTTGGAAATTATTTTATATAAAAAAAGTCATCACTTTTTGGAGATTCTTTTCTAAAAAAAACGCGTCATTTTTTTTAAGCATTGAACGCTGAATGCTAACGGAACGCTGAACGCTCACAAGCCTATTTTACATAAATTAGTTATTTCAAATAACTAATTTTATGTAAAATAAAAACCTACTTCTGAATTAACGTGGGTGCGATCGGAAGTAAAATCTTTGTAAGTGGGATTAACAATTATGGTGACTGATTACGTATAATATGTTATCTGGATACTTCATAAAAAAACTGTCCTAATTTGTTACGCAAGGAAGGAAATAGTATAATCAGTCAATTTTTCAAATCACGAATGTGATATTGTCACTTTCGAATTGTTTTGAGTTAACCAATTTTTAAGAGAAAATATAATTTACTTTATTTTCATTATCCTTCTACTTATTGAAAAACATGGAAAATTACTTGATGTTTGAATTCAATATGTTTCTAATATATTCTTGAGAAATATATTGGTACACATTTACAGGTTGCGTGAGGGCATATTAAAAGTTTCGAGGATTTATGAACTATAAAGTAAAAAAGGGTGTTTTTTTATTACCTGCACTTTAAAAATCGAATTAAATGCAGGCTTAGAATTACCAAGTAATATTAGCATATTATTTATTTTACCTTATACATATACTATTTATATATGTATTGAAAAACCAGGCTTGTGAACGGAACGCAAAATTGAACGGCGTTCAGCTGAACGCACGTTCAATGAACGGAACACTGAACGGAACGTAACTTTTTTTTAACGCTGAACGTTGAACGCAAAAAAAAGAGTTTTGCGTTCAGCGTTCAATTTTTTCAAACATTTCTTGGACTTTTTTCGAAAAAACGTCATCACTTTTTCTGAAATTATTTTCTATAAAAAAACGTGCGTTCAGCTGAACGCCGTTCAATTTTGCGTTCCGTTCACAAGCTGGTTTTTTCAATACATATATAAATAGTAATATGTATAAGGGTAAAATAATAAATATGCTAATAGATTGGTAATTCTAAGCCTGCATTTAATTCGATTTTTCTGGAGATTCTTTTCTATAAAAAAAAACGTGCGTTCAGCTGAACGCCGTTCAATTTTGCGTTCCGTTCACAGCCGTTTTTTCAATACATATAAATAGTAATATGTATAAGGGTAAAATAAATAAATATGCTATATTACTGGTAATTCAAGCCTGCATTTAATCGATTTTTCTGGAGATTCTTTCTAAAAAAAAAAAACGTCATCACTTTGTCTGGAGATTCTTTCTAAAAAAAAAAAAAGTCGTCACTTTTTTTCCAATATTGAACGCTGAACGCAAAAACATTGAACAGAACGCTGAACGGAACGCTAATTTATTTGAACGCTGAACGCAAAAAAAGCTGAACGCTCACAAGCCTGGAAAACAACATTTGACTAAACTGTTCCACTAAATTTTAAACGTTCAAAGACAATTTTTCTAAATCAATGAAC
>CP045905.1:1637332-1649721 GCA_013387185.1 Caligus rogercresseyi
ACATCAATAATATTGTCATTCAACACATGAATGATTTTTTTAGTGTGAAAATAGTTTATAAATTTAAAAAAATATATCCAATTACCGTCTTTTTACGTTAAATTATATTCCCTTGATTTAAAAAAATGCACGACACACACCACTAATTATGATATGAAATCTCATATTTCTGAGTTTTCACCAACCCAATGTTATGAAGCAGCTGTCTATACGTCCAGACTGTTCTACTCTAAGACGCTGGTTTTCTAATAAAGATTTTTAAGTTAATTTCAATCAAAATTTATTTTTCAACAAACATAAAAGTATTATTATTTACCACATATCAGTGACGAAATCGATTACATTGTTATTTATAAAAAGTAATTCATAAATAAATATAATGAAATCCGTGAATGGCAACAACTTTTATATATCTTACTATACTCCTGGATCGTAACAGGACTAGCACCCCCAGACAATCACCCCCCGGTCTAGCACCCCCCGTTAGTAATATTTCTTATCTCTTAAAGTCCACTTATGAAGTTAACTATGTTTCCAGCTATTAACAAAGAACCACTTTCTTGATCTACTTTTCCGATCTACTTTCCCTGCTTGTGAAGACTAATGGGGACTGGTTATCTTAAATAAAGCCACAGGAACACGTTTTTGGTTGTGAAGAAATGAATATAATAAGTTGAGAATAAAATTATATGTCAACTTATTTGAGTGGATGAGTTTTTGATTTTCAAATAGTCACTTCTCCAATGATCATAGTCTTCGATTTAGGACAAGTGGTTCCTTAGAAAAATAGATTAGGACCTATATGAGATAAAATAAGATATCTTGATTTGATAGGTTACATACTGTATGATTGTCTAGTTGATACATAAATAGCCTTGATATAAGGTCTAAGACACAAAATTTGCAAATTTATGCACGTTTAATTCATACAGATTCAAATTCTAAAGAACTGGGACTGCGTGCTCTACCAGTGACGTCACCTGTGTTAATAGCTTGAAAACATAGTTAACTTCATAAGTGGACTTTATGAGATAATAAATATTACTACGGGGGGTAAATGCCCGGGGGTGATTGGCACGGGGGGTGCTAGTCCAGGGGGTGATTGTCGGGGGGGTGCTAGTCCTGGGGGTATTGTCTGGGGGTGATTGCCCTAGAATCTTCTGGATATTGTGACATTTATCAAATAATAACGAGGTTCCGTGTAGACTGCAAATGCACAGTAAAAACTAGATAGACTTAATTGTGGCATCGATGCTGAACAAACATTTACTAAATCCTGTTTAAGAATCAAATGTAAATGTTAAATAATCAAATCAAATCACATACAATTAAAGCCGTTTCTTAAAATATTTATAAATCTTCTGTAGAGATGTGGGATTTTCTAAAGATGCATACCGAGCTGCGGCAGATAACAAAAGTTGTCTTAATTCAGATGGATAGATCGGACCGCTTGTAGTCAATCTCCGGGAATTAATCATTTTACCCCAAGATGACACAATTTGTAGTTTTTGCTCTTGCGGAGAGATTCTTCTTTCCCAGACCAAAGAGTACTGTTGCTATAATAATATGTTTAGATAATTGAATTCCTACAGAGCTGTGACTAAGGCTTGGTATCAGTATTTTGGTTGATGTGTAGGTGATATATTTTGTCTGCCAAAACCGAAATTTTACATGCCATACAGGTAACGATGCAGAATTATGTCTATCGGAAGGGATTAATTTAAAAGCGATTGTGAAGATTTTTATATCAAAATCTTTATTTTTCCAATGCCAATTAGTCATGTTTGTATTGAACGGACCCTAGGGGCCTACTTGTGGTGGATTTGTAACCCTAACATAGCACATTTGTAATAGGCGGAACTCAAGGGCTCATGGAGCCTTGTATTTTTAATCCCACAAATACCATTATGTTGTTCGGCGACACGAAAAAGGCCCATTGTCGGTGGATTTCAACCCCGAAATGGAACATCTTTTTATGAGAATCTGGATTCCACACGAAATGAAATACTTTGATTAATTACTGCAAGCAAGGAATACTAGAAACTACATGGAAGGGTGACTCTTTACCTAAGTAGGTATTTCCTTTTCAGTAGCTATTTATTCTTTATTGAAACTTGTGTATTTCAAAATCCAATATTTTTCTCGAAATTGATCGCAATTAAGAGTAAATCGACTCAGGTTAGTTGAGGTGTTATAAACGCCTTAAACAAAAAATGTAATATATACATTAACAAAGATAATAAATAAATATAATTTCGATGTCCTGCTTATGTATTGATTTCCTGGTGCGCGAAAAAAAGCCACCCTTTCCATGTAGTTTCTAGTATTCCTTGCTTCAAGCCATCTGCAATAATAAAGCCTCAACAGAAAGGACATTCTACAATAAAAAAACTTCATAACAAAAACAAGGGTTTCACATAGTAAGCTTATCTTTATTATAAATCTGTGTCAAGTCCCTCTACATACTGTGAAAGCCGCCTTGCATTCAACAAATAATTCTCATAATAATAAAAACATAGTAATCCTTCCAGCTGCATTAGATAAGCAAATGCATTCTAGAAAGGTGAATATAATCAAGATAAATATGCAACTTGGACGTGAGTCTTACTCGAGACCCTTATTGAATGGACTTTCGCTGCATTAGAAACATACAAAGTAAAGCTATTTACGATATAGGTTTGAAGTGGAAACGTTGATGTTTCTTCAGTTTGAGGTTATGGTTAAGTTGTAAAATATTGAAGAATTGTTACTTTAACATAAGTATTTTGGCAAATTACTTGTATAATGTGACTTTTTTTTGTCTCCATTGCTATTGAAATTAATTCATTAAAGAGTTTGCGTTTTCGAAGATTATTTTGGAAATAATTAAGTGGAACCAAAACTTCAACTACCGATTTAGATTTATTTCAGTAGATCGGTAGACCCGGTGGTATATCAAATTACCAAATACCACTTAAGGACTTTTGTTAGGCAATCATTCTTAGACAGATACTTCTTAGATGTTTTTTTTTTTTCGAGGACAAAGACACTTTTCAGAAAAAGATTCTTTAGACGGACACATTTGATACAAATTTTAAACTCAAACATCATTTTTTTAAACTCATGAAATATACCCAAAATAATTTTTAATCACAACTATGGCAAATGGGGGGCTACAAGCCCCACTACAAACGTGCCCTCGGGCTCTGCTTGTTACATATGGGATATATTAGAGTTATAAATCCACTGCCAATGGGCCCTGAGTTTCGCCAGAGAAAAAAACACTAGTATATTGAAGACAAATGGAAGGACAATGGGTTCCGCCATTCACAAATGTACATATTAGAATTACAAATCCTCTACCAATGAGGCAAATTTGATACATTTGTATCTGACGAACCCGAGGTCCCGTTGGACCCAATACGTCACATTTTACCAGGCAAACCCCTAGGACATATAAGTGTAGAGGAGTCAAAGAATTGTCTGTTTAATATATGTACGTCTAAGCATCGTCTGTGTCTAAGAAATGTCCGTCTAAAATATGTCTGTCCATAAGAAATCCTCGTCTATGCAATGTCCATGTCCAAGTAAGGTTTCCCCTAAGAAATACCTTTCCATCAAAAGTCCTATTCCAGATTTGGGAGCTATAGTGATTATTATTATGATTCTGTAGAGCTAAGTGCTTCTATGAGGCCTATATATTCTTCAATTTAATGACATTTTAAATTAGGCTTTAACCAAAAGTCCAACTCCGCTGTAGGATGTCACCCAATTCTGAATGATGATTTATGAAAAGGTAAATTGAAAATATAATTATGAATCGAAAAAATTAGACGAAATTATTCAGAGAAAATTTCAATCGAATTTATTGTCTAATTTTAAACTAAAAATATATATTATATCTGTACTTTATATGAATAATAACTTCCGACATACTGATTGTAAACAATACGTTTTAAAATCTGATACATATTCATTATAAGTTGTATTTAATAAATATTTTATACAAAAAGTAGATTCCCGAGTTTCTAATGTAGGAGCACAAAAAGTTAAATTATTATAATTAATGAATATTCATAATTTCATACATAATATTAATATTTAATTTTTTAAAAACTTATATGTGTTTTTAAGCATCTGCATTTGTTCGTAGTAGCAATTATTGTTTAGAAGGCAAATAAACTATATACTTAAAAAATAATATGAATGTCAAATCCAAAAGATTTTTTTTCATATTGAATAAAATATATTTTCAATAATGATAGTAGCTAAAATAATTAAATTTGAGTACAAGATAAGAATATGAAGGAAATTAAAATTGTTTTAATCTTTTTTGCCTAATTGTATGAAGTAATCAGGAGAATAACCGAATAGTTCGTGGTCCACCCTGTATTTATCATAGATTCCTTAATCACTTTCTTGCTCAGCTGAGAGAAATAGTATTCCAGAAGCTCAGGGTCGATGATGGTCGATTTACAGATTCTTCCTTAATCTTTAGAATATTTCTTACATTTTCATTTTCGTCCATTGCTTCTTTGTTGATGATCTGAAAATATATTTTTAAAAGATGTTAGGATAATGTAAGTGATCTAAATATTTTATCTTCAATGTGAAACTTAATTTAGTATCAGGGCTGGGCATCCAATCGATTTATTCGACTCCTAGCTCTGAATTTGGCTGTGTTGGAAGCTGATTTCCTCAAATATCCGAACGTTGTCATAAAAGGGCTTCCCATATTCAATGTAGGATTTTTTCATTACTCATTTTTTGGCAAGGGATTATTTTATACCCGAATTGACAAAGAAAGAGAAAACAGCTGTCGATTAGAAAACATAGAGACATCTTTCTTGCGTCTCTCTGGCATCTCCTTTATTATACGAGTATCAAATTAATCACAAACCTCTCCCTATTTCTATTATTATAAGCGTTGGTATTACTATCATTGCATTATATTAAACAGCTTAAGTTCTTCTATTCTGGAGGAGAAACTTTGAATCGGAGTTCCCTCCTCTGCATGGAGTTACTTATTCCTCAGGACTCATGAACGAAAGAACAATAGTTAAAGTTATTGACATTTTAAAGAAATAAACCAAAAGCTGTTGCTGCTTTATTATTGCGTTATAATAAACAGCTTGACTTATTATATTCTTCATATCGGGGTTCCTCCTTAAAAATATAAAACTCCAGCTGTGCAATGTAATGCAAAAATATATTAATAGCAACAGCTTATTAATAATAATAAAAAGGGAGAGGTTTGTGATTAATTTCCATAATATAATTTAAAAAATGCCTCAGAGATATAAAAGAAGGATGTCTCAATGTTTTCTAATCAACAGCTGTTTTTCTCTTTCTATTTCATGTCGGGTATAAAGCAATCCTAGTCCATCTTTTTTGTTTCCATGATAAAAAGATTTCGTTGATAGATTTTACCGCCCTTGTATAGTTTTAAATAAAGATTTCATCTCCCTTTTCTCTTTTTATTTCATTTATTTAATGGCAGGTGCGTGATGGAGCCAAAGAAAAATACAGCCAAATCGGTGTTAGCGGCCATAGTTCTCACTTCCCGATGGCTGCACCTCCCCGCAGAAGAGAAATAAACATTATAACCTTTTTCGTATAGCCTGAACTTGTTTATACTCCAAGTTTTCTAGCAATCCTTTCTTTGTTGAGGATGTCCTAGTGACTCCTATCCTTTGTTTATGTCGTAGTAGAGATGGAAATACATAAGAGTCGTGACTCTCTTGGTAGAAATCACGATCGTATCCTCTCCTAGGAGTGACTGCGATCGCAATTTATATCGGAGAATCAACGATCTCCTAGAACAGATCAGGAGTTTATATCTCTTAAAAGGGATGACGACTTAAATATGGAGATGGAGTGACGATGTTCTTCAAATTATTTTAATTATGTCCAATTTCTTCTCTGATAAGTATCAAATTGTTATTAATATATAATACAAGTAAGTAGAACATTGCGTCACTTTGCTTCCTTGAACACAAAAATTAAATCTTTTCGACCAAAATATAAAATAGAATCGCAATGAAATTAATAATTTGTGCAACATCGTAAAATATTATCTACATATTGAAGTCATCATCTCTCCTAGAAGAGATGAGAATCGTAATCTCGGGTACGGTTACTTTGATCTCCTACCTGAGCTAGAAACAAAGAGAAACCACACTTCAACACGGCCATCGTGCTAACATTCCTCACAAACCTCTCTATTATTGTACTTATTATAGAAGATCTGGATCCGCGAGTCCCGTTGAACATATTCATGAGCCGAGTCAGTGCTAGGAGCGACCACATTGATGAAGGAACTCCCAAACGTCTCGTCTCCTCCTCCGATCATTGAGGAGGAGGATGAGACGAGACGGGGCAAATATAATGACTGGAATCATACCACCCGTCCACTCCCATTCGAGAAATTTGATCCCAAGCAATGATGAATCAATGTAAACAATAACAATAATAAGAACAGGCAGGAGCACTCTGGACGACGAATACTTTTTTTCCTTCTTCTTCTATAATAAGTACAATAAAAGAGAGGTTTGTGAGGAATGTTAGCATGATGGCCGTGTTGAAGTGTGGGTTTCTCTTTGTTTCTAGCTCAGGTAGGAGATCAAAGTAACCGTACCCGTAATCTCTACCCAGAGAGTCAACGATTATAATGGATATCCATATTTGCTGCGACATATACAAATAAATCAGGCTTTTTACTACATGGTGGGGTCCCTTAAAATATTATATTTTATTACAGAAATCCCACCCTTAAGACATGGTATATATTATTTCTACATAATAAATACCTATAGTTTATTAATTGAAAACTCTGTAGAAAACCTTAGGGTAGTCGCAATTTTTTTACAGATCTTAAACACACACAATTAAGTTATATATATTCAAATGGAGGACAAGACGTAAAAAAGTATAACAATAAATATTATAGTTTAAAACAGTTCTCACAAGGTGATTTTCAATCCAAAACTATTGGTACTAACGAATTGATGATTCATATGGGCATTTTTCGATTTATTAGAGACAGAAAAATGGCCCTATAGTCATGTGGTCCACTAGCTTGAAAGAATCAAGTGTTTTTTGACGTCACGCCTGTTAGCTTAAGAAGAGAGTAAATATTGTCTGTTTTAAATATTTGATTGAAGAATGTGATTATAGAGAACATAGAGCAGGGCTATTCAATTGGCGACCCGCGGGCCAGATGCGGCCCGGACGCGGCCCAGATGCGGCCCGGACACGGCCAACATGTTGGGTCAACATACACTTGCGAATCAAGCTTTTCTCACGTGAATGCAATTAAGAACAGTTATCGATGTTCCCTAACAGACAACAAAAATTCACCAGTGCCTTAGGATGCATTGACATCTTATGAGCCAAACATCAGAGATCTTGTGCAAAACAAGAAATGCCACTTCTCTCACTAAAGTCACCGCAGCAGTGGGCTAAAATAGCCCTGTTCTGTTTAGCAGCCAGCCTCATGAACAATGAGAAATGTTGAGTTAAATGTTCTATTTTTGTTTGTTTTAAATAAAGAGATGGAGCAGAGAGTTGTTTGTGTGCATTTTATAGGCCTATTCAATTTTGAAAGCTAAAAAGGTCATATAAAATAGGCCAAAAAAATAGGCATAATAACAATCGGCCTAATAAACTAATAGTAATACTACTAATGTTAAATAAAAAAAACATAATAATAGACTTATTTGAAAAAGTGGCGCGGAAATTTTGCGGCCCAGCTCAAGTTCTTGGATTCCAAATGTGGCCCACTTGGAAAACTAATTGAATAGCCCTGACATAGAGTGCCGAAGTCACGTTTGGTAGGGCTGATGTGACATCGCTAGACTTTTTTATGATTAAAAATATGAACTTCATTCTCTTTCCGATAGCGAAGAAAAGGCCCAATATTCAACACTACCATACGTTACTTGGTATGTGATATGTCGATATTCTATTTTTAGTTTTGGTAGTTATAATCCTCAGTTGTTTTTTTACTTTAAAAACTGCATTAAGATATGTTATTAAATTGCAAGGATGCAAAACCTACCTTGAAGTCCTCATGGAGTGTCTCTAAATGAATAATATACTTGGGATCAAATAGAGGATTACAAAGCCCGCACTGATTCCAGTAGGAGGCCCAATGCGAGCTGAGGCCCTTCCATCCACGAGCCCAGTGTCAACCGTTGCTGAGCCCGTTCCTCGCCCTTGGTTGGATTGCATTTTACGTCTGTACTGTTCTAAAATCTCAGGCCCATGAACAACGAGCTCAATAAGTCCGGAAACGACATTTGAGCCGGGGTTGTAGTTCCAGTTTCAGCGTTGTGTGTCTCCTCAAATTCAGCTCTAGAAAAAGGTAGATTTTGAATCTATGTTAGTGATACTAAATCTATTTATGATTTGTAGGGTGATGCTCGACGTCATCATTTAGATTTACAAACAAAAAACCATGAGTAAGAGCGCTTAATCCAGGATAAATAAAATTGGATAATGAAACAAAGTTCTTCATTATGAAGCTTAATTATGGTCTTGTAAATCTGAGTCATGATGTCAGAGCATCAACCTCCAAAGCCTCACCGCAGTGCCTGGTACTTCTACAATTAATAAATCAACGATGTGCAATTTTTGTATCGTTGTATCGTTTAACAAATCGTATAAAAATTTATAAATGGGCTTGAAACTTTTAATCAGTATATATATGCCAATAAATCAATAATTTAATCTCCTAGTAACAACATAGTGAACAATTAAGGTTTTAGCACACACTGCTAAATATAGAACAAATATGGGTGCAAATTATCATCACGTCCTGAGAAGTAGAATCTTACCTATACACGGATACAAGCCTCTCCATGGGATGCCGAACAACTATCCCATGATGACGCATTCTCTTTAGAGATTCGCGGAATTGATTCTTAAAAGCCTCGCAGCCATGGGCCTTGACGTCATGGACTGAACATTTAAATTGGACAGCCATTTACCGGCTCCATTATGCTTTGGAGAGCAAATCGCGAGACTATGCGTCAAGAATCCCTGAAATGCATCATATATCGGCTCCTGTCTCAACGACTCAGGCCGCATGGGATCCGAATACCGGTCGCAAAGCTTTAAATATTCTTCCCTGCGATTTTTAAGGGATCGGAGAGATGAATAGGTTGGGTTATATTTGTTGAATGAAGATGTCTTGCGTAGAGGTTGAGTGGGGGGTAAATGGCGAGATTCGAGTTCATTGGCTACATAGCGAAGACTCTTTGTTACTTGGGAGCACCAATAAGCGTTTTGTATAAATATTGAGCAAAATATCCCAGGATACAGCTCAAAGAGGTTAAACACCAAAATGCAAAGATGTTTTTGACCATGTTTATGAGAGCCTAAAGTTGAAGAAATAAAAGTTAAATGTAGGATATATGATAATCTTGAGACAATTTATTCATTTTTTATTTGAGCACTTTATACATAGCCTATAAAAAGTATTGGTCTATAATAAAGAAAATACGATCCAAAAAAGAAAATTATCTGCGTCTAAGAATATATTTATAAAACTTGAATAACTCAACGCAAAGCACCTTTTTAAATAAGTTAACAGTTATCGCAATAATGACACTGGCTATGAAAAATTAAAAAAATATGCTTAGTTTAAAACCCAAAGCTTAAAACTGAGTTGTCCAACGTTAATCGGAGATTCAAATATAACAGTCGACCTATGTTGAGCACTTAATTAATATTCCCTAAAGAACTAAAGAAGAAGTGTAATCCCACCTTCAAACTCTAAATAAAGAAAGACTCTATGAACAAAATCTATATATAAGTGTTCAAGAGTTTCTTCATAAATATCAAACTGAATCTTACAAGTGTTAACCAAGTACAAAGTCCCTTGCAGAGACACTTAAAAAAAATTAATAGTACTTCAAAAGATTGACGGGGGATATTTTCTCAAATCACCTATGTTTACAAATTTAGGTTGTTGTGATGACGTCTCACACAGGCTGCCAACTGCATTCCTGGAGGAGTATTAATATAGCCAACCTATTAAAGAAAAGGAAAAGAAAGAGAGGAAGAAGAGGAAAGAGTGATTGACGTCACAAATCAATTATCGAACGTTATCCCTATCGTTGTTCATTTCTCCGAGCCCCTTTTACTTTGAGCATTGTTCTTATTTTCATTAACTTATACATCAATAAAGGAATGGGTTATGTATATTTAAATAAATCTCATAATAGGAATATTTTAATATAGGAATAATCAGTTTATTCATAGGTAACTTTAAAAAAAAACTTAATACAGAGGATAAATATAGAGTTTGTAACAGCATGAGGATGGTGACAAAAGGAAAAAGATGAAGCCTGAGGATAAAAATAAGGTTAGATTTGGTTGAACTAAGAATTAATTATTAGGATAACGTTCGATAGTTGATATGTGACGTCAATCACTCTTTCAGCTTCTTTCTCTCTTTTTTTCCTTTTCTTTAATAGGTTGGCTATATTAATACTCTTCCAGGAATGCAGTTGGCAGCCTGTGTTAGACGTCATCACAACAACCTAAATTTGTAAACATAGGTGATTTGAGAAAATATCCCGATTGACGAAGAGCTATTAATTTTAGTCAAGAAATTGGAATTCCATTGCATATTTTAAAAATCAAAATAATGCTCCAACATTTAAAAAAAAACTATGGTTCTTGAATGGCAATATATATGTTTTCACTTCAACTCATGTCTTTTTATATAGACATAAAGATTTAAACACAATGATAACAATTAATTTACTTGCTATATTTAACAAATTATTTCAAATTAAAAACAATTTTCTTACATCCATATAAGGTCTAAATTACCCTGATTGACCCTAGCTCTAAAATAAAAGTATTCTTTTAAAAGTCTGTGTATGGCCCCTAAATCAGAATTTATATTAAAAGCTGACGTAACAATGAAAAATAGAACACACTGCCGTTATTTTTACGGGTTTGTAATATAAATAAATAAGTAATAGCTTTATATAACACAATAATGTTAATTTTTAAAGTGTGAATCTAGTACTTTAAGCATTAAAATAATATTCTTGGCTTAATAGATTTTACATAAAAAGAGCAATTAAATATAGCACAAATTAAACATTGATATGTGCTCATTTATCATGATATCCCAGATACTTTCAATAGGTATAGCTCCTCATAGGCCTGAAAAAATAGATATTCAATGGCTTAAAATGTCTTACGGACTATAAGAGACGTTCGTGTTACTACTTTTGCCGTTTAAAACTACTTGTTATGCAACTGTACACTTCATTTTTAAATAGCTCACTTTTCCTGTACCGCTGTTCTAATTTATATCGATATATAATATGCTCGACATTAGTAAGAACTGTCCGAGGAAAATATGGCCTAGGAAGAAATGGACCAGGAAAAAATGGACAAGGTAGAAAGGAAAATGATGACTCATGGAAGAAATGGACCAAATACATAGGGAGGCAAATATTTGAGTAGAAATACTCTAAGTATTCTTTATGTACTATTTATCATATAAACTGAGTAAATAATGACATATGATAATTTTATTTTTGCAATTTTAGATCAATCCTTTCTCTTTTTGTTGTAAACAATGGTTCCAAATCACCCAAATTATCCTAAATAATACCTATTGTCTTAAATAAAGAACATACCAACGTAGAATCACTCAAAAAGTAAATACTTAAGAAGAAAAAATATATGCCTAATTTCGGACACGATTATTATAATTGAACATTTGTATTATAATAAATCTCAACTGCAATGTTGTCTTTATTTTGTCGGTGATATTTTACATAGTAATTTACAACTTATAATTCATATTTTTCAATAAACACGACTGTTTTAGCAAAAGACTAGTATTTATGTTTAATAATAAAAATATGAAAGAGTGGGAATAGGTGCAAAACGATGTTACAATCATTTAAATGTTAACCAAAAAAAATGAATATTTATTCCAGTCGCGTTTGATTTTATAAAGAAATGGATATTATTCAACGTAAAAACTCTAGTTCCATGACCACTTGCACATTATTAATTGCTATTATTGACTAAGTTTCTATCCCTCTTTACATTATTGTGATTTATTCTAAATACAAATAATTGTATTTAAACATTGGGACAATCGTGTTCGAAATAGACATTTTTTCTTCTCATTATTTATTTACTATTTTAGTGCTTTTAATATCGGTATGCACCCGAAAATATATCTGTATTCTCCCTCAAGGGATTTTGACATCGATATGTTAGTTATTTAAGACAATAATATTATTTACAATTTTTTGGGTGTTTTTCAAAAAAGAAACCACAAAAAGAGAGCATTTATCCATAACTGCAAAAATATGTCATTATTTTCTCAATTTATATGAGAAATGGTTTTTAAACAATACTTAGGTGCA
>CP045905.1:1649821-1682152 GCA_013387185.1 Caligus rogercresseyi
ATTTTTTTATGAATTCTTATGCATTTATCTTATTTATTTTGTAGGATATATAGTCAACTATTCCAGAGAAGTTTATATATTAAACTGAATGGGCACCTCGTAATTTATTGTATTTTTGACAACAACAAAAAAAACCCTCAACTGCTACTGATGAAAAGAGATCTTCTTTCCATCCATTAAAAATTGAGGAATCGAAATATTTCAGCAGAGTAATAATATAAACTTGAAGGGTGTTTTAGAAGGAAATGTCTATAATTCCTTCAGTTATATTCCTCTATCCCTTTTCTGTATGACAATCAATGTATTATAGTCCTATGTTGGGATCCAAGGGTTTGAAATCCCCGTACTGGGGATTTCAACCATACTCGATATCACTAGCTTTGTAGTAATGAAAAAAGAAGAGACAAAAGTTGTTGCGTCCGTCCTCAAAGACCTTTATTTCTTCAATTTTTAAGGATTTGACCGAAAATAATTAGCTAAAAGCTACTGAAAAGATGGACTCAAAAGTACAATTATTCACACCTATAAAAGCATATTCGCTGTACGTTACTGTGATTTCATGATGGCTTCTTTTGAAAGTATCACTCACACATACTAGACTTGCAGGGGGCCTGTTTTTAGCAGTCACTCAAGCAAACCAAAGAAAGTAACCGTTAAATATAGGTGACCGCTATTCACAAGAGGCTTTATTACTTTAAAAAATGGTTTGCCGCCATGGACGAGTGACAGCGATATACAGATGATCGCACACACAGGTCTGATCGTATATTAATATGAAATCATGATAAATTTTAGCTTTACAAAAAAAAGGATTTCAAATCCCAGGATATTAACATATTTACATGCAGGAGCAGCTCTCAGGTGTCAATAATAATAAATTAATTAAAATATCGAAATTCGAAGAGTGAACGAATTTTTGTGGTTGATGACGTCACAGAACACTAAAACTGCTAAAAAACACTTTAAAAAAAAAATTCGAAGAGTGAACGGATTTTTGTTGTTGATGACGTCACAGGATACTAAACTGCTGAAAAACACTTAAAAAAAATCGAAAACTGAACACTTTCGACATTTTTATAATTTTGTCTATTTATCTTAAGAACTTATTTATTTAAACTTAAGTTTTATATTTTGTAAAATAAACAGCTTATAGAGACCTAACACTGACGTTACTTTTTTTATCTTAATGGCGTTTGCAAATATAATACAATAATATATTCATGCTCTAAGCAGAGTTCTTGAAGGTCATCTCTACATATTTAAAAAGGGCTTTTTTCAAGGTGAACGGTCAGGAAAAGTAAATACCACTATTTTTTAAACATTATAAAAGAGCTTTTAAAATAACCTTTCCCTAATGGTCTTAGAGCGTAAATATTTAAATACCGGTGCGGGACAGAATTGCAACACTTTCCAAGTATATTGTTTACACCCCTCTGTGTCTCTTAAAAGGATTCGATCAGAAAATATGAAAAATATAAAGCGTTAACATAATTTCGTGAGATTAATGGTGTTTTGGGGGATGATCTATATCACTTAGAACCGCGGAGGAATGGTTTCGACGATTCAGAGCAGGTGAACACGGTACCATGGATACCCAGCCGGTGGAAGACCTGTGACAACAATACAAATCAATAATAGAAAACATGCTGTTACATCGGCATGTGGCATCTCGTGACATCACCCATGAGATGGGAGTTGGCCACCAAACCATTTAAAACCATCTGCACAAGGCTGGATACAAAAAGCTTGATGTTTGGGGGTCGCATGATTTGAGGGAAAAAAACTTTCTCGACCGAATCAACGCCTGCGATATGCTGCTGAAACAAAACGAACTCGACCCATTTTTGAAGGGGATGGTGACTGGAGACAAAAAATGGATAACATACGACAATATCAAGCGAAAACGGTCGTGATCGAAGCCCGGTAAATCGTCCCAAACAGTGGTCAATCTTGGATTGACGACCAGGAAGGCTTTGCTTTTTGTAGTCGGATTAGAAGGGAATCATCCACTATGAGCTCCTCCCATATCACCAGACGCTTAATTCTAACCATCTACTGCAAACAACTAGACCGCTTGATGTAGGAGATCGACCAGAAGTGTCCAGAATTGACCAACAGGAGAGTGTCGTGTTCCACCAAGACACGCCATATCACACACTTCGTTGATGACTCGTCAGAAGCTACGGCAGCTCGGATGGGAGGTTTTATCGCATCCACCATATAGCCCAGACATAGCACCAGGTGATTGCCACCTTTTCCTGTCCATGGCGAACGCCCTTGGTGGTGTAAGTTGAACTTAAAAAGACTTGTGAAAAGTGCTGTCCGAATTCTTCGCAAATAAGGAGGGGGCTTCTACGAGGGAGGTATTATAAATTGCTGTCTAGATGGAAACAGATTAGCGAACAAAATGGTGCATATTTTAACTAAATCCGCAACACTTTTTATAAAACATTGAATAAAAAAACAAAAAAGTGGGAGATTTGAATTTGACAACCTTATATGCAATCATAGAATATCTGATTATACATCATTATAAATCTTTTGATCAAAAATAAATTCAAGGGCGGCGAATTACTTCGTAACCTAAATGATCTATTAAAAAGTGAGGTAATACTATGTAGATTATATTACATTGTGAGGAAATAAAGTTTGTTAACATTGTAAAGGAATAGCATCGCTTATTTGTTGTAAATGCAATGCTGGTCATCCCTCTAGGTGTTTTAAAGAATACTACGTCCCTTGGGAAGAAGAAATACTTCAAAGTATTTATTTATTTTTTAAATTAGTAATTCTAAAGTAGGAAATTATGTTTTAGTTTTTATCATGTATTGATATATGTATGTAAGAATATAGAGAGAAAATAACATGAATAATATGAAAGAAAAACAAGCAAAGTACTATTTCGTTTTTTACCCAAAAATATTCCTGTAATGCCTCAGCGTTGATTTTGGACGATTCAATTTCTCAAGGTTCATTGTTTTTTTTTCTTAACAATTCGAACAAATATTGTAAGTGTCAACATAATTAAGTTTCATCGTTTTACAATCATTATTAATCTTTCGTTTTTGTTGGGTTAATAAAGGCTCTTGGCATATAGATTTCTTCTTCAGCAGTTCTCCTTTTGCCCACGGATCGCGATTCGAATCCAGGCAAATAATTATTAAGGGATTTAAAAAAATGAGATATGACACTTCAATTTTAACAAGCATTATATAATTTCTAGTCTTGACGTTTTGCACGGCAGTCAAGCCCACATCCATCGTAAGGGTCATCCAAGTTATAGGGCTCCGATGCTACTCAGCCAATCAATTCCTACATTCCATTGCAACTCAGACATGATGATGTCCAAGACCATTAAAATAATAAAAAGGTAGCGGAATACCCCTGGGTATGGATTATCACATTGCCCGTAACATTGTTCAACTATGCTTAAAAAAGGATACGTCTCCAACAAAATATACGGCTTTTACAATAATAGAGGAGAGAGAGATTTGCGTGTGACAGGGGTCCGAATCCTGTGTGTAGGGTTTTTTTACTTTCTCTCTTTCTCGCTCTCTCTCCCTCACACACACAATAGTAACATTTTCTCCTTCTCGAATTGCTGCAACAACTTTCAGTCGGGGGAGGGGGGGTATAAAAAATAAATGGAAGGAGGGGGAAACTCAACAAGACGTAAGAGCTACTACTGAATTAGTAGTATTAGATCCATTGCCATGGTAAGGCTATTAAAAGAATGCTTCGCGTCTTAGTATTAAAGTGCCTGACCTTCCTCGCTGTACCTCCTCTGTGTGCATCTCTTCCGAGTGTCCTCCCTTCTACAATTCTCCCAAGCTACACCACACCGTCTTCTTCTTCTTCTCTTCAGGCAGCAATGACTCTTTTGTTCCTCTTGAAGATCCGGGGAGGAACTCCACATCCTTTAAATGGATCAAGGACGGTCCACTGCCCCTCATAAGTGACTCCGTCTTTAGCCTCATTATCCTTATATATGTCGAGTCATTTTTCGTCTTTATGTTCTTCTCCTTCTGCTGGAAGGAGCCTTCCCCACCGCCCCCGGATCCCTCCGCAAAGGACATCCCCATGATTACATCCCTCCTTGAAGATGGAGAAAAAAGAGGCCGCGGAGGCTGCAGAGGCCCTTGCCTCTTCAGCCATTAGTAAAGAACCCCTCGTTGATATATCTGAGGCCCTAGAGGATG
Organism: Caligus rogercresseyi; assembly: GCA_013387185.1. Lineage (NCBI taxonomy): Eukaryota > Metazoa > Arthropoda > Copepoda > Siphonostomatoida > Caligidae > Caligus > Caligus rogercresseyi. The sequence goes on from CP045905.1 coordinate 1,654,021, forward strand.
AGTCTAATAATCCACACATCACGTCTTCGAATGATTCCTCTTTGGATCGGCCAAAGGGTGGGGAGGAACGGAAATGACGGTGATGAAGCCGGAAATCATAGCGCATCATCCGAAATGAGTAGGACACCTGCGAATGAAGACTCACATGGGAGCCTTCAGGATGTTGCAACGTGTGTATAGTGACAATGTTGTAGTTTTTTCCTTGCTCCATTGATATCTTCCATATAAAAGGCCTCGAGCTTTCGCACATATATACTCAAACCAATATTCGTACTTCAAATGGACTTCCTAAACAAAATAAATCAAAACAACCTTCGTTAAAAAGCCTCGGGATTTCACGCATATACTAATATGAGAAATCATATTTGAAATGGACTTATTTTACAAACAAAAACCCTCTTCGTGTATTAATCTATCTATGAAGCAGTTTTGACCCAAACAAGCCTCTTTTGGTATCTTCAAACCTCATGAAAATTGAAGAAAATGAACTAACGCAGCATCTCTGATTTAAATTTCAACTTTATGGTAAAAAGATAAAATGTAAATCTGTAACGCAGCATATCTTTTAACTTTGTGAATCAGCAATTTCAGGACCTTTGCAATTTTGTTTTGTGCAAACAGTTTTTTGCCATATTCAAAACTCACGAAAATGTCACATTTTTTATTATTTTCAAATATCGCAGTAAAATGGAAAATGGATTTTCTTCTCAAATCCTATCAACCCAACAGCAAGAAGAATTTTCTCATATAATACTCTAAAAATAAAAAGTAAAATTGATATTCTCAACTTGATTTCTCTTCTGTCTAAAGTTTTCAAGTTGAACAGAAGAGAATTACTCTTCCAAAATATATATATATATATGCCTGAAACACAAGAAGATGGATCTTTGTACCCTAAGCTATCAAATCATATGAAATTATCTTATATAATTAAAAGAAGATTGATCTCCTGCCAAAGGTCCTTCGAAAATAGTAAGAGACCTTGTTTTCCTCTTCCTCAGAAGAAAAATACTACAGTAAGTTCTTTTCCATAAATTCATGCAAAAACTATCCAATCAAAAGGTATTATTGATAGTTATTCAATGCTACAATTTTATTGTAATTAGACTGACTTAAACAAACTCAGAAAGATCCTTATATTTGGACTTATCAAAGAACCTCACTTGAATTTTTAAATGCTCTAAGCATAGTTATATTAAGCCAGCTATAAATCCAAATTAATCAAGTTAAATGTAAGCATTGAATTACTTTCCTTAAGGAAAAATCCTACTTTTATTCTAGTATCTTACAAAACACATCAAACTGGTCTTAACATATAAACAATACACATACAACACTTGCCCAATAAAGGCAACTGATTTTTCAAACTTTTACCTTTTCTCAAATCTATATGCATCAAATTTGACTTAACATTTACTTATTTAAAATGCCTACTGTTATAAGTATTCCGTAACTATTTCATTTACAAAAGTTTACAGGAGAAAACTTTTATAGTGAGAAAAGCATTTTTCACATCATAGTTTTCGAAAAAAGGGCTTTAAATTTTCCATTAAAAATTGGATCTGCGCATTTAAAAGCAAATATTGAGAAGGGTCCTTGAATAAAAAACACACCCTCTTTAGCATTTTAACCATTTACACAAACCTTATGTTGGAAGGAACAAAATCGTAGAAAAATATATAAGTGTCGAAACAGCAAGCATTAGACCTGAATAACGTCGCATTTTCTCCAATTGTTGGAAAGACAAACAACACAAGAAATAAAGAGACAGTGAGAGTGCTATTTTAGCTATATTCTTTTCATGGAATATGGAGTGTGATGACGTCACTAGATAGTTTTTCTTTAAAACACCGAAATGTGAGACAATAATAAAAACGACGTTATTCAGCTTTAATATATTATGATTGTGTACTAAAAAATATCTACAAAACACTGCATGTTTTCCTAAACTTTCACTACTTATATCGTTATTAAAAGCAGCATTTTAATGCTAACATATCAACAACAACTTAAATATTTCCCACTGTTCTCAGTCTAGCCTACCCACCCACACAACAAAGCATCGGCACAACTCTCCCTTATTCTCATATTGTATCGACAATCATTCCAGTCCTTTCTTACTCCACCTGGTAGGGGCTCACCCAAACTTCAAGACTTCATTCCCCCATACGGGTTCATTTCGTTATTTACTTATATTATTTTAATTATATAGAAATATATATATATAATTTTGTATCAATATTATAAATATTTATTATATTATCAAATATCTATTTATTATAATTACTTTCTTCTATAACACATTGAAATACATCGGACATTATCCTCGAAACACTGTCTCTTCTCATATTTTGTAGATCATTCTTCAATCTAGTTCTTCATAAGTGACTTACTCTTCCATTTATTATATTTGTTTTTTGTGATTTCATTTGTTAAAGTGTAAATACACATTATCATATTTGGATGTAAGGCATCCTTGACTAAATAGTATTCAGTTACGCTTCCCAGCCATTTCTATCAAAAGGATGTCCTCATTACGATGGAGTTTTTTGGTTGTTGCCACAAAAGCTATTATGCATTATTTCTGGAGCTCTGAATGAGTACTTCAGACTTATCTACCTCAAAGGTCAAATAAAAACACCTGAAGAGGATGTCAAAGCGAGAAAATGTCTTCTATTATCCCAGAGAGCATTCTTTATTATTGGAATTATTGTTGGGAAATGATTAAGAGACTAAATAAACTAACCTCAATATAGTAGTATTTCAAGCGTTTTGATTTCATTCCCATATATACAATCAGTTAGAACATGTTTAGAGGTTATTGTTCACTTTAAAGATTAAAATAATTTATTTATATTTGTAAATATTTTTAAATAATAATATTTATTGCATTATATAACTTATTATAAAATCCTTCAATGAAGACGATTCGCTTGACTTATTATTGCCCTTTAATACATATTTATTGGATAATAGGTGCATATTCGAAAAATATTTGAATTAACATGCACAGCTTCATTTGCTATGGACTGTTTTTTTAAATGGTTCATTATAAAAATAACAGTCGATAGTAATTCTAACAGTCCATAAAGTCCTAGGTTCGAGTGACTAATTATAATCCTATAATGCTTATTCATATCCAGTCGGATGCAATTCTGTTGAACCATATAGGCACAAAAAAAATTCAAATTACGATATATAACGTATATACAATAATAAATAAAGTATACGACTACTAGAGGCTCCAATAATAAAATCAGACATACATTTTTTTCGTCTCAAAAGAATCATGGCAAATGTCTAAGTGAAATACTTCGAAAGAAAAGTTTTTCTGAAATACATTAAGGTATTTTAATATACTAAAAATCGGTTGAAAAGCAACGAGTTTGATTCCTACAGAAATAAACTTACGATTGAGCAGTATTTCTAAGTATTATTACCTAAGCCGACCACATTTAAGCTAACTACATATAACAATTTTTTCCGGGCGAAATATCAAGTCTGTTCCTACATTTAAAACATTAAAATAATACGGTACTTTTTATGGATCTTATCATTTTCTAAACCGTGCTACGTCCGATTTACACCAACTATAGTAAAAAATATTTGTAGTGCAACATAAAGTCTGTTTCCTACATTTAAAACACTAAAATAATACACTACTATGATACCGGTATGATATCTGCTTATAGATCTCACTACTAAATTTATTCATATATACTTAAGTTGAAACACAGCCATAAAACTGATTGGATTCATGAAGGCAAATGAATTAAATCATTTTTTTAAATAAGGTCTTTATTTATAACTGTAAAACATGAAAGTAAATATATATATAATACAAATCATTTTTTTTCTTTGTCAATTATGGCATATGACGTAGAGGGATGATTTGACGTGATAGAAAAAAACTAATGCCATATTTGGATTCGGCTATCCCACATTAAGTAGAGTTCGTTTTATTGTTGAATAAGCAAAAAAAAGTTTGAAATTTGTAAGTCAGTCTTATCTATCGATATTAGAGTTGAAGAATTGTTTTTATCTTACCAGTAAAGTTTTTAAAAACTTTGTATATATAAACGCCATCACCTTTTTCAGAATGGCGAAAAAAATTATTTCTAAAAAGTCGTCAATTTTTTTCAGGGTGACGAACGATAAACGAACGATTAACGATTCGATTTAAAATTAACGATGAGCGACGAGCGACGAACGATAACTTTTGGCGAACGACGACTTTTCGCGAACGTCAACAAGTCTGATATATATATAAATTTTAAACAATAACCTTTCAATCATTTTCTATATTATTGCCCATTGTACCAGAAACCTCTAAAAAATTGATTATTAATGGTGGAAACAGACAATGGCCATCCTAGAGGGAATGTTTGATGATTCTGTTTTTTTGATTTCCTACATAATGATCCGGGGTTTGCATGGCCTTGATGAAAGAAATACCTATTATGCCATGGAATAATGATTGTTGTATTCATGCATTACTTTGTATACACAAAAATAGAATACCTTTAGGATGAAACCACTTTTACGAAGATCTATTATTTATTCTTGGTGTTGTACAAAATTTAGCATTAATGAAATAAGAAACAAATATGAACTGTAAATAAAAATAATCTTTAGACCACAATGCACTCGATTTAAAAAGTTTAAGCAATCAATAGAGGCTACAATTGATTTCTGAGCTCATCAACGAGGAAAAGAAAACGCCCGGTATTCTGAGAAGTAATTTTGACTTACTCACAACTGAAGTAAGTAAAAATTCATCATGTTTTATTTGCTTTGTTTCACATAATCAATCAATACCAAATACTGGAACTGATGAAAACACAGAATCAGAATGAGTTATCTTATAATAATGTTTGATATAGTCCATGAATATTTTAAAGGGTAGTTTGTGTAATGCAAGGCAACAAAAACACCAAAACAAATTTATTACTGATTAAAAATGCATTTTATTTAATATTATTGCAACAGCATGAATAGACAATAAATCATTTAATTAAGATAGAAAAAATAACAAAACATACAAAGTATTTGCATTCACTTAAAAAGTATGCAAAATGGGGAAATATGATTATACAGATCATGTCCATATCCGTTCTAAACAAATATAGTTAAATAAATGGTTTTCAAGCAATTCGCTGGATGGCAGGGAAATGCAGAATATCAAGAGCGGGGATCCCTTCTTGCTCCTTTTGGATAATCTTCGGCTCCTATACTTTAAAAAGTTTTTGGGGGCTTCTGTGCTGATGAACGCATTATTCAGCCTATTGGACAATTTCGTCTGTCTATATGCGATTCTTTTTCTTCGAAGGGCTTCTCTTCTCTTAACTTCTGACTCCGCAGGAGTTCCTGTAGCCAATGCAATCCGGTAACTGCATTTAGATAATGGATTGGACTCAGACTTCTCAATCAAAGAATGAATCTCCTCTTCACTGCTTTGATCAGAAGTATATTCGGAAGGGCAAAAAGGAATAGGAGAAAGCTCCCGAAAAAATCCATCCAAGTCCTTATCTGCTATTTTGAAGCTAGCGTTGTGAGCGTCAAGCTCTTTGCCTGAGAGACACTCTGCACTCCAGGAGGATTCTATCGGTGTTGAACCAGCCTGCGAAGGATCTGAAGGTGAGGAAGATTGAATTGGATCGTCAGCGGTATGCATCAGCCATTCAACAGTGTTCCGATTCGGTTGATCGAAATGATATATCTGCTCGTTTATCATCATCAACTCCTCATCTTCCTCGGAATCGCTGTCAGAGGGGAAGGGACTGTACCGATGAAGGCCCTCTTGAAGAGCCTGAAGATGCTGGAAGTGTCTTTCAATTCTATCGTTATAAGGAAACAGAGTGTTCCTATTCTCATTGGGAAGCGTGATCCTTTCTCCAAAGATGGTCGTCATCTTTTCAAACTGATGGAAACACGAAGACCTGTTGTTTCTTCAAGATGTGAAACTCAATTGAATGATAGGTCACTTTGAGGAGTTAACTATGGCTTCTACATTTGGAAGCATTTATCTCATGATTAAGAGTCTCCTTAAAAAAATGTAGCTAAAGGACTCAAGTTTGTAATGAACTCTATTCCCAATATTGTTTGATTATGTTTTCTCAACTCATAAAGGAGTCTTTTTAATAGATCTTAATTATATTTTGACATGAAATGACTAATGTTTGTAAGAATTCAGAATACAAATGCCTAAAGTGTATTTTTTGTGTGACTTTTCAAATGAATTTAAAAAATGCTGGTTTAAATTCACACTTATACAAAAACATTAACATTCATCAAAATTAACACCCACACTTACTAAAAAAACACACTCTCTCTTATATAAAATATACTGGCATGTATAAAAACACCACTGCGTTTACATATTTAACATAAAATTCGCAATTTTTTTTTATTATAAAGGAAAGGAAATTTAGTATTTCCTAATTTTATACATTGAAAATTACAAATTTATTTTTAAACGGATATATATATATACATATATATATATATATATATATATATATATATATATATATATATATATATATATATAATCCCTTAGTAGCAGTTGCCGGCCATATTTTACAATAAAACGTTCCGTTAAAACATCTAACAATCTTATCATCTTGGACATTCCATTAAATAATTGACTAAAGTTTCCCTTGCATCCGTACCAAAGGAACAAACTTATCGTCTCTTTTTTTGCCATATATAGCAGCAAGAAGTACTGAGTGTGTGTAATCGTCTTTATTTTTCTAAGAAACATCCTAGCACTTCGGCTAGTCAGGGATGTCAGGAATTTAAAAAAAGTATTACAATGTATATATATATATATATATATATATATATATATATATATATATATATATATATATATATATATATATATATATAATATATAATACAAAAAGTGTTTTTGAAGAAAGAAAAAAAACCTTAAATTTAAAACAAAAATAAATAAAATATTTAAAAAACATTATCGTCTGCTATATAGGTATTATATAGGGCACATTTTTCCAAGGACTTGGCAACTACATATGCTTCCCTCATGGTTTTGGCGTTGCGAAGTTTAGGGCTACTGTTCCAAATAGCTGCAGCACTGGTGACAAATGTGGCCACCGACTTAGGGAGTGGAGATCGGATGAGGCCGGCAGTCCAAGAACGAGTCGATCTGACCCCACCTTGGGCACCAAATAAGATCTTGCGAATTCAATGAGTTTACCATTTTCAATTGTATCTTGATCATCTATAGCAATAAAAGTTTCGAGCACATTCATTTTATTCGTTACTTGTATTCCCCGTGTATCAAAAATTACCATAAATCTATAATGAAATTTGCCAATATAAAATTGATTTTAAAGCCCAATTCGTTCCTTTAAGATATTATAATGGCCAAAGTATTTTGTGTATATGGTTTGATGGAATTGCAGCTTCTGACAGGATATAAATAAGCATTATAGCATTAAATTTAGTCACTCGAACCTAGGATCTTATCAATGAGGTAGACCAAAAATGACCATCCCCTCTCTGGATTCGAACCTGCGCCCTCAACATTGAGAGTTGAACACGCCTTAACGCACACGGCCAATGTCTTTTTTAAGTTTGCGTATTTCTACCTCCAGAAAATATGATAGTCATATCGTCGACAAATGCCTCCGTTTTCTTTTAGTATTTCGTATTTTTACCCCTTTTAGTTTATTGAATTTCACTTTAATAACAGTATCTTCTCTTTAATAGAGTGTTAAACTATCTACTAAACTCAAGCCCAGCATTCTTTAGAAAATATTTACTACTACATTATCTTTCAAGCATTTTATGATCCAGGGATGGAAACATCTTTCTAAAATATATATTCATAATTGCTAAGTTTTTTTGCCTATATCGTTCGATAGAATTGCATCCGACAGGATATAAATAAGCACTATAGCATAAAATTAGTCCAACCTAGGATCTTATTCATGAGATAGACCAAAAGTGACCATCCCCTCCCGGGATTCGAACCTGTGCCTCCAACAATGAAAGTTGAACACGTCATAACCCACACGGCTATCGCAATCCTTAATCATTTTTTTGACTATATGGTTCGATAGAATTGCAGCTTCCGACAGGATATAAATAAGCATTATAGCATTAAATTTTGTCACTCGAGCCTAGGATCTTATCAATGAGGTATACCACAAAGGACCATCACCTCTCGGGATTCAAACCTGCGCATCAATATTGAGAGTTGAACACGCCTTAACGCACACGGCCATCGCACTCCCACTGAATTTCGTCTTTTTGCGTTCGCCAAGGAGTCTTTAGGTATCAACCAAAATCTTGCATTTTTTTAATACGAATTGATAATATAATGCAGAGACTTCTTTATGATCTCTGCTATGATTCTGTTATTAATTTTGAGATATATATTTAGCATGTTGAGGGGTCTAAAGTTTTCTACTTTCCTTGGATCTTTGGCTTTCTTCGGAATTAATATCAATTTTGCTAAGGAGATGTCCTTCTCGAAATATTCATTTGCTTCTTCATATACTTTTTATAATAGTGGTGACAAAATGTCCGAAAACACTCATAAAATTATATCGGGAAGCCCTCCGGACCGAGGGACTTGTTTTTCTTTTATATTTTCGAATGCATTATGTTCTTACTTTTTTTTCTAAACCTTCACTTAATTGAGTACTTATTGTATCGAATTCGTGACCTCTCTCCATTTGTGGTTAACTTCCATTGTTTCTTAATATCCTTATCAGGGTGGAAGAGGTCAAGGATTAAGGGCTGTGATCTGATCTAAATGCAGCACTTGTTGCAGAGTCCTTCTCTCTGCTCCAATATGTACCTCCATTTTCCGTTTTATATTTAATAAAACTTGTGAAAGAATATTTACATTTATAAAAAGAGGTATAATAAGAAATATCTCTTACGAAATACAGATCAGTTTAGACAAGATAACCGAAGGTGTTAGTCCCTTTGGTTACACACTCTTTGTTAAATATAGACTAAAGGAACTAATTCATCAGATACAAATAAATAGTCAAAATAAATTTTCATTCCAAATTTGAAAAGTATGAGATTGAGTGCCCTGAACTTAGTTGCAGGATCAACGAGTTTTGTTGATAAAGGATGCCAATTATTGTTTTTCTCCCTTGGACTTTATTGAAATTATTATAGTTCAACGATCATAATCTGGATTTAAAACTATATTAAAATCCCGGCCTTATTTTCAATCTTTTTCTGTTGAAAATTATGACTTTAAGCTTAAATAAAACTTTGGATCGAGACGATCCAAAGTTGGGTCCATAACTGATAAAATTTTGGTATTTTTACCCCTCCAAATAATCCAAAGTATAGAATAGTTTAATATGTTGGCACATATTTGGGATTCAGTTTGGTTTTTATGAAGGTTAAAGGATGTTAGGACTTTTTTTAGACCGAAGGGGTCACAAATATATCGTAGCCTTTTGGGAACAGCCAATATGATTTTTGTTTACTTTCTCTTTATCGCAAAAATTAATAATGCATGCATTAATAGCATTTTTAATCAACAAAATATTTTATTATAGCTTTGCTATTTATGAAGTTGGCATTTGTAATATTAATTTACGCTCCATGATTGGGGGGAATAAAAAGGAGAAAAAAATACAGAAAACTGAATGAGTTACCAAATATTAATGTCTGATGTGTCTGTGAATACTTATCAAGTGTACTATATGTATTTGCGTTTGATTAAAGAATGTATTTCATTTAATATTATTGCAAAACGATGAAAGACAATAAATTACATAAATAAAATAGAAGAAAACAACAAGTAAGAAAATAATATTTGCTTTAATTAAAGATATACAAAATGGAGGAAATACGATTATACAGATCTTGTCCATATCCATTTAATACAAATAGAGTTTTGTCCAAGTAAAGTATGAATGGTTTTCAACGGCTTTGATTGATGGCCGGAAAATGCAGAGTATCAAGAGGTGGGGAATTGGATCCCTTCTTGCTCCGTTTGGATAATCTTCGGCTCCTATACTTTGAAATGTTTTTAGGGGCTTCTGTGCTGATAAATGCATTATTCATCTATTGGACAATTTTGTCTGTCTATATGCGATTCTCTTCCTTCGAAGAGCTTCTCGTCTCTTAATTTCTGATTCCGCAGGAGTTCCTGTAGCCAATGCAATCCGGTAGCTGCATTTAGATAATGGATTGGACTTAGACGTCTCAATCAAAGAATGAATCTCCTCTTCACTGCTTTGATCGGAAGTATATTCGGAAGGGCAAAAAGGAATAGGAGAAAGCTCCCGAAAAAATCCATCCAAGTCCTTATTTGCTATCTTAAAGCTGGCGTTGTGAGCGTCAAGCTCTTCGCCTGAGAGACACTCTGCACTCCAGGGGGATTCTATCGGTGTTGACCCAGCCTGCGGAGGACCCGTAGGTGAGGAAGATTGAATTGGATTGTCAGCGGTATGCATCAGCCATTCAACAGTGTTTCGATTTTGCTGATCGAAATGATATATCTGCTCGTTGATCATCATCAACTCCTCATCTTCCTCGGAATCGCTGTCAGAGGGGAAGGGACTGTATTGAGGAAGGTCCTCTTGAAGAGCCTGAAGATGCTGGAAGTGTCTTTCAATTCTATCGTTATAAGGAAACAGAGTATTCCTATTCTCATTGGGAAGCGTATCCTTTCTCCAAAGATGGTTGTCATCTTTTCAAACTGATGGAAACACAAGAACTGTTGTTTCTTCAAGATGTGAAACTCAATTGAATGATATGTCACTCTCATGATTAAATTACAATTCCTCAATTTGAAGCAGTTCTCTCACAATTAAAAGCTTCAAATTAAAGAATTTGTAGCAGTTAATATTTTCTGTGGAAACTCAAATTTGTTATGTACTTTTATTTTTGTTTCCCATCTTTTTTAAGAGTCTTCTCTTACTAACTCTACATTGCATTCTGGTGGTACTTGACTCATGTGTGTTGTGTTTAAAATCATTGTGTTAAGTACTTTATTTGTCGAGCATAAATTTTATTGTTTCAAGAGACAAAATCTAGACTCTGATCGTGTAGTGTGAAAAAATGATTTTATCGCTATCTAACTAAAATCGTCTTTGTTTGATCTTTTAGATGAACTATATTTGTTACAGTATTGCTAACAAATATAGCATAATTTCGTATATTTACTTATGTGGTTTTGATCAATTACTGAGATTCATGTACAAGAAGGAGGATAGAACAGAGTTTTTTTATGGTTAAGATGTTCATTTATTAGCTAAAATCCATACAGTGTAAAAAAATAAGAGTACACTAGAAAGTAGGTGATAAAAAGCACAATCTTAAGACAGTTACGTTAAAACAAACATAAATGAACAGTAGAATTCAAAATTCTGTTTAAAGATAAAACCATAATATAAAATGACATATTAAAAATTATTTCTAGTTCAATATAAAACGTTGATGTCGTCTTATTGTCGATTTGATGAGTTTGAGGTATTTGAGAGAATTTGAAGGAATAAACTTTATCAAATCTACGGCCCATGTCTATGACGTCGCAGATGAATTGGGAATTTTTTATTGAGAGGGCTGAATAACGAGCCGCTGCCCAATCATAATTACTCTAAGGTCTTCGATTCGAATATAGATTATTTGTCAGCCTCTTCGCAATTAATGATTTCATGTTGATCAGTGCAATTCAACAGCCTTTTGATGAGGAGAGATCTTCCTTCTTCTTCTGAATGCTCCAAAGAGAATTGTAGCTCTAACCACGTTCGAATTTAAGTCCATATTACCACAAACGTTTAGACGAGTAAAGTGCTTGATCGTCTTCAGTAGAGGACAATCCATGAAGGCGTGTAATGTATTATTAAATAAAAACCTGCATTTATTGCAAGGATAATAAAATTGATGAGGTCTGCTGAGATTTGGAATTGAGCTGTGAATTTGGACCCGTCAGCGATTCTACAGGTTGAATTAAAAATTATTTTTTCCCACGACGGAGGAAGGCTTAGAAGTTTAAAAACTTTCCCGCTATTATGCGTTCTTCATTCAATGTTTGCTAGTCAAATATTAGTTTTGAAAACCACAACATAGAAGGGTAGAAGGTTTTTACAGATCTCTGAAAAACCGAAACCTTCCTCAGCCAAAAGTGGAATCCGATCTCAGGTCATGAAAAGTAAAAATTCCATTCAACAGAGCGGTTTCTTCTAAACGAGAGGGGTCGCCAAATCTACTAATAAAAGGTTTGACATTTCTGTTTTGGTGTATTATATCCACCAAAGTGTCAGAGTGATAGACAGGTTTGGCTTTCCATAAAATTATTTGCTTCGACGCAAGAAGAGGAGATAATTCTTCAAGTTTCTGATTTGTTACAAGCGTACCCATATGCAACCAAGTATAGTATTTGGAAGACGTATAAACAAGTCGCCATTCTTTATTTGGATGAGCACCCAAATCCTGTATTATTTTATAGCACTTTGGAAGTATAGAAGCGAGTAGACATAATCCACCACCAATCCTATTCTTAGGTCGCTTGAGAGAAGGGATATAGTTTCTGTGGAAGAGGCGTTGCAGCCAGCATCTTCTTCCGCTATTGCAGACTCAGCCAAGGAGGGCATTTAAGTTGCTTTATACAGAACAAGAGGAATTATACGAGTATTATAAAGATCGATGCGTTTTTGTAAAGAAAATTTTTTGCCATTGTTGTATCTGTTTAGAAATCATTACATTCAACTTTGTCCAGTCATTTTACGATGCTCCTTCTTTCATCCATTCTATCCCTGAACATAACTGATTTAACAACTTTACATCCACGAATAGTAATGTGCTGTTCGGGAGACCAGGATCCCAAGGGTAATATGGCTGTTTAGCATGGTTATGGTTAGGCCTGATTTAATAGAGAACTATTTAAAAGCGGACAGTAAAACATTAATTCGACTAATAAGTTGACTTTCACAAGCAGCTTGGACCATTAATGTGATATCATCTGCGTTCTATTAGATGCTTTCCTTCATTGAAGGAGATTCCAAACCATTATATTTTCTTGTTAGGGGAGAGAAAAGAGTTTAAGGTGGGCTTTAAAATATGTATTCTTTCTTTTTGTAGATACTTTTATCACAGTAAGTTAATACTTCTCTGGCTTAGAAATACCTCAATTTAATATATCTGTGATAATTAATTTACAATCATTTTTTATTCCTCACATTTACTTTTCCATATATTCGACGATTAAGGTGTCTGTTTTACATTTCCATAATGTAATTCCAAGCAGCGAAAGCATAAACATAAGCAATTCATTATTTTCTCACGACATTGGTTTGCAACATTCATGCTGATCTCAAATGTTGTTTATGCCTTTTAATTGTTTCTAATATTCCGTAATAATCTATTTAATTGTAGACAATAACTTTTTTTAGATATCGATAATCGGTGTGGAGCAAATCTCATCTCATGCATGTTGTTCTTGTTAATGGAGATCGAGTCATCTTATTCCTTAATTTAAAAATAATGACTCAATCTTCAGCGCTTAAGCAGATTCCAACCATTCTTAGAATGGTTGTTACACTGTGTGTTTCCTATTTGCCTTGCCAACATATAACAAAAATAACATAGTTATGGGGAATATGCTATAGGTAATTGATTCCATTTTGTCTGTGGTTAAATAGTCCCCATCAGCTAGGAAACCTCTTCTTGGATCTTACCCTCAGAGAAACAAATAACATCATTCTTTGCCCATAAAAAATACTTTTTTCTCCTTTTCTCTATACAAAAAATAAATATATTCCAATAAACATGTGATACAGTTATTCTAATAGGAACTATACTTAATTGACTCTTAATCAAAAACCAGAAACCTTAATGTTATTGATAACCCTTATTTTTTTCCTCATAAAATATTATTTTCTTTCACAGAAAAATAGGAAAACCAGCTAAAAAAGAAGTTTCCCTGGATATTGGATTTATATTAACATATTATAGTCATGTATGCACTTCCCTTCGAGGATATCTCCATTCTCATGGATCTCATTTTATATTCAGGCAATTAGGGACTCATAGTCTATGAGCGAATGCATTGAATGATTATAACATGAGTTAATCATTGTAGTGAAGTATTAGACACTGAACAATAAATATTACATTTGACATGTATATGAACATGACAGTTCTAAATATACACTATAAAAATAGTACAATCTTTAGCTATGCTGTCCTATTAATTACCATATATTCTTGTGCAAATATTGATTTGTAAAAATACCAATTAATCTACATAGATCAAGTTCCAAATATTTGGTATCATTATTGGTCTATTTTAAGATATTAGCAGACAGAAAAAGTTCTGCCAAAACGTTCTTTTTATAAATTATGGGCAAAAAATATTATTCCTTTCATTCAAAATAAATACCGTTGAGGAACCTATATCTTGATGTCGTTACTTATATGTACATTCAACCCTAAGTATTTGTATTTTCAATTGTAAATCACAACCTCTATATAAAGTAATGCGTGATGGGCTTCATAAAACATACAAAATATAACCGTTTTCCCAAATTTAGTACTAAAAATCATATTTAGTTACCAAATAATGTTAGGAAGAAATCGTCATAGAATGTCAACATATCAATGTTTTATTCAACATGAAACAAAAATTGAACAAAAAAATAAAATCATTGTATTTATGAATGTTTTTAGTAAGAATGCTATTATTCATATGAAATAACTATCAAAAGTTTTTTTTTTTCAACTTCATAGCAAATTTGATAATTATTTTTTTGTTAGTTTACTCTATATTCCAAGTATGTTGTTATTTCTTAACAATGTTCTTTGCCATGAAGAGCAGTTAAATTATATTTATATATAAATAAAGAAGAACAAAAATAAAAACTTTTATAATTCTTTATATATTCAAAAACTAAATAGTATGACATTTGTTTGCATAAAAATGGAAAATTAAGGATGAGCACGAGTTTCATACCCAAAATAAAGTAATTGACATATATGCTTCATATTGATCGCATTCAATTTTCCTAGAGTAAAGCCAAATCAATGCCAGCCAATATTTTAAAGCAAAATAATAATCCAAAGTTGATAGAACTTTGGATAAGCTTTTGAAAAAGTTACCTAATTATAAAAGGAATATAGTTCCATGTCATCAAGATACTTTATGGTAGATATGATACAAAAAATGGGTTAGTTTAAAAAAAATATCAATTAATTGTTCCGTTTTATTTTCGCCTACCAAAATATCCAAAAAAAATATATAAAAAGGAGTGAACATAAATACAATTATATATTTGTGCTACTACGGAATATAAAATATTTTTTGCATGCATTCAATAATATGTGCAATTATTTTTTTATTTAAACTTGCACCGTATATTTTGTCTGACAACCTTGAAAATACTTTGGTCCATAATGTTATGTATATGACATGTTACATATGATTGATATTATTCACAGAAAATTAAATTATAATTAAGCAAATTATTTTTATTAGAATAGTGTACAAAAGACACAGAAACAATTAAGCAAACAAACAAAGAGGGTGGCCGCAAAATATTATCAAACATGGATGGCAGGAGCCCGTAAAGGAAAACAAAGACTGGATTTTTTTATCAAATTCATTAATAAAAGGAAAATCACATTTTTAGGAGAAATTTTTAACAGTGAAAAGGATTTAAAATGATTGAACTTTTAGAGCGGAATATGATTTAAAGAAAATAGATTTAAAAAGAAGGAATTGGTCCCAGAGACTGTTTTTACAACTTCTCCACCAACAGCAGTAACCAAACAAAAAGGGAATGTCTCGTTGACAAGTCGGGAAAAAGCAATACCTGAGCCAAATTGATAGAAGGAAACAAGAATTTGGAATAAAGGCAACTGTTACAGATATTTTAAAGAGTGTTAATTTAGATTCTCTTGGATACACTTACTATTGGTTTAAATACAGAATAGTTACCGGCACCTTAACACTGGGAAGCATTTACGGTAGAAACATGGATGAGAAGCTATGTTTTTTTTTGTAAGACATCTTTAGAGAAGTCAAATATTTTCTACTAGAGTGTAGCATAATTGGTGAAATGCTATATACAGGGGTGTGCAGGCGAATCTAGACTAACTTTGAGTACTTGTATCTCAGAAACCAGTTAGGGTAGAAGCTTTAAAATGTATGAACTGGTTAGTATATCCTATGAGCTTTGTTTAATAACAAAAAGATTGAAAATGTCCTCGAACTTGAGCGCAGGACGGCCATTATTGTGTCGCTCCGTTACGGCCGTGCGCCAAGGAGATCATCGACTTCTTCAAATTCCCCAAAGCTACTGTTTACAGCATTGCCAAGTCCTTCAAGAAGTCGGAGGACATCGAGGAAGGATTCCTAACACCGGAAAGAAAGACTCCAGACCGATCCCAAGTCAGGAAGAGGAGCGCCGACTTCATTGATGTTCTGGTCAAAGGAGTTCTGGCCCCCCAGCAGCCCTGACCTCAACCCCTGCGACTACTACTTGTGGGGCGTCCTTGAGAGGGATACTAACAAGCGTGCTCACAAAACTGTGGACTCCTTGAAAGCTGTCATCATCCAGGCAGTGGCCAACTTGTCCAGGGAACAGGTGGCTCATGCCGTTGGGAGGTTCAGGCACCGTGGTGGAGGCTGTTATTGTGAAAGGAGGAAGTTGGATTGAATGAACATTAAGAGAAAAGTCATTTAAATTTGTGTGATATGAAAAAAAGTCAATTAAAAGGTCTTGTTCTTGGATATGAGTATCTTGTTTCCGTGCTTAAAAAAAGTCTAGATTCGCCTGCAGACCCCTGTAGACTAAAATAATTTTTCTTTGACCAATACAGTGTATGTTTAAAGACGAAACATTTTGTGTATATCTATGTGGGCCCGCATCAGGAAGAAATAAACCTGATCACCTCTAGATTACAGTTCATACTCTATAAATTTAGAAGCTCGAAATAGTACCTCCCTCCGACATCGAACCTATTTTAAATAATGTAATATTTTATATGTAGACTAAATATAATTTTGTAATTACTTTAAAGATGGATATTAATTGAATATAATAGTACCGTTGTGTACAAAAAAAAGAAACAATAAAGCATTTATATAATTTAAAAAAAGAAACAATTGCCAAGAAAAGAAGAGGCTTACAAAACGAGAAAAATATGAACATATATTTTTTTATTTAATTCAGTATAGTTATTTAATGATATATATATTTCAAGCACTTCGCTGGATGGCAGGGAAATGCAGAGTATCAAGAGGTGGGATCCCTTCTTGCTTCGTTTGGATAATCTTCGGTTTTTTATACTGTAAGAAGTTTTTAGGGGCTTCTGTGCTGATGAATGCATTATCGCCTATTGGACAATTTTCGTCTGTCTATATACGATTCTCTTTCTTCGAAGAGCTTCTCGTCTCTTAATTTCTGATTCCGCAGGAGTTCCTGTAGCTAATGCAATCCGGTAGCTGCATTTAGAAATGGATTGGACTCAGACGTCTCAATCAAAGAATGAATCTTCTCTCACTGCTTTGATCAAAGTATATTCGGAAGGGCAAAAAGGAATAGGAGAAGCTCCCTAAAAATCCATCCAAGTCTTTATCTGCTATCTTAAAGCTGGCGTTGTGAGCGTCAAGCTCTTCGCCTGAGAGACACTCTGCACTCCAGGAGGATTCTATCGGTGTTGACCCAGCCTGCGGATGACCCGTAGGTGAGGAAGATTGAATTGGATTGTCAGCGATATGCATCAGCCATTCAACGGTGTTTCGATTTTGCTGATCGAAATGATATATCTGCTCGTTGATCATCATCAACTCTTCCTCAAATAGCTATCGGAGGGGAAGGGACTGTACCGAGGAGTCCTCTTGAAGAGCCTGAAGATGCTGGAAGTGTCTTTCAATTCTATCGTTATAAGGAAAGAGAGTATTCCTATTCTCATTGGGATGCGTGATCCTTTCTCCAAAGATGGTCGTCATCTCCTCAAACTGATAGAAACACCAAGAACTGTTGTTTCTTCAAGATGTGAAATTTAATTGAATGATAGGTCATTTTGAGGAGTTAACTATGGCTTCTACATTTTGAAGCCTTTATCTCATGATTGAAAGACTCAAATATTAAATGTGTCCAAAAAAACTTAAGTTTGTGTGGACTTGTATTCCAATCTTTGTTTAGATTCTGTTCAGTAAGTTCATGAAATAGTCTTTTCTTATTGTTTCAACATTGTTTTCCTACTAAAAATGACAGATATAATTAAATTCCTTATATCAATACGTAAAGTTCGTTTTGATCAACGATTAATTTTGTTTTTCCACAAATAAAAATAATGCCGATGCTGGTGGATGGCTATAAAATATGAAAATATATGTCCCTTTTGTAATATTAATTATATATATATATATAATATTATTCATGTATACTCTTGAAAAGATTTTCATCTTTTTAATTTTTCTATTTCAAAATTCAAAAAACGATAGCCGTGTGCATTAAGGTGTGTTCAACTCTCAAGTTTGGGAGCTCTGAAGAGGATTTTAAGACGTCATCGGGATTTTTTAAAGAATAAATAATCGCTGTTTCGTCATGTATATAAGGTTATAATCTCTTGACAGTAAATATGTTCTACAATGTTCATTCATGTTATTTATTTTAAACGCAACTGTCAAGAGTATTTTTTTAATTTTTTATTTATTTATAGTTGTCTTGTATTTTAGTGTAGTTATTTTTGCACTGTCTTATAATACTTGATAGCCGAAAAAAAAAAAATTATACCATAAAAAAAAATGTTTGGGCGCAGGTTCGAATCCAGAAGGGGATGTTCATTTTTGGTCTACCACACTGATAAATCCTAAAAATCAATATGAATAACAAATACATATAATATAGTAGAAGAAACCAGATAATTATATATGTAAAATATTGGCCCAAGAGATAGAATTTATATTATTTCCATCTCATTGAAAAGGAAATCACTAAGATTAATGTTTTTTGAAGAATAGTTGAGTAGAAGAATTGATGATGCAAATAAAAAGCGAATACTGTTACATAGAACAGAAACATCTGTATTTTGCGTCATAAAAAGTCTCAACCATTGTCAATTTGATTTTTTCGATATATTGAATAAATTACATAATTGCTTGCCAACACTCTTTTTCTTGGAAATATATAGAGACGGTTCTTATCAGAAGGGATGTGCTCCTTTTGCAAGGATAGACTTGAAACTATATCGCTTTTTCTGGTCGAGTGTCCTTCTATTTTGAAAATATTGGGACTATTTTCAAATATATTTACTCAATGCTTTATATAACTTTTAAAACTTTAGCTTTTTACATAGAATTGAATCAAAAATAATTTTTAACCACTTAAGTACAACTAATCTTATACAAATTAAAATGTTTATATGCACCCCTTCCAGACAATTTCGAACCCCGCTTAAATCAATAAAGCTTGTCAATTTGAAATCTTTCGAATTGCACAAGTAATTGAATTTATGTTGAATAATAATGACTATAAGTAAAGTGTTTTTTTAGATATTGTAATTTTAACAACACGTCTCTTAATACTAGCTAGGCATCGAGTTCCTTTGCAAGAAAAGGACTTACTTTTGTTTTAATAGGGAATACGAATTCTCGTACCAATGTTTTCAGTTTATAGTTGATCTATCATGCACTTTATTTTTTTCACGACAAACAACATCCTAACGCTACATTATTTCTTGTGTGCGGTAACTGATGTTCGAGATAACTAAAACCATTATTCAAAATAATTTTACACTAGAAAAACAATTTTAAACCTGAGGTTGATTATGAAGTGTAAACAGTCAAATCTGTATTCCCCTATTACCGAATGAATATGATGGTTTTTTTGTTGTTGAAATATATATAAAAGTATTCATAGATATATCATTTATATCTAAAGGCTCTTTCCTAACGAATTAAATAATAATATTTATTTGTCCGAGTCTAAGATACTCCCCATTGTCTAGGAACGACGTCCATTGACTCCATCACTTACTCAGTCATAAAAAATGACGTAATAAAAAGTAATAAAATGACGTAATTGATTTCATCATCAAAAATGTTAGAATATTATAGAGAGTAAAAGCATCAAAGCTGAAAAAAGCTCTAAATTAATATTCATCTCCTTATTTAGAATCTTTTCAAACATGATCCTGTACATTCTAAATCTATTTGCAATTATTTTGTCTATATTTTTTGTATTGACGTAATGGATAGATTCTAAATATAAAATAATCGTATATAAATTCAGATAGTAATTTGATCATGTAGCTTTTCTATTATTTCAAGATAAATGGTAATGCGAAATTATATACAGTTTAAATACGTAAAAACTACAATGGTTATATAATCCAATACCAGGTGGGGCGAAAAAATTCGCTCTTCAACCAACCATAAAATCCTTCCATTTCCGAAGTAAATTAATGTAGGAAAATATACTGATCAGTTATTATTCACTTAGAGAGAAAAATTGTAAAAAATTATATCGTTGGTTATGGACTATGGTTAGGATATGTCGGACTTGGACCTTGGACTCATTTAGATCTGAAAACTGACAAATTTGAGTTGATTCGTTAGGGGTTCAAGTATTGAACGCAATGCCCGGACATTGTACCTTTTGCTGCTCTGGATGTGTCTTACTCGATATGGCCACTCTCTTCTGCAACAACCTGCTCGACATTACCTCAGAAAGCGGCATCAACCTATATAATAATTGGATACTCCACTGAGGAGGAACATGCAATGCCAGAGATGTCAGGCCTTGATAATTATGTTTATTGCATTACCATTATGTCACTATTTTTTCAATCAATTTTTCCAATCATCTACTCCCTATGTCTTGGTAATGATAGATTAACTCTTCAAGGGACAATAATAATTCCTTGATTCTATTACATATTTCTTCAGTTGCTGACTATAATATGCCTCTTTCCTGTTGTTATTCAGTCTGTCAGGCATTCAGTTTTATATAGATCGGTGGTTGGTAGACATTCACGGCATCATTCAGGGACTTCAATTTGAGGTGTCAGACTTCACAGGCCACTCTCTCGATCTGGTTCTACATCCTGAAGTTCGAGGGGTTCAAGTCCGAACTTTAAGGGGGGGGGGGGGGGGTCACCATGTATTTTTTAGCCAAAATGGCGGATTAACCTTCCTGAAGCCAGGCTTGAGCTCTTTCAAAATTTTACGGTCACGTAACCCCCAATGGATGCCCAATGCCTTTACATTTGAAACCCCAGTTTGTTATAATCGTAATTAGCGGAACCAGAGAGCTCTATATACTATTGTAGGAATAGGTGGAACCCCAAAACATTGTTTTCCAGTCTTCAATTTTCAATTATGGGTGGGGTTAGAACCGTTGTGCTTGATAGATACATTTTATATGGAGAATCGCGGGCAATTTCCGTGAATCCTAAAATATCTATAAAAGCTCAGGGAGCACGTTAGTTTAATTGTAGTGTGATGGACCAAAATTGTCTCTCGAGAGGGTTTTTTTAAACAACTTCGTTGAACAGATTGTAGGTTCATTTGATCATTTATATTGTACAAATAACTGTTTATGGTCGATTTGAATATACCTCAATCAAAACACAAAGTAATTTCTTCAGCCAGTCCATTCATAATTTGAAGTCAAAAAGGATATTATAGTTGTCTTTGTCTCCTTATTGGATATCACAGTACTTATTACCATTGAGGCTCCTACCCTAAAAAATGATTAGATAATTGATTTGGGCTCCATATTTTTTATGCACACTAATGCAAAACAACGTTTATTTGCTAAGACACAACACGTTCAAAAAAGCAAATCATCATAGATAATAGATATAGAAGAAGAGAAAAAAATGTCTCTAAACAGTATTTTAACTAAAAAGAATCGCTGAAAGATGTCTTTGCATTGGATAAGAAGTCACGCTTTTGTGGAAAGAATATTTGAAACTATTAAATTACTCGAAATTGCATAACACCATAAATACGAGAAAATACATTTTTAGAAAACTACTCTAATAAACTATATGCAATCTCTGTTTGCACATAAACAATTTTATCAAGAAGAAAATCCATGAGTGATTAAATAATGTATTTCAATAATATCATTGCAAATGAGAAAAAAAAATATGTATAAATTTAAAGAAAATAACAACGGCTCAAACAGATTTCATCGAAATTACAAAAAGGACATACAAAGTGAGGAAAATATACAAAATAAAACTGTTTTTTCCTTCTTGATTCGATATATTTAAGCTAATGGAGCTTTTAAATGTGAAAAACGGTAGATTGTCAACCGCTTCGCTGGATGGCAGGGAAATGCATAGTATCAAGAGGTGGGGATCCCCTCTTGCTTCGTTTGGATAATCTTTGCTTTTTATACTTTAAGAAGTCTTTAGGAGGTTCGGAGCTGATGAATGCATTATTCAGCCTATTGGACAATTTCGTCTGTCTATATGCGATTCTCTTTCTTCGAAGGGCTTCTCGCCTCTTAACTTCTGACTCCGCAGGAGTTCCTGTAGCCAATGCAATCCGGTAGCTGCATTTAGATAATGGATTGGACTCAGACTTCTCAATCAAAGAAGGAAGCTCTTCTTCACTGCTTTGATCAAAAGTATATTCGGAAGGGCAAAAAGGAATAGGAGAAAGCTCCCGAAAAAATCCATCCAAGTCCCTATCTGCTATCTTGAAGCTGGTGTTGTGAGTGACAAGCTCTTCGCCTGAGAGACCCTCTGCACTCCAGGGGGATTCTATCGGTGTTGACCAGCCTGCGAGGATCCAAAGGTGAGGAAGATTGAATTGGATCGTCAGCGGTATGCATCAGCCATTCAACGGTGTTCCGAATCTGTTGATCGAAATGATATTTCTGCTCGTTTATCATCATCAACTCTTCCTCAGAATCGGAATCACTGTCAGAGGGGAAGGGACTGTACCGAGGAATATCCTCTTGAAGAGCCTGAAGATGCTGGAAGTGTCTTTCAATTTTATCGTTATAAGGAAACAGAGTGTTCCTATCTCATTGGGAAGCGTGATCCTTTCTCCAAAATGGTCGTCATCTTTTCAAACTGATGGAAACACGAAGAACTGTTGTTTCTTCAAGATGTGAAACTCAATTAAATGATAGATCACTTTGAGGAGCTTACTATGGCTTCTACATTTTGAAGCCTTTACTTAATGAGTCAGTGTGGGGCTCATAAAGTTATACGAAAAAACTTAAATTTGTTCATGAGTGATATCGGAATTCATTGTTTGCATGCTTAAATATGATGATTTTCGTTCTAACTCTATTTTGAATTCTGGTGTGATTTGACTTTTGTTTGTTTGCGTATATGATACCAATGTGTAAAGTACATTACTGATTAACCCACTGTTTTATTATTCGTTAAGATCAGTATTGTAAAAGCTTTTGATTTTGAAGTGTGGAATATGTTATGTACGAATATTGGCTACCTCTATTGATGTTTTGAATTTGATTTTTTTGAAATTACATGCAACCAATGAATACATATATTTGTTTCCAAATATTTATGTACATTTCCGCCCCATACCTTTTGAGCATTATCAGAAAATACATTTGAACTCCTATCTGCTATCTTGAAAAAAGTAATTAAAGTCTTTTATAGGCTAGCTATAGGACTATTTGCCTACATACATTCAACTTCTTAAGATCTACAGCATACAAATGAATTTCTACATATTGTAATTAATGAGATTTATGATGTTTTGTGTAATCATTATACTTTTTCTACGTTTAATAAACTCATATGTATTTTCACATTATTTTTCTTAACGTAAGTCTAAAGTAAATAAAAAAGCTCACCATTATCTTGAGGAATTAAAATTCTCTAATGACTAAATTGAATTGTATAGGTATTTTGACAGACACTAAAACAACTTTAATGCTTGTACCGAAGTCTATTTTCCCATTGATGCATGACCGTTTTTGTTTAATCTGATATGATGTTTTTTTGTCGTTAGAGAGACTAAAATGTCTTTTCATGTACTTTATACGGAACTACTCCGACTATAATTTAAGAACTGATATACAGAAGGAAAATTTATGAACGGTTCCACTTTAGATAAACACTATTCAGTGAGCTTTAATTCAATTTTACACATGATGCACTGTTTTTTTCGTCAATATATTATTGATTTGAAAATGACGGTTTATCGTTATAGTATAATATTTGTTTTATTGATGAAGTGCAATTTCGGGATATGAATAAATATTTTCTTTGCCCATAGAACCAATGATTTTATTCATAAATAAGGAACAATAGCTGAAAAGTTCAAGCTGGGTTGATACCTTAGAGTATGTTTAATGAAGACATAAAAACTACATCTTCTAAGGATTTATCAAGCACTTTATATATATATTATATGCTTTATACTATACATATAATGTTGTTTTTCAGACCTCTCTTTTAGTATTGCCATTTGTTGACAAAAAACTTTAGTTTTGTAAAAAGAAATATGATACTAATTTGTACATTAAAAAGACATGACTCATTAGACTATGGTTTTATTGGATGATTGCAATACACCTAATCATTGCTTAGTTCTTTATATGTTTAATTTAAAAATAAAAATATGATGTTTAAACAAGAATAAGATGGAGGTTCACAATTGACACATTGGGAACATTGTTCTTTTTCTTGGCTCATTCACGATCTTTTTGAATTTTTAAAAGCCTATGATTTAAAAGGAGGTCTTCCCTTGAGAGACAATACTTTTTGAGTCAGCCAAACTCCATCACAACCTGTCCTTGGAAAATGCAATCCAGTTTTTCTTCATTTAGTAACTCAAACCCGCTTAAATCTAGCCTGTAGGCTATAACACCAATTGGTTCAATCATTCATTATATTAGATACATTGCAACCGTTTGCAATCAGCCTTATGTGCTAGTTTTTAACGTAAATTAATGCCTTTTCTTTAAGTTTATGAGATGACTTGTTTCGTAATGGGAGATATTGAAGGGAAACGACTCGTAACGGTTTGTTTTCAAGACTCTCTCTCCCTTGTAAGCTATTATCATTTTTAAAGAACCGTAAACAGGCCCCAAGTATATGAACACCATTTGCCGCGTCAAACACCAAGTAGCTTGGTGACAGCAACATTCATGGAGAGTTGCTACTGACGAAGTTAAAAATTCGGTGTGTCATTCACATTGTCACGTAGCGAGTTTCAAGGGTTGACACAACTTTAAAAAAATATTTAAATAATGTGTTGTAAGACACTGTAAATTCATTTATTGTCATAATTGTGTTAATCAATTAATTGGCTCTATTATTACTTTCTATTTCAATGCTATTATATTTTTGGTATTTTGCAAACTAAACATTTTATTTTATAACAAAACTCTAAATATATTTTTAACGGACAAGATCGTTCTTGAGTATATTATAGGTAATTAATTTTGCAAGAAAAAAGCATGAAGTGTTTATATATAGAAATTTAAAAAGGACATCAAGACAAAAATATATTTATAGGTAGTTGTAAATTCGATATGGTTTTCTTACAGTACAATTCTGTTATTACTACATATTATATAAACTAAATATTTTTACAAACATATCTTCTGAAAAATAATGTATTAACTAATTAAAGGATTCCTTTTTTTATTATCACAATTTTTTGAGTTTTTCAACCACATTTTGATAGTAACTTTGCAAAAATAGACTTACGAAAAAAAGATGACAACTTTGGTGGTTTTATTAATTACGGAAAAGAGTTATTTGAAAAGATGAATTCCAAATCTGAAGTTATAGTTTTTCAAATGAACTCTCGTCGTCTACTTTATCATTAGGGTTTCTCATTTTTAATACACCTGATGCTTACTTCATTCTGACATTGACTTCAGATGAATTTCTTAACTATAAACCTTTAGAGAACTCAAGATTTCAAAAATAGGCATCATTCATCTCAATGCAGAGTTTATAAGTAATCTTTTTGATAAATAGTGTAAGGTAATTTGTATATGCACTTTTCATGTTTTTTATTCTATTTATATTGTTAAAGTGTTATATAATATTTCATTAATTTTTTAGTCTTCATATTTATTTTGATCTGTTACTGCCACTTCAAATAACTGCACTTAATAGTATTTTTTTATCAATTTAAAATAATACAAAAAAACATAATATTTAACTGATTCGATGTTGAGATCGGATGCCATTGGATGCAATTATATCGAACCATATAGGCAAAAAAAATACAAAAAACATAATATTTAACTGATTCGATGTTGAGATGATTAGGGATAACTATTTTTGCACTTCATTAAAAAAACTACTGAATAATGTTCGTCATAACAAAAACTGTTGAATGATAATTTATGTACTTTTCATATTTGTTTTTTGAACTTCTACAAGAATAAGCAATTTCACACCGGAAATTAAATGAAAATTGGTTAAGAGAGATTCATCTATGAGTCAACCTCAGATAACCAAACAACAAAAAAATCGGATAAAAAGTATCTAACAAATATTATTAATGACGATAACTATCAATCAGGAGATAAATGCTTCAAAATGTAGAAGCCATAGTTAAATCCTCAAAGTGACCTATCATTCAATGAGTTTCACACCTTGAGATACAACAGGTCTTCGTGTTTCCATCAGTTTGAGAAGATGACAACCATCTTGGAGAAAGGATCACGCTTCCCATGAGAATAGGAACACTCTGTTTCCTTATAACGATAGAATTGAAAGACACTTCCAGCATCTTCAGGCTCTTCAAGAGGATTTCCTCAATACAGTCCCTTCCCTCCGACAGTGATCCGGGAAGAAGAGTTGATGATGATCAACGAGCAGAAATATCATTTTAGATGGACAGAATCGGAACACCGTCGACGGCTCTTGCATACTGCTGGCAATTTCCTCACCGTCGGATCTTCGCAGGCTGGGTCAACACATAGAATCCTCTTGGAGTGCAGATTATCCTGATTTCACAACGCCAGCTTCAAGATCGCGGATAAGGATTTGGATGGTTTTTTCGGGAGCTTTCTCCTATTCCTTTTTGCCCTTCCGAATATACTTCTGATCAAAGCAGTGAAGAGGAGCTTCTTCTTTGATTGAGAAGTCTGAGTCCAATCCATTATGCAGCTACCGGATTGCATTGGCTACAGGAAACTCCTGCGAGTTGAAGTTAAGAGACGAGAAGCCCTTCGAAGAAAGAGAATCGCATATAGACAGACGAAATGTCCAATAGGCTGAATAATGCATTCATCAGCACAGAAGCCCCTAAAAACTTTTTAAAGTATAGGAGCCGAGATTATCCAAACGGAGCAAGAAGGGATCCCCACCCCTTGATACTGTGCATTTCCCTGTCATCCAGCGTAGACATTAAAAAAAGATCGTCATAATTTTTATATATTTAAATGTTATTAGCTAGATTTGTATCGCATCAGCAGGGACAACTTTTTTTTCTTCTTCATTTTGTACCACATTTGTTTGTTCGGCAATTTACTTTTGTGTTAACTATTATTCTATTTAAATTTATATTTTTTTCTTCTTTTCTCCATATATATACACTTGAAATACACCCTTCTACAACCAAAAGATTTACTTTTTTATACATTATTTTCACTCAAATACTGATTTCCACATACAAAGGTTAAAGCAGTTTTTCATATTATAAGGTTTTTTTGTATTGAGCGTGTCATTTTGGCTGTCAAGCATGTGGCAGTACTTTGATGGTTTTAAATTGCTCTTTTTATAATAGTCTCTTTTTTATTATAATTCGATGCACAGCAGCTTTTGACCATGCTTTAAATAGGGTCCATTGTTTATTAGTTTTTTAGTTTTTTCAAAGAACGAAAAATCAGTTATTGTTCATCATATAAATATAAAACTACATATACACACTTTTAAACACATTCTCCAACGATAGTAATAACACATTGGCTAAAATTAACGGGGAGGAGTTTTTAATTGATCGAAACTAATATAAAACTCTTTGAATCTTTGAAACAATCAGATTTAATATCTCTTTACTCTCGGGCCTGCGTAGTTAAAATCAATCTTTACTCTAAAAATCAATCTTAAATATAAAAATTCGATCACTATATACCAAACGCTCTCTTTATAGTTGGGCAGTCAAATAAAAAATGTGTTGGTGTTATCTAATTAATCGCAAAAAATACACTCTCTCATC
>CP045905.1:1682252-1692918 GCA_013387185.1 Caligus rogercresseyi
AATTGATAGAAATATAATAATAAAAATATGTCAATTCAGTTTTTTATTCCAACTTTCAAACCTTAGTAGTACTTTCTTTTCTACAGCTTAATTTGGAAGGCAACTAGTATTTACGTTTTGCTTGGAATATTTGACTACACTTTACACATGAAATCTAACATGATGAGTGAGTTAAAAGATATTTGATTTCCAGAAAGGAAAAGTAAGAAAAATTCAATGATTCAAGTTTTTTAATAGACATAAAAATATTTTAAATGACAGCTTTACAAATTATATTATTTTTATATCGGATAAATCTTTCAGTTTAATGGACAAGCACTGGCGTATTAAGCTGCCATAATTCACCTACTAGATGTAGGCTAACGGCTTCATACATCTAAAACAAAGTCGGAGTAAAAGTGTCTAAAGAACCTCAACCTTATTTAATTTAGTAGTAGCAATAATTACTCTAGTTTATTCCCCCCGTTTATTGATATATATTTTGTCCTGACCAATTAGTTTCAAAACAAATAAAGTTGGAAACAAAAATAAACAGCTGCATTGATCGTGACTAATTACCAACGGGATGGTTTTTTCAACACCCCACTGTTTCATAATCTATAAAATAGGTTCCGAAATATTGTTTTTGTGTGACGTCACGTCTGCCGGAAAACATAAACAAATCACTTTTACTATATATACCAAGTAGTAAATCCCAACTCAAATTATCATTAGGCATCTACTTTACAAAAATGGTGCTTCAATTAATAAAAAAGCAAAAAAAGTATTTGCATTTTTAAGAGGCTATGAGGAAATGGTGAACATTGTTAAAAAAATAATTTATATAAATAAAGGGGTTGATTGGAACAACCACCTTGTCAAAAGAGTTTCAAAATCATTGTCAAGGTGCCCTCTCGTTCTATTGGAAGCTATTAATAAATTGCTAAAATTCGGGTATTTCCCCAAATAAAACATGAAAAAAATCTCTTTCAATAGCAAAAAGCTATTCATTGAAAAAGTTTAAAAGAGAGCCGAAAATGAAACAGTGGATTTATGAATGCTCCAATAAATTTTATACTTTTTTCTAAATATGTCTTTGTAATAATATTTATGTAATATATTATATAAACAGTATTTTGTTTTGTTATAATTTATTTTGTTGGTTTTATGTGTTTTATCCTATAATGATTGAAAAGTTTGCTTTTTTATGAAATAGTTTGGATAAATTTCAGCAACTTTAAATAATCAAAATTATGAGTATTCACAAAATGTAATCTTTTATCATTTTCTAATATAATTGTGATAATTAATTCCTCTATGATCTATTAAAGGCTAAATTCGATGATATGTAACATATTTTACTTATAAAATAGACCCTCTGTTGCCATATGTGACGTCATGCTCATGAGGTAGGTTGCGTGGCGGTGTATTTGTTTTTACTTTCATTGATTAAATGCGTTCTACCTTACTTTTAACTTACCTTGAGTATTTTAGACTCAACTTAATCAATACCTTGGATAAATACTTGTCCAGGTCAAATCTGGAGCACCATAACCAACGTCATGAAAATAAATCATAAAATACATTATTGTAGCTATCATAAATACAATAACTTCTATTAAAGCAGGGAGGACTATGTCATATAATACATGCATAACCATGCAGATAGGAATACGCAATCAAGCAAAGAGAAAACTGTTTTTTAGATCTCCGAGTATCATGATCATAGTATTTTGTCTTTAATGAAACAATTTAAAAGCATAAAAAGTCATAGCCAATGGTGCAATGCAACAACAACAACTCATTAAGCTTAAAAGCGACTAAAAGATGATGCAGTTGTGGCAAGAGAAACATAAGAAACTATTTATAAAAAGGTATACAAAAAAATCCGTATGCTTGACTTCCTTTGTTAAAAAATACACACCTAAATCTTAAATAAAATATGTCTAGGACAGAAAAAATACTTTATACTTTTTTACGACTTTATTCCATGTAAGGCTCTGCACAAAGAGATACAATAATTATATATAAAGAAGTTCTACTTAATGTCTTTTGTATGTAAGGGAAAGAAAAAAAGATTTTATGAAAAAAGGAAATTAATTGTCTATTGTTATATATATATATATATATATATATCTATATATAGATTATATATATATATATATATATATTATATATATATATATATATATAAACATAATTGAACATATGCCAGCAAGATCGAAGCTCTACATAGAAACTATCAACATCACGAGTTTTAAAATATTTTAATAAATGATGTGCTCTTTTATATAAAGTTATTCTTCAGGGCAGTAATGTGAATTTAAATGTTTTATTAATGTATTTTCGCAACTTCCTTTGAATAGTTTTACTCTGTTTCCTGTATCTCCGAATAAAATGTTTTAACTGAAAAAAATTAACTTAATAAAGCAATACAATCCAAATATATATATTTTAAAATTACTTTCTCTGTTGGTTTAAAGAAGCCGATGGTTAATAATAAATGACTTCAGACATAATTGTCAACGACACGTCGAAGAGGGAAGATATTAGGAAACTTATCACAAAAATAATTTGCTGTAGCCAATAAAAAATTGCCTTCAATTCCAAGGAATAGCGGGGTACATTTTCCTTTAGATAAGAATTAAATATTGCATGAGAACGAAACTAACTTATTTGGCTTCCAAATCAAAAGGCCCACAAGAAAAATATTTTTGTTCTTCCTTATTTGCATATTCATTAAAAAAATCTTTTTTCATTCTGCCTGAAACATAAGTTTATTTTACTTTTTTTTCTCTTAAGAATTCCTTTTTCTTTTAAGTTGAATAAAGAGAGTTCTGAAAGTAATGCCTAGCAGTAAAAACAACTATAAAAACTGTGTACATTAAAGGGATTTGAAAGAGGCGTTTATTTTATATTCCATGTAAATAAGTCTTTGTCTTTTGTTAACATTGAATATAATAAAATAACTAAACTCTGTAGTTTTATCCTATATGTAAACTAAAGCATGTTTCAACAATATTTTCTTGGGTCAGCCACTCTATAGGTTTTGATATTCAAACTTTGACTGTTCAAGGGATAAGAAAACTTCCTTGCTTCCCTTCTTTGTGCCATCAGTTGTGACTCTTATTCAGTTTATTCAGCATTCCGTTAGTATAAAGGTGGGTGGCTTATATATATTCGGATCAAATAGTACAACAATTTATTGATCTAGTTAAATTTCGACAACTTTCACTTCTAAAAGGTATCAAAATATTTATTCAAGAAAATTATGAAATCTACAATTTTTTCTACAAAATAGTAAAATATGGGGAAATATATATTTTTCAGGGATGGTGTTTTGGTGCTTTTAGTTTATATAAAAGAAGCTTAGTTCTAGGTACAATAGCATTTTTATCATTTTGGTAAGGAAAATGTAAAAATACACAAATTCTCTGTGTCTTAAAATAATATCAAATGTAGTATACAATAAATCTGAAAGTCATTTTAGTCTTATAAATGATATATGAACACTCGGCTAAAACATGATTTACGGTTTCAAGTTTATCTTAGCAAAAGTTTAAGGATCGTTCCATATGTGTTTTACCGTGTACGTTACCTAGAGAGCCTGTTAGAATGTATTCTATATTTGAGCCAGAATAGAGAGCGATCTAAAGGGGATTGTAAAGACTTTTCAAATGTTACAGGCGGAGTGGGCAAGTCCAAACAACTTTACCTTTCTATTGATTTGTGCTTAAAAAATTCGATACATCCTCAACAAAAATAAATCTTAGAGCTTTGTTGGTAAAATAAATTTCAAAATTGTAAAAAACAGTTCCGTGGACATGTGGTTCTTTTTTTTAAGTTAGCTTTTTTAAAATACCATGTTTTTCTAAAATCTCATTTGATGTCTAAATAATTTTTTGTACAAATTTCACCCAAACGGCTCACTTTTTTATTAAGTTTGGTCTAAAAAGACGAGTCAATTATTTCACCAGACCGGTTCTTGTCATTTCTTTTCTCAAATAGTGTATTAATCAAACCAGAGTTTTTTCTGATATTTCAATCAAGAAGTACTTAATTTTATTAGTTATATTAAGAGCCAGATTCTTCTTTCACTCAATTTATACCCATTTTCAAATTTCAAATTATTTCGTATAAAATCGAATTCCTTTCTAAAATTCGTTGAAGCCTAGAGAATAAATATGCCCTTCAAAAGATTTGGAAGTCAATAAGGCCAAGACCACACAGCTTCTTGGGAGTAACAAGACACTTTTAGGATTTTTTTTCTGCAGTGATCGTAAGAAATAAAAAGCTTTCCAAAAGCTACTGAACTTTACATACTAGTTTTGAAGAGAAGGGAGTCAATTTCCCAATGTGGCATCCATCAGCAGAACTCTTTAGCAAAAGAGAAGTCGAAATCTGCTTTGGTTTTTAATGATCGTTTTAAATAGTGTCCTAATGATGAAAGAAGCATAATTTCAAGTCATCCAATCCCTTACATGCCGAAATGTGGATGCCAAGAACAAAAGACTTGCCTAATCAAAATAATTCGATTAGCTTATGTGCCTAGGATTTTAAAGGAAAAAAACGATGAAATAAAAAAAATCAAATATATTTGAGGTAAAGAAGTATATTA
Organism: Caligus rogercresseyi; assembly: GCA_013387185.1. Classification (NCBI taxonomy): domain Eukaryota; kingdom Metazoa; phylum Arthropoda; class Copepoda; order Siphonostomatoida; family Caligidae; genus Caligus; species Caligus rogercresseyi. The sequence goes on from CP045905.1 coordinate 1,686,850, forward strand.
TGATTCTATTGTTGAAATACTACGAATGTACAATGAAGTAATTATATAAATTTTAAGAACATAACAATTGTTCAGAACATATTTGATACAACTAAGAAATTACAAAAATATGATACTGTAATTCTTGTACATAAAAGTTCGGTACAAATATAGTGAATGAAACATTTAAAAAAAAACATATAGATAATTTGTTAGCCGCTTCGCTTGATGGCAGGAAAATGCATTGCATCAAGAGGTGGGCAATTGGATTCCCTCTTGCTTCGTTTGGATAATCTTCGGTTTTTATACTTTAAGAAGTCTTTAGGAGGTTCTGAGCTGATGAATGCATTATTCAGCCTATTGGCTAATTTCGTCTGTTTATATGAGATTCTCTTTCTACGAAGGGCTTCTCGTTTCTTGACTTCAGACTCGGCAGGAGTTCCTGTTGCTAAGGCAATCCGGTAGCTGCATTTAGATATTGGATTGGACTCAGACTTCTCAATCAAAGAATGAATCTCCTCTTCACTGCTTTGATCGGAAGTATATTCGGAAGGGCAAAAAGGAATAGGAGAAAGCTCCCGAAAAAATCCATCCAAATCCTTATCTGCTATCTTGAAGCTGGCGTTGTGAACATCATGTTCTTCGCCTGAAGGATAATCTGCACTCCAAGATGATTCTATGTGATTTGATCCTGCCTGCGAATGATCCGACGGTGAGGTATTGCCAGCAGTATGCAAGAGCCAGTCGACGGTGTTCTGATTCTGTCCATCTAAATGATATATCTGCTCGTTGATCATCATCAACTCCTGATCTTCCTCGGAATCACTGTCGGAGGGGAAGGACTGTATTGAGGAAGGTCCTCTTGAAGAGCTTGAAGATGCTGGAAGTGTCTTTCAATTCTATCGTTATAAGGAAACAGGGTGTTCCTATTCTCATTAGGAAGCGTGATCCTTTCTCCAAAAATGGTCGTCATCTTCTCAAACTGATGGAAACACAAAGAACTGTTGTTTCTTCAAGATGTGAAACTCAATTGAATGATAGGTCACTCTCAGGATTAAACTACAACTCCTCAATTTTGAAGCAGTTCTCTCACAATTAAAGCTTCAAATTAAAGAATTTGTAGCAGCTAATACTTTCTGAGGAAGCTCAAATTTGTTATGTACTTTTATTTTTGTTTCCAATCTTTTTATTAAGAGTCTTCTCCTACTAACTCTTCATTGCATTCCGGTGGTACTTGACTCATGTGTGTTGTGTTTAAAATCATTGTGTTAAGTGCTTTATTGGTGGAGCATAAGTTTTATTGTTTCAAGAGACAAAATCTAAGACTCTGATAATAAGTGTGAAAATGTGATTTTATCGCAATCTAACTAATATCGTTTTTGTTTGATTTTTTATTCAAGTATGAAATATATTTATAACAGTATTAGTAACAAATATCGCATAATTTCATATATTTGCTTGTTCGGTTTGTCAATTATTGAGATTCATGTATGGAAAGGAGGAGGAACAGAGTTTAAGTTTTTTATTATGTATTTCTCTGCGACAAGTGTTATTTTTTTCGTGAGTGAAAAAAATAATTTTAGTGTCACAGGGACTTTTATAAGTGAAGTTATATATCTTCGTGTCGGTAAACTCCCGTGGACTTTCCGAGATAGGAAACTTCGCGTTATCAACATCGTCTGAGACTGTTTGAACGGTTTTTAAATACCATTAATATTAATTACAAGAATATTGTCGTAAAGTTTGTGACGTCTAAACTCCCCTTTTACTTGGGAGATGACTCTCCTCCCTGAAGAACCTCCTGATCGGGGGGCATGCTACAGGGGAGAGAAGAACAAGAAGATGGAGGAAACGGAGCTACGGAGCCAATGCAGCTCCCGCTTAATCAACCCCAGGGCCCGCAACACATGAAAGAGAATTAAGAAAAAGAGATGAAGAAAAGACAAGAAGAAGAAAAGAAGAATGCTAAGGAGACCTCTTACGCAAGTAAAATAACATCGAAGAAACTTAAACAAGGATTGCTTCATACAACCCTGTGTGGGAAAAATATTTCTAGATTGGAAAAGTAGTAAAAACATGAGTGTTAAAGGTTTCTTCCCTACATTCAACATTACAAAAGATTTTTAACTCGCTGCCTATCACTGAGGACGAAGTGCATAGAATAAATGACTGCAAAAGTGGAGCAGGTTACATTGTGATTACCCTAAAAAGGCCGACAAATATACTAGAGAAATTCGAAAACTCAAAAACTAATTTCGAGGTAGACGAGGATGTAATGTGTAATGTCAGGGGACTTGAGACTCTCAGACGCTCACAAAACCCAATTGTGATAACAATCAAAAATGGATCGGAGACTGACCTTTCTTCTTTGAAGGGGATATTGGAACAATATGGGGAAATTGTGGGGGATTTCGAAAGTGTTCTGCACTGCGTTAAGGCCGAAAACAAGGACGATACTCACTACGCAAAGATCATCAATAAGATTATGTCTGGAAAGATTTTGATTAAAATTAAACCCAAGAGGAAACTGCCCGCCATAGTCCCTATAATGGGGAAAAAGGTCGAATTGACTTCCGAAATACAAGAAACACAATGTTTCAAGTGCTTCAAATTTGGACACATAAAATCTAAGTGCACTGCCGACCGGAAAAAGTACTTATAATGAATTTGAACAAAACTTTTGTCAACATTTAGGTCGCTCAGCCCGCATACAAGGACAAGTAGAGAGGATCCGAACCGAAAACGCAGCTCGCCAGGAGGAACTGGAGGAGCAGAAAGAAAACGCTAACGCAGAAACTCACGAAAAAGAAGACCAACAAACATCAGAGGGAAAAATGGTGGAAGAAAACGCAAAGATTACCAGATCGGGGAATGGGGAGGAAAAGGATGAGGAGGATAAAAAAGATGAAGACAAAAACACAAAAGAAACAAAACTTCGTGAAGACTGGCAGAGGTATTAAGAAAAAAAACAAATCCCCAAAAAAGCAAAATAAGACCCCAAAAAGAATTCTAACCAGCCTGGACAAGAAGAAAAGAAGAGACATCGACAGGAAGAAACCGATGAGTTATTGAATGAAAACAATAGGAATGAAGTCTTTGTTCTTTCATCATCGACCAAGCCTTCAAGTAATCGGAGAGAGACTCCGCCAGAAGATACAACGGCTCCAAACCTAAAAGATGGCGGCCATGCACACAGCAAGAAGTAGAAAACCGAGTCAATGATGAATTCAAGTCCGCTGAACTACATGAAGAGGAAGACACGCCAAATCAATTTTAAAAGTAAGACCTCCTTTTTATTTTTCAACAACAACTTTGAGCAGAATGAATAAGCATTCGATTTTTAATATGAAAATATGCATAACTAAAAGTTTATTTTTAAAGATATAAGTTTTATTACATCGATTTTATATTTTTATCCCTCACTTTTAAGTCAACAATGGTTGGATCTTTCTAATTTCTTATCCTCACAAAGACATATTACATGCAAGTTTTTAATATATACAGGGGACCCAGCTCCTTTTATTCATTTGGATTTTTGTTTGTTTTGTATTAAGCTTTTGAGATGGATCTTAAAATAATATCTGCAAACGGAAACTCGGTATTTAACAAAAGCAAATGAAAATTATTTTTAGAGTATATGATATCATACAACCCTGATATAGTTGCAATATGTGACACAAGGGTTAAGAAGGTGGCGCTTTGTGATTATTTTCCGAAGGATATCAAGTCCTAATTACTCCAGCAGTCAAGAAAAAAGCTAATCACCCATCAAGGGGAATTTTAGTTTTGATAAAAAGCGAATTAAGGCCCAAATTGATTGCAAAGGATGAAGGGGAAATTTCTGTGTACTAACAGTGAGCTGGGGAGGTAGAAATATTAAAATTGTATCAATTTATGGTCCGAACTCGGATAACCCTACGTTCTTTCATTCTATTGAATCAAAATTTATAACAGAGAATACTCGTGGGGATGAGGATCTGATATTGATGGGGGATTTTAATGTGACCTTAAACCAGGAGCAGGATACATTCGGCTATAAAAATTTAAATAACAATAAAGCTAACACCGCATTGAAGGCCATCCTTTATAAAAATAGGCTCACAGACCCTGCAACAAAATTCAGCGACAATCCGCAACACACATTTCATGTCAGAAGAGAAAATAATATCATTAAAAGTTCCAGACTAGACTATTTTTTTTGTGTCTGAGGAGCTATCGACCTTGGTTGCGGATTATAAGAGTATCCCAGCATTTATGTCAGATCATCATCCGATCATGTTAACTTTCACATTGCCAAAATATAGATCAAAGAAGGATGGAAATTGAATGCTTCCTTACTAGATGATAAGGTCACCCAAGATAGAATTAAAACTATTATTCAACAAATTAAGTCTAAACTTTGCAACAAACATATAAGATCTCCTTCCCATGCACTAAAACTAGTTCTTGACTGCACAAGAGAGAATATATTATAGACTAAGTGAAGAAAGAAAATCGAAATTACGTAGAATGAAGGAAAAAGGTGGGATGTACGGGGTGAAGGAATAGTAGAAGATAAAGAGGTACGGGAAATCACTCAGTACTATTCGCAAGGTCATTTAATTAGAGCCGGATGTAAATTTGTAAGAAAAGAACAGGTGATTTTGGACAGTGTGAAAAGGAGAGAAAGAGTAAAAAAAAAAAGAAATATCAGCAATTTTTGACATGAGTGGAAATTTGGAGAGGGATCCTCGAAAAATCAATAAAAAGTTAGTCACTTTTATCAAAATTATACATGCAAAGATTGTGATAGACAGTCGGGTAATAAATGTTTAAAATGCTATTTAATTCTGCTGACTTTACCAGACAAATAGAAAATCAAGGTGGGACAAAGGTTTCCCAGATTGAAGAAAGTTTTAAAATATTCTGGAGGAAAAATTAGTGCCTCTAGATAAGAGATTATCTAGAAGCTTATAATAAAAAACAAAGCGCCAGGACCAGATGGTTTTACGATGGAATTCTTCAATAGTTCAGTGACTTTTTGTCGCCTTATTGAGGAAGTCTTGAAGAAGCTCACATGGCGGGTCATTTTTGGAATGACATTTCACTTGGCAAACTAATATTAATTCTAAAGTAGGGAGAGACCCAAAGTGGTGAAAACTTCAGACCTTGACCATGCTCAATTTTTCGTACAATCCATAGTGGCATATTAGCCAAAGACTTAGACGTATTTACCTCATATAATACACCCGGCTTCAGAAAGGTTTCGTTCCAACAGTTGTGGAAGATGTGGGTAGAATTATTAACGATGCTATTGCACAGGTAGATAAAAACATTTCTTGTAAGCGAGTATGGGGAGTTTTATTTAAAAAAGCTTTCGACTGTATGTCACACATTCATTTTAAAATCTAAAAAATCAGGATTAGGAGAAATTTTGTAAGGCTGGTAGCGTTCAGTCTTTGGTAGACATATACATACTATGAAAGTACTGACTATTTTCCAACATGATATGGCTGTATACAAGGGAACCCCATCTCTCCAACTTTTTTTATAATGTGTCTTGACTCGCTAGTAGCAGGTGATAAGCGCATGTAAAAACATAAAATGCATTAGAGTAGGAGAAATTGAAACCAAAGTACAAGCCTTGTCAGATGACAGTCCATAACCTATTCAGGGAGTCCGGAAGATATCGAAGCACTTTTAAGGAACTTTGAAAATTTTAGAACATTTTCATATAGAGTCGGGTCTGCAATAAATTTTACAACAAACTCATTTAATGACAGATTTTAAGGTTTTATTTAATTTGAAACGGAATTAAGGGTACAAATATTTAAAAAAATTAGGACCATACACGAACTTCGATGGGAAAGGTTTTGGAAAACAGCAAACTTATAGAAGATGTATACAAAAATCTACAGCTAATTATGCAAGGATTTTAAGGAGGGATCTTATGTCGAGGATTTTTGTTTGGAAAATCTATTTTTAACGAAAAACGACCCATATTTTAAACTACCCCATACTTTCGTAAATATTTGCAACAAAGTAGACGGATTGTGGTGAGGCTTTTTTATTCCCAACGGAAACCTACAAATATTTCGTGGAAGCGGATCC
>CP045905.1:1693018-1709615 GCA_013387185.1 Caligus rogercresseyi
TAATTTATCATGTACCATTTTTATTGTTTAAAGAGACAAATCTAAGACTCAGATCATAAAGTGTGAAAATGTATTTTAATCGCAATCTAACTGATATCGTTTTTGTTTCATTTTTTATTCAAGTATGAAATATATTATTACAGTATTAGTAACAAATATAGCATATTTTCATATATTGGCTTGTTCGGTTTGTTCAATTTTGAGATTCATGTATAGAAAGTAGGAGGGAACAGAGTTTAAATTGGGCTTTAAAACATTATTTTCTTTTTGTAGATACTTTTATCAGAGTAAGTTCATTCTTCTACCTCAATTTAATATATCTGTGATATTTAATTTATATCATTTTTTTCCCGATTTACTTTTCCCTATATTACGATTAAGGTGTCTGTTTTACATTTCCATAATATAATTCCAAGCATTGAAGCATATACATAAGAAATTCATATTTCTCACCACATTGGTTTGCAACTTCATGCGATTCAATTGTTGGTTATGCCTTTGATTCTCTCTGATATTCCGTATATATTACCAAAAAGTATTCGACAAAGCCCCATAAAAATATTTTAAATGATATTAACACATGAAGTTTCAAACGCCTTTTTGTTTTTAGTGGCAGTAGAAATGAGAAACTCCATAATCTAATTTTGAACACGACATCAACTTAATGCGACGATAATCTCCTGATGCTTAAGTGTCGGTATACTTTTTTATCTTCTTTGTATAAAATATATTATTCATTAAATTCTACATTTGGTAAATAGTTTAATATTCTAACCCAAACTGGTTTCAGAGATATTCAAGAACTCAATGCCTAATCTATATTCGCCACACTCACCTATAATGAAATAATCAGTTGAATTTTATTCATCTATCTAACTAGATTTATAAATTAGAGTTCAATGATCTATTAATTATCTTTCATTGTTTCCTGTAAAAGTAGCATTTTAAAATATGTATATTTTTTTTCTGCCAAAAATATAATGATAATAGTAAAATATACACAAGGATGCGTTTTATTATGAAATAATAATACTAATTTGTTCCTTCTACAACTATTTATAACATAATAATTTATCAAGCCATTGATGTAGAAATTGATTTATTACCTATATAATTATTATTATGCTTTGGTGTATCCACAGTACTTCATCATCAGTATTTGGCCCAAATAGAGAGCTTTTAATCTGATAAGACTCTATTTTTCCTTGATGGCTTATTCTTCTGAGGAGGATTTGCACAAAAACATCATGAATAATAGATAATTGAGAAAATGAGATGACCTTAGATTACTTCGAGTGCAACCTTTTTGCCAATCTATTGACTGATTTTTATTTGATGTAGGAAAATTATATACACTAGAGGCATGTATACACTCAGAGAGTGCAAACCTCCGCCAAATGAATCACTTAACGAATTACAATCCAATCATATATGTCTACATAAGTAGGTTGTGTTGGTGAATAATGAGTGAGGAGAGAGCAATCCTAAAAAACACCATTGACGTCATACTAGTTATTCGTTAATTCAGAATACGTCACTGGATGTTTAAACTTCTTTTTTTTCTCCATCATGCTCTTAATATTAGCGTTATATTTTATTTAATATTAATAGAGGAAGACGGGAAGAGAAAGAAGTTTAAGCACCCAGTGACGTAGTCCTTACTGATAAATCAACAATATTACGTCAATGAATATTTTTTAAGCGTTTGTTCTTTCCTACTCCCTGAATGGAAACCCCATTTCATTATTAATATTTTAGTATTTAGCTCATTTTGCATCTTAATTCTGCACTCAGAGATGCCAAAATTTAATCACTTGTTTACTTTTAGCATTTCCAACAACTCCACAAAGTTTCATCCGAATCCGTTCCGTACTTTTTGAGTTATCCTGCTGACAAAACAAACCAACGCCAGTGAAACAATACCTCCTTCGGCGGAGGTAATTATAATGGATTATATTGTTTTCAATTCTTTCAATTATAAAAACTTCAATTGTAGTTGCGTTAAATCAATATAAAATCGACACTCTAGATTATAATGGATACTTCTAGCTTAAGCAACGACAATTGACTGTTAAAAGTTCCACTTTCTCGCGTATAGCTACGTTTCGGGATGCCTAAGTCTTCCCATGATTTCACCATATAACGTGTTAAGAGATTTAAATATCTCTAACCCTTATATTGATGGGCACTAGATTTTTTTTGACTGTAAATGTTGATAGGGAGCCAAGATCAAATTTTGCATTCCTTACCGATTTGCATTTTTACCCATTTATTTATATTCTAAAAAGCTCATAAGAATGCCGTGAAACGGTACATAAATAGTTTTAATTATCTTAAAAATTGAAACTTATGGTTAAAACGATGACAATTGGCTGTTCCAAATTCTCTCTCCTCACGTTTCGGAATCCTTAAATCTTCCTAAAATTCCAACATATATGCACCACGTGGTAAGACTTTTGAATATCTCTAAGTTTATTAAATTAAAATTATTGCTTTGATTGTTAAGATATCCTTTATATACATTACTTTAAAAATTTAAAACATACATTACTTTAATATAGAGTTATTATTGAAATATTTAGTCTATAAAATACATTTTTTAGATTATTTCATAATTATCTTTATATTTTGTCAAAAATACGTTTTTATACATACTCATACTTAAAAAAATATTCTAATGTTTATATATGAATAAATATCTTGTCATGTCTTTGCTGACACAATTTAAACTTCTCAAAAGTAGTTTCTCATTATTGGCATTATTATTTTGTTTATCGGTTTTCATATATTAGTGTCTAAAATATATTTTTTTGTATCTCATCTCGCATAAAAATTCCTTATACTTTAACTTTATATCATAATTATTTCAAAGATTACGTTATCCAATTGACACATAGATTTACTAAAAAGAGTTTTTGAGTGAATTAAAGTGGTATTCAAGGTTCTGAAAGATTTTTGAAGTGTAAATAATAATATTATAAGTTATTTTTAGAACGTGGTATTTCTTTTATTTAGCTATTTTTTGTGATTCCTTTTTATTATTAAATTTGATTATTTACGTTCGGATAACAATAAACATTATAGGATATAAATAATCTGCGGCATCAGTAATATTTAATGATACTTGAATCCATGATTGAATCTTTATTGTATACAAAAACTCTGGGCAATGGATGAATTCTGGAGTATACACTTAGTCAAATCAATAAGTTTAAATTACCGTAGTGATCCATATGCGGGTTTGAAAAAGGTGTTCCATGAGCTTTCTCAATACTCTTCGCGTATACAAAAACTTTGTAATAGCCTGGAATCAAGTATTAAGAACTTTGAAATATCTCTTAAATGGGAAATGCCCACACGAGAGTGTTTTATTGACTTAAATACATATTCCAAGAGCTTGAACTTTGCCGCTGAAACAGCTAATAAAGAACTTCTCATTTACAAACTAGCTTTTCAAAGATATACACACTTTTTCGGGAAATATGTTCCAATAATCAAGCCCGAAGTCCCATTCCGTTTAAAATTGTTTAACACACCATCCTCAAAATTTCGCAGTCTCTCCCAAACACCTACTTTAGAACCCTTCATTAACTACCTAAAAAGAAGACAACTTAATTTAACAGTGAGCATGAGTACTAAAATGATTAAGAATCCCCTCCTCTCATCTTCTGAAAGATGGTTTAAATATAGAGTGCTCACTATGACACTTGAAGTTCGGGAAAAGTTCTTCTCTGGCCCAAAGAGCCTCTGTAGACTTTGCCAGGATAACAGGGAAACGATGGATCACTTTATATTTGATTTGATTGCTCCAAGCTACAGGAAGTTTATACCGAAACTGGAGAAATTCTTCGCCTCCAATACAGCTTTATACTCCAACGAGGGACCATTTTATAGCCTTTTACACTGGTCAAATGGAGGCCGTCATCAACGCAATCATCACCAAAACCCAGCAAATTTTATATGCCAAAGGAAGCTCCAATGACCATGGCATTTCTGGTATTTCCAATATTATAAACTTACATCCTCGTGTTTAAAAAAATATATCCAATTGGAATGTGTTTTTGATTACTTTTGATATATTATATGCTCTTTTGTTATTTGATTCCTGTTTTATCTGTCTAGTAAAATGTTCTTTCTGTCATGTCTATATAAATCTTTATAGAAATTAATACATCTTTGATATGCAATTCCTTAGCCTTATGGACCTCGAATACTTATGTATTCTTTAGCATATGAAAAAAATGAGGGAAATAATTGGTATGCCATAGAGGAAACTGAACATATTTATTTGAAAAAAATACATGTCGAAAAAGTGATCCAATTGGTTGAACGTAGTGGATTACACAATATTTACAAAACACTTGCATTATCAGCTTCAGCATCTTGGGATATTCTTTAAAATTAAGAGACAAGATATTTATTTCAAGTTATAATCCAATTTTTAGTACAATAACAGATTGATAGAAAAAAATAGTGTTGCAAAGATCCAAAAATAATAATCAAAGTTGCAACTTCTTTTGATTGAATTCGTTTACTTGTGGTTTAATATTACAAATGTAGAGTAGAAGCTCATGACACAAAAAAACAACCTTTTACCACCTCCACAAAACCATCAGTACCATCAGTAGATTTTAGTTAGATATCGATAAAATCATATTTTCACACTTCATGATCACAGTCCTAAATTTTGTCTCTTGAAACAATAAAACTTATACCATGTACCATCCCTTTTTACATCGGCTTATCCAATCTTAAAAATCAAGATGTTCGCCGAGCATATCATAAAAATGTTGAGCAAAAACCGCCTTCGGAAATTGTAAAAAACTCCATAAGCTCGATGAAAGCAGGAATGTGTCCTCGTTATGTCCTCAAATCATAATGAAGAATCCCTTCTCAGATTCAAGACAGAAATGGTTCCGATACTGGCTGGCAACTTCATCTCTCTTCATGAGTAAATCGAAGATCCATTCAGAAGATCAACTATGCCACTGGTGTTGGAAAGAAAAAGAGACCTCGTTCCACTTTTTCTATTTCTGCCCAATCATTATCCCTGTTGTTAAGTCAGTAGAGGAAAAAATACAAAGGGCTACGATGAACACCTTGAACCCCCAGACTGGCTAATATCAACGTCCCCCAATTATGAGAACGCTTTTCAAATAGAGTCCATAATTTCCAAGGTTCAAGGAATTCTGTACGCCTCGCGGGTCAAGGGGAACCCTCTCCCTATAGGACTGGACAAGTTGGTGGAAAGATACATCTCCCTCCTAGACCGAACCAATTATTAATAAACATTTATATATTTTATGAAAAAATTGAATCCAAGTTTTATTTTTAATAGCATTTTTCGTGTTTTAAACTTTATATATTAAAAATTTGTCCCCTACCACTTTTCTATTTACAAAAATGTTGTATGAATGAAATAAAATTTATATTAAAAAAATATTGCGATTATTATAGAATCACACCATGCTCATGTATCGATATTTTATTTTTAAACGGAAAAGATATTAGCTTCATATATATATTACAAATGTAGAGTAGAAGCTCATGACACAAAAATGCAACCTTTGCCACCTCCACAAAACCATCATATCATCAGTAGATTTTAGTTAGATATCGATAAAATCATATTTTCACACTTCATGATCAGAGTCCTAAGTTTTGTCTCTTGAAACAATGAAACTTATGCTCCACCAATAAAGTACTTATGATTTTAAACACAACACACACATGAGTCAAGTACCACCGGAATGCAATGAAGAGTTAATAGGAGAAGACTCTTAATAAAAAGATTGGAAACAAAATAAAAGTGCATAACAAATTTGAGTTTCCTCAGAAAGTATTAACTGCTACATATTCTTTAATTTGAAGCTTTTAATTGTGAGAGAACTGCTTCAAAATTGAGGAGTTGTAGTTTAATCCTGAGAGTGACCTATCATTCAATTGAGTTTCACATCTTGAAGAAACAACAGTTCTTTGTGTTTCCATCAGTTTGAGAAGATGACGACCATTTTTGGAGAAAGGATCACGCTTCCCAATGAGAATAGGAACACCCTGTTTCCTTATAACGATAGAATTGAAAGACACTTCCAGCATCTTCAAGCTCTTCAAGAGGACCTTCCTCAATACAGTCCCTTCCCCTCCGACAGTGATTCCGAGGAAGATCAGGAGTTGATGATGATCAACGAGCATAAATATCATTTAGATGGACAGAATCGGAACACCGTCGACTGGCTCTTGCATACTGCTGGCAATAACTCACCGTCGGATCATTCGCAGGCAGGATCAAATCACATAAAAACATCTTGGAGTGCAGATTATCCTTCAAGCGAAGAACATGATGTTCACAACGCCAGCTTCAAGATAGCAGATAAGGATTTGGATGGATTTTTTCGGGAGCTTTCTCCTATTCCTTTTTGCCCTTCCGAATATACTTCCGATCAAAGCAGTGAAAAGGAGATTCATTCTTTGATTGAGAAGTCTGAGTCCAATCCATTATCTAAATGCAGCTATCGGATTGCCTTAGCAACAGGAACTCCTGCCGAGTCTGAAGTCAAGAAACGAGAAGCCCTTCGTAGAAAGAGAATCTCATATAGACAGACGAAATTGTCCAATAGGCTGAATAATGCATTCATCAGCTCAGAACCTCCTAAAGACTTCTTAAAGTATAAAAACCGAAGATTATCCAAACGAATTAAGAGGGAATCCAATTGCCCACCTCTTGATGCAATGCATTTTCCTGCCATCAAGCGAAGCGGCTAACAAATTATTTATATAAAAAAAATTCATTCACTATATTTGTACCGAATTTTTATGTACAAGAATTACAGTATCATATTTTTGGTAATTTCTTAGTTGAATCAAATATGTTCTAAGCAATTGTTATGTTCTTAAAATTTATATAATTACTTCATTGTACATTCGTCGTATTTCAACAGTATTAATTATAATACACTCTTTTATCTAAAATATGTTTGGTTATCTATTATTTTATCTTTTTTTCTGAAGTTGATTGAATGTTTCTTCTCAGTTGAGCAACCACTTATTGTATAGATCGGTTTTATTGAACAACAGAATTTGGAGTTATTTTGTGTCAATTGCTGCATATAAAATAGTATTATCAGGTTTAATAATTATATAACATAATAATTCACAGGTTTCCATAATTTTCTCAGTATCCCTATTATTAATTTGGTCTATATTCGGGATAAAGAAAAAAATAAAAATACCGTATCAAGTTGACCTAGTAAATATTGTTGAAACTTGTTTTAGTTTGTACGAAGGATAAAACTACAGAATTTAGAGTTATTTTATATATAATGTAGACAAAAGACAAAGACTTATATACTTGGAATATAAAATATACGCCTCTTTCAAATCCCTTTAATGCACACAGTTTTTATAGGGTTTTTTCTGCTGGGCATTACTTTCAGAACTCTCTTTATTCCACCATGAAAGAAAATTCTTAAGAGAAAAAAATAAACTTAAGCTTCAGCAGAATGAGAAAAAATTTCTTTAATGAATATGCAAATAAGGAAGAACAATTTTTTTTTCTTGTGAGGCCTTTGATTTTGGAATACCCAAATAAGTTAGTTTTGTTCTCAGGCCAATATTTAATGTTTATCTAAAAGAAAATGTACCCACATTCCTTGGAATTGAAAGCAATTTTTCAATTGGCTGCAGCAATTTGATTTTGTGTTGAGCCTCCAAATATCTTCCTCTTTTACAGGTCGTTAACAATGCGTCTGAAGACATTTATTATTAACCATCGGCTTCTTTAAACCAACAGAGGAAGTGCATTTTAAAATATATGCTATGAGATATATTTATTTTGGATTGTATTGTTTTATTAAGTTAAATTTTACTTTTACAGTTTCCTTAAATGATTTTAATTTTTGTTTTTTTGCTACAAAATTTTATGTATTTTAACAATTTCATGCATTATCCAGCCAATTGGAGAATTTTATCTACTTATATGCAATTTTCTTTCTACGAAACAGCTTCTCGTTTCTTAACTTTAGAGTCGGCTGAAGTTTCGGCTGCTAGAACGGTTCGATAACTGTATTTTGAAAATGCATTAGACCTCCTCTTCACTCCTTTGATCGAAAGTATACTCGGAACGGCAAAAAGGAATTGGGGAAAGCTTCCAAAAAATCAATCCAAGTCCTTATCTGCTATCTTGAAACTGGTGTTTTGAACGCCGTGTTCTTCACCTCAGGGATAATATGTACTCCCCGAGGATTTTATCGGCGTTGACCGTTCCTGCAGAAGATCTACTGGTGAGGAATAATTAATTTGATTTCAGCACTATGCAATAGCCATTCAAAGATAGTTGTCATCTTCTCAAACTGATGGGAAAACATGACTTTGAAGAGTTAACTGGGGCTCGTCAATTATAAGGCATTTATTTCATGATAGAGTTCAAGATGTAATTGTTTTGATTTTCTTACAGTCTCATAAATATATCTCCTCTTACAAACTCTAAGTTGATTTCCGGTTCAAGATGACTTCAGTTCAGTTAGTTAAGAAGTTATTGCTGTCTTACCATAGTACATACAAATGACAATTATACATTGATAAAGTTCAAGATGACTTATACGTGGTTAAATTTTGGAATACCAAAATTTAAAGTACATTATAATCAACTAACAGTTTTATTTTGAGATTAAAAACATGATCTAGAACTCCGTAGTTGATTGTGAATTGCAAAAAAAAATCATACTCTAATCATATCTACCCAATATCGATCAATTTTCATAGTATCATAAATAAAAACTTGAAACACATTCAATTATTAGAACAATTTTTTTTCTACTTATTGTGTTTGGCAAACATAAGAAGTATTTCATTCAGACATTGGTAAATACCTTCGGATTTTTTTTTTACCAAACTTCCATAAGAGGAGCAGGCTCTAAAATCAGTATCTTCCAAATAAATGGCAAAAAACGATCTGTTTTTTATCTCTGTTGAATAGATTGATGTAAAAAGGCAGAATTTCAAAAGGGGCTTCCTAGGTCTGATTATTTTGCTTTAAATCTAGAGAAGAAGGGTTTGTATAAACAAAGGGCATTCGACAGACACAGGACAAATTCTATAGACATACTATACTATGACTTTCATATTTAACTTTAATGGATGAAGAGGATGGAAGAGCTTTAGTCGTGTATCCGTGTATAATAACTTTCTCGATAACATTAGTAAAAAAAGATTCGTTCGTGTAATTTTGACAGAAGAACGATGTCACAAATATGATCATTCGTTACATTTATTTTCTGTTTGGTTTCCATAGGTAGAATAACCATATTGTTAAAGTTGCTATGAAGCTATAATTGTTTATTTGATCATGCCTTGTCAAATACTCCACATCAAGTCGTATTCTGGAATTTTAGGCACACACAAAGGAAACATTATCAGAATTAGTCTATCAGGATTTTTGTCCTTATTTTCTATACCAGTACAAATATCACTAAATAAACAGCTCTATACAGGAGCTTTATATTTAGTTGATTGAAACATGTTCTTCTATGAACCATAGACACATTAATATAATTGAAAACCTTTATATATATTTTCTTTCACTGAAAATGGGAAACTTAGTTCAGGTAGAAATTAGCTTACCCTGGATATTGAATATATAACAAGTCGACACTTTAAACAAATCATTTATTTGAACAAAATACGGCCTTTTACATGGAGCACATTTTATATTCGGTGATCAAGGAACTAATAATAGTATTTTTTGTGTTGAGTAAGTAGAACATAAATCAATAATTGTAGTATACTTACTAGGAACTGACCAAGAAATATATACACATGGCATGTAGTTTATTTAAATATCACGGTGATATATGAAGTACAAGAACATTTTTTGGACGATTTCTGGCAAACTAATAATTATATATTCTTGTATAAATATTGTTTTATATCATCCCACTTCATCACCTCATAAAGGTGTAAATTTTTTAGCACTATCTTCATATTTCAGAGTTCCCAGCTAACGTAAAAATTGACTACAAAGATACTTATGTAGATATATGGACTATATAAAAAAATGTATATGCCCTACATTCGAAATATATATCCTTTTTTGAGTTTTCTTACTTGGAGACTCAACTTATAAATTTTATACATCTATATTCATATTACATTAAATAAATCACAGCGGCTTTAAAAAGTAATCTTGAATCATTCTCATACATCGATCATATTCTTATGCGTTTTGAAAAATCATAAAATACATTACACTTTATTCCTAGTTTTATCGAATAAAATAGATATTAGAAAAAAACTGTCAAAGGAAAAAATATTTAGATGAAGAAAATAATACAAAGAGGTTGGGAAAGAGGTTAAAAATGCATGGTGAGCAATTATTTTTGTGGATTACACTAAAACACTGCCCATAAAATATTTATCATCAAATTGAGTAACGTAAAAACATAATTTTATTTTCAAAAATGTTGGTGCAATGTTTATTAATATGTAGCCAAAATAATTGTCTATATTGTTTATTTGGTTCCTAGAATAGACCCACTTCACCGGAACATAATCCGGAATCAGCCGGTAGGGACCTATCTAAGAGCAATTGTCTTTATTAAAAAAATATAATTTAAAAAAGCATAAAATTTGAAATGTTTTAAAAATATAATCCTCAAAGAACTGTCTTCGTCTTCCGTCGTCTCCTTTGAGTTGCTTTATTTTGTTCCTTATAAGTAGGCATTCATAGAATAGGTGGTAAGGTATTACTACTCGATGTTGCAAAGCCTTCATGTCGAGTTCTCAACCTTCCCCATCTTGAAGAGATGTCGATTTAGAGCTATGTGGCCGCTCACCATTCCGACAATTATTTGGTGGTGCTCATAATTGAAAATCTTTTTGCCAACATGGGGGGCTCCGTCATGAAAAACTTTGTTTGACGATAACTTTTCATATTTTTCCATGGCATTCGCCATTCGCGAAAGGATTCTTTTCTGAGTGCATTCTTCGTTTGACACATAGACACGGGTACTGAACTTGATGTGTCTCTCAGGGCACCATCTTTTGCTAGCACGTCAGCATATTCATTCCCGATGCTATCGTTGTGCCCTCTAACCCACGCTTAGGTGACAGTGAAATTTGGATGCATAAAAAGATAGTTTTTAAAGCCTTTAATGGATGACAGATAAATACATAGTAAAATGAAATGGGCAATAAGATTCCTTTTTGCTCCGTTTGAATACTATTTGTATATTCAGAAGGACAAAAAAGAATAGGAGAAAGCTCCCGAAAAAATCCATCCAAGTCCTTATCTACTATCTTGAAGCTGGTGTGAGCGTCAAGTTCTTCACTGATATACACTCCGCATTCTAGGAGGATTCTATCGGTGTTGACCCAGCCTGCGAATGATCCGACGGTGAGAAAGATTGTATTGGATTGAATGCATTCAATGGTGTTCCGATTTTGTTAATCGAAATGATATATCTACTCGTTGATCATCATCAACTTCTTCCTCGGAATCGCTATCGGAGAGAAAGTACCGAGGAATATCCTCTTGAGGAGTCCAAAATTTGCTGAAAATATCTTTAATTACCTCGTTATAAGGAAACAAAGTGACCCTATTCTCATATGAAGTTTGATTTTTTTCTCCAAGGATAGTCGCCACCTCTCAAACAGTTGAAACTCAAAGAACTGTTGTTTCTTCAAAGCTTAAAGCTCAATTGAATGGTAGATCATTTTACAAGTCCACTATGGCTAGTTGCATTCATTTCATATTTGTGAGTTTAAAGTCAAAAGTTGTTATTTTATCTTAGGAATCTTTAATTTATATTGAATAATTTTTTCCCTCTTTTTTGATTTTATTTATTTTAGAGTGTGGATAAGTTTATTTGTTATAAAACAAACAATGAGTTCCGGTGTTAGATGACTGATTTTTATTTGGTTTAAGAATATTATTCTGTAAGATAGTTTATTGATCAAACATCAGTTTTATTTTTTTATGGAGAAAAATACAATGATCAAACTAGATCAATTATACAAATATGTACTCAACCCCATGTATCAGGAAACATATTTTATATTAAAATTGCAGTAAAATTTAAGACAGAACAGTTTACGTATTTGCAGACTACATATATGCATTTTGTTATTAGAAAAATGATTTTCAACCATTTTCAGCAACTATGAAATGGAAGATAACGCTATAAAAAATAGATTTTGTAGTAACTAATTGAGAAACTTAATCAGAAATGCTTAAAACCAAAAAACTTAGACTCAAATCCCTTATGACAATCATGCTAAGCAATACAAAATTCTGCTGACGAATCAAGGCTTTAATTCGATCTTCTTTTGTTCGATATTGTTTTAAATAATTGAAAATCTTGAACTGGAATAGTAATATGGTATGGTTTTGATTAGTTTGTAGTCCAATTTATAAACAAATTGTTTGCATTAAATGTAAAAATTTTCGAGGCTAAAAGCCAAAAGGGAGCTATAATAAATGTCTTTTAATATTATTGTAGAACCTGTAATAAGATAGACCGTAGGGAGAGGAGTCCTGTTTACAACTGCCTTTATTAAGGTGACTTTATCTTTAACATATACAATGGGGAGGGGTATGGTATGGTGTACAGTTAAGGACAGGTGATCGTTGTACAATGAACTTTCACATACTTTTAAGGTATATGTTGACTTCTGTCCAACATCCCTTCCCACGTTATTAGAATGAGGAATTGGGGGGGGGGGGGTGTAGTATTAACATTAAGTAGTTGGGGGGGGGGGGGGGGGGGGTAGAATGGGAAAATAGGGCGATATTACTTATTCATTTACAATATTAAGGTTGATTGTAGTTGTATATTCTTATTGTCTTCGTCTTTCGAAACTAAAGATGTCGTCTTCGTCGCTGTCCCCGTTCAATCTGATGTCGGCTGGTTCGTTGGTGTAGTTTCCTTGCTGGCGAAGATCTCGTATGGAGTTGAAAGGCCTATTTCTATGATGTTGATCGCTGTAATTAGTGCAGCTCCGGATATGATAAATAGGAGGGTTATGGTGAAGATCTTTGAGCCCTCGCTTCTTTTTGTATAATGGTGTCGGCAGAAGTTCGAGCATGTTCTCCTTTTTCCGTGTTTTGTCGTTGTATCGGCCCATGACGAGGCTGATAAATTCTTTGTTCATCTTGTTTGTTGCAACATCGCTGAGGAGGGTATTGGAGGGCCTTGGATTGTCTTTGGGTGTATTATTTCGCTTTTGAGGTGAATATTAAAATAAGAGATATCTGTAATTATGAATTTATTATTTGTAAATAAGGGATATTTAGTAGATTTTTGTCGATCGTGCTGATTTGTAAAAAAAAATTGTTTCTTGCTGTACTCGTTTGTATAATCCTCATGAGTGTTACCGTATAGATGACGATGTTCATTTTGTCGGGGTAGCTATGGATGAGTATGATATATTAGTAATGGTATATAAAGATATCTACATGTATTATTATCATTTTTTTTAAATTATAATTTTGCATGTGATTTCGCTTTAACAATAAGGTATTTGTTGTTAGGGTTTATCGGCTATGGATTTGTGAGTGGTTTGCGATATTTATTTATTTTGTTATTATTATTCGTATTATTATCTTGTTCTTTCATAATTTTTGCCGATGTACTGCGGGTTTGTATTTTGCATGGTTACGGTTGTATTTTAGTAGTCACAGTTCTCGAGTTTTTCATTTTCTCTGTTCCCTCTTAATTCTAACTCTGTATGGCTTTTGTTTGGCTTTTCTTCTATCCTTAAAAAGTGTTTACGTTTAACTGTATTTATTTGTTCTTTGAGGAGGGGGGATATTTGTATTATACAGGCTTGGGATTGTCTCTTTCATATGTGAACCCATTTGAGACATGGGATTGTCTCTTTCATATGTGAACTCATTTGAGACTTGGGATTGTCCTTTCATATGTGAACTCATTTGAGACTTGGGGGCCTTTTCGATTTCTCCTCCTATACTTTCTGCCTCTTGTAACTCTGATATTTTTAAATTGTCATTAGAGAGCAATATATCATTGATTCCTTTGTTTTGGATCTCGGGTTTGAGCGTGATCTGGCATGCTTTTGTATAAAACACTGCCATCCTGAGGAGAACTAATTTCACTATTATCTTCGGTTTCTTGGATTTGATTTACTTCATTAGTAGATTCCTTATCTTCAGCACCAATGGACTTATTTTCTTGTGATTGCGACCGAGGAGTAGACCTTTTATTGGATTTAGGTGGCTCTGTATCAGTATTCTTTGTTTCTCGAGATGTAGAACGTCTTGGCCCTTTATATTACCATCGCTCGTGGCAGCTTCTTCTTTATCATCTACATCTTGTAATTTTTACTTCCTTTCGGTTTCGTTTTCACTTAAATACATCCTTTTTTTTTTTTTAGAGGAGAAACTTCACTTGTGCTACCATGAACACATTGCTTCTCCTGTTGACTTGACGAATCAGTCCTTGGGGTTTCATCGTTGTTTGTTTTAGCTTCCTCTTGAGCCTTTTGTTTCTGTTCTTCTTTTTTCTTTTTTTTTGTCCAATTTATTTTTCTTCCCGTCTTCTATTTTCTTTTTGTCCTCCAATTTATTTTTCTTTTCTTCCTCTTTTTTTTTTCTCTTTCTTCCAGCTTAATCTTCTTTTCTTCCCTCTTTTTTTTCGAGCTTCTTTTGCTTCTCAACCGCTAGCTTCTTCTTTTCTTCAGTTTTGATCAGTTTCCTCTCTTCGACTTGTTCTTTCAACTTCTCTTTTTCGATCCTCTTTTTCTTGGCTTTAGCTTCCTTCTATTGATTTTCTTGGTCTTCGATCCGTGTTTTCTCTTCTTCCTGTTCCTTCATTGTTTCGGTTTCCAGTTGTCTTTCTTCCTTTGAAATTCTTGCTCTTTCGCTCTTCTCTGGATTTCTTGTTCATCCAAGGTATATAGAATACCAGGTATGTGATATTTAAAAAGTAGCGCAGACACTTAATAAAAAGAATGTACCGATGATGTCATAGTCTCTTTGATGATCATATTTTAATACAAGATGTCGGTCACAAAACTTCAATCAACAATAAAGAATTAATTCGTGTTCATTGCGTAATTATTTAAAGTTAGATTATTGTTGCAATAAATAAAATCAAAACATGTTACACACTCGATATACTTTATTTAAGCTTTAGGTTAGATCTAACTACAAATATTGTCTTATAACAATTGGCTTAAGTTATAAGTTTTGCGATATATAAATAGCTCTTTAAAAAATATTTGTAATTTCGATAAGAAGATTAGATTTTATTCTTTTCTAAAGCATCAGTGAAAATAGACTGAATAAATATTCTTCTAGTTAGTTGAGTTTGATTACAATAATCGATAAAGCAAGATGAATGTAAAAAGTATTGAAACATAAGTAGATTTCTCTGAAGTAATACTAAACATAATATATTTAAGTATTGCAACAATACACTTTTGGCTCTCCAAACCTATTACTTTTTGTATATATATATTTTTTTTTTTCAATAATGTCGTTATACAATTGCTAGATAATGTAAATATATATATATATATTATTTTTTTTTTTTTGAAACTATATTTATTTTTTTTATCAGTGTATTTAATTGATTGTCAATTTCTATGTAATTATAATTATTGTATGATATTTTATATATCTATAGGACAAATGGTACTTTTTATTTCAATAATCAGCGTATTTAAATATCATGGGTTTAAGATAATAATTGCTAAAAGGATATGAATATCATATTTGGATTCGTTGGGTATTATTTCATATTTCACTTTGTTCATCAAGTAAGTTCAACCAAAATTGTCGATCAGTATATTCAAGTTCCGTATGATATATCAATTCCATTAAATATAGCAATTAAGAATACCTTATTTTATGACCAGGGTATTGCTTTCTAAGTAAAGTTATATTATTATTTTTTTTAATCATCGTATTAGACTTTTAATTCAGATAATATTATTTTAAACGATGTAAAGGAGCTTCCATTTATTTTGTTAAAGTTAATACTTCAGGGATAAATACAATAGTATGAGGCATTTAACTTCACAGTTCATCTACTTTATCAGAATTTGGTTTACATTTTTAGCTTTTGGAAAGTGGAGAATCAATTAACCCATAGTTGCATCTTTTCGTTCGATTAAATAGATCTGAAAGTAGTTTTGAATATTTCTTTATCTATTGATCAAGTTTGGTTGTCCTAATAAAATAATTAAAGTTGTCATGATCCGTGGAAGATGTTTTTTGTCAGTTCTATTAGTTGATTGTATATTCTGTATCGTTTCGGTGACGAAAGCAGTTGGGGGTCCGAAATTTTTAATCAGTTATTTAATAATGCGTCCACTATGTCTGGGCTCTGCTTTTTTGTTTTTAACCGTACGAATAGGGTATATTTAGAATATTTGTTCGATTATATTCATTATGTATTGAAAGCCATTTGAGGATGTTGACTTTGGGACTATTAGTCTGAGTGGATTCTTTCGTTAAATTTGCATGATCCATAGTGGTTTTAGGGCATTTTTTTTTGGGTTGGCCCTTTCTTGTTAAACTGGCATTGCTACAAGTTTTTATATAATCTGCAAAGTGTTTTGCGTCTTGGGGTATATGGAA
>CP045905.1:1725910-1749310 GCA_013387185.1 Caligus rogercresseyi
TTTTTTTTTTTTTTTTTAGAGACTTTATTGATTTAGAGATATTACATATAAAAATATATATAAATAAACATTTTAGTTTAAAATTAAATCTCTAATCTAAAATCTAGCTGCACTATATACAAAAATCAATAATTAAAAAACATTAAGGAAACAATATTGTAATCAAACATAAAAATATAATAAACAAAGGTGCAAATAATAAATAAAATGCTAAAGATTGAATATATTATTTTGTTTGTCTTTTAACAAATTTTCTGTATTGCCTCATAATCCGTTGCAGAAATTGGAGATGTCCAGCGGAGCAAGACGGATAATATCTTACCAGATCCCCCACATATTTCCACGGAATGGTATTGATTGTAGGGATCTTCACACTAAAGGCCAGGTATCGCGCTGCCGTCGAGATCATGATGGCCCGAATGTCTCCAATAACAATTACTCTGTCAAGAGTTAATTTCTCCGCCAAATAGCTGCGAATACTCGATAAAATAAGCTCCATAGCTCGTGTTTTCGCAGGAGCCTTTATGGGATTCGAACTTAATCCGAATAGAATTATGGCCGTGACAATTCTTTTTTCCACTCCTTTAACGTTGACCCTGACAAATTCCCTTATGAAGAGGAGTGCAGGACAGTTGGCAAACGCATGGACCACTGAATTAAATAGTTGTCCACAGTCTTTACATGGCTTATTAAAAATAAACATTTAGTAGAAATTTGAAGTTGCGAGGTAAATCTTTTTCATCTATCGTTTTGGAGATAGAACTCATAATTCGTTTCTTCCACGACGCTTGGAGGCCTAGCTCTCTTATATATATATCGCACAATTTCTCGGCTTCCTCTTTTGTGTTTTGTGAAAAGGACATCCTTAAGTGCCAAGGTATCGGTGGAAGATGATTCCTTGCTGCTCTATTTAATGGAAAGAAGAATTTTCCACACTTAAACAGAGGCTCCCTGTCTAAATCGTGAACAGACAAAATTTCTTCTGATAAAGCCTTCCATTCTAGTTCTTTTGGCCCTGGGAGGTTTTTGAAATAAAACGGCTTGTTAATGTTTTGTCGAACTATGTCAATGGTAAATGAGGATGAAAAAAGCGGCGTGCCTTTCCAAATTATTCTTTGAATGGATGCTATTATAGAGGAAAATTCCATTAATTTTTCGTTCGTAGCATCCGTCCCAAACATGAGTAAAAAGTATGCTGAACTTGAAGAAAACACAGCTCGCCACTCCTGGTTCGGATTAACGGATAAATCCACAACCACTTTCTGAAAGATTTTAGGAATTATTTTATAAAGCAGTGATAGCCCTCCTCCGATATGAGACCTCGGTCTCTTCAAAGAGGGCAGATAACTCTTATGAAACAGCTCATTTAGCCATGAGCTTTCTTGAGAGATTACTTTTTCTGCAAGCCACGGAAGAGATGATGCTTTGTACAGGACATAAGGAACAATGGAATAGTTGTATAAGTCAATTCTTTTTTGGAGACTGAATTTTCTCCAACGTTGAATGTTGTGTACCACATGTTTTTGCATATTCAACCAATTGCATTCCGAAGCTCCCTGGGAAGTCCAAGAAATTCCTAGAATTTCCACTTTTCCCTCTACTGAGCATCCTGCAATTACTTTATTTTGTCCTGGATTCCAGACACCAATGGGAAGAATCACCGTTTTTTTGTTGTTTATTCTCAGACCAGACCTCTTTTCATATTTCTTAATGAAGTTGAGTATAACTTCAATCCGCTTGACCAGCTGTTTTTCTGATTTTGCCTCTAACATAAGTGTAACGTCGTCGGCGTACAAATCTATAATATGTTTTTTGGTCCAAAATCTACTCCAAAACCTCTATACTTCTTAGAGATATTGTTGCTAAGATCAATAGTGCTCCCAACAAATAAAAGAGGTGACATAGGGCATCCTTGACGGCAACTCCTTTTTAAAATAATAGGGTGACTTTCTAGAACTCCCATAGATATAGTTGATGAGCCGTTATAAAGAAGAGCTCTTATTGGATTAAAATATTCTTTAGGTAAAACTTTTTTATGCTTCTAAAAATATGACCGTGCTTAATGGTATCAAAAGCTTTTTTGAAATCTACAGCTATGATAGCTCCGTAAGTCTTTTTCTTATTGAGCAACTCCATAGCGGTTTCAATATTTCGAGAAATATCATAAATTTTTCTCCCCTTCAGAAATCCTTTCTGTTCCACTCCCAGTTTTGCGTTTAAAATAGGTTCCACTTTGGTTGCTAGCACTCCAGCTAAAATTCTATAACTTTCGTTCAATACGGTTATAGGACGCCAATTATTTAAATCCGTTGCTGCACCCTTCTTAGGGATTAAAGTGATTCGTCCCTTAGTAATCGATTTAGGAAGTTTGCCCTGGGTTTCCATGGACTTCCCTAATTCTACCAGGTATGGGGCAATCTCGTCTATACACTTTTTAAAAACCAAACCACCAATACCATCCGGTCCTGTAGCTTTTCCGTCCTTAAAATGTTTTCTTATGTATTGCGAAATTGCATATTTGGTAAAAATAATATGTTTCCCCGCTTTTGGCTTTGGAAAGTGTGCTCTTTCCCCGCCAACTAATCCTTGAAATCGCTGATGAAAGAGCTTTAGAATCGCACGAGAGTCTGTTATGGCTTTTCCTTGAATGATGATTTTTTTTTACGGATGCTGAATAATTTTTGGTGAATAAATTTTTCAATCTCTTGGATGCGTCATTTTCTCTCTCAATCCTGCGCTTAAAATCTGATTCGGCTATTTCAGCTATGCGAAATAGATTCGTAGCGTCTGCCGCAATGGATCGAGTAAAAAGTGGTGCGTGATTTAAAATGTCGTCTAGATTTGTTTGAAATGCGGCTTCCTTTTTTCTTTTTTGCGACTATAGAGCAAAGTTGTAGATTTAACTACATTAGATAAAATATATGCCAATTTTGTCGGTTTAAAAGAACTATTAAAATGTTGTAAAAAGAGTGTCTTAAGCTTTTTGATAAAATTTTCATCAAGTCCCATCCATTTTGGAACTTTAAAACGGGTTTTAGGTTTGTCATGGATAAAATCAACCTCAATTATTTTGTGGTCAGAAGAAGGATGAGGCCGATAGCATGCTTTACTAGTTATAGCTCGAATAGAAGAAGAAGCTAGTGCAAGGTCGATGCGTGAAGACTTGTTCCCACATCTCCACGATACCTTGTCTTCCGGGCTAAAGATTCCAACTAGATCGTGTAAGTCCAAAAGCACTATTAGCTTCGACAACATTTTCAGGTTGGGATAGAGGGAATTTGATCTATAAAGATCCACATTCATATCACCAATTATCAACAAAGGATACAAGTCATTTTTACAGACATTTATGATGGCTTGGAAGAATGGGAAACATTTTTCATTTGGTCCATAGGTGTTAAAAAAATAAAATCCACCTTTTGTAGTTGGTACAAAAATTTTATGCCAGTCTCCTTTATTAGAAAGCTCGCAGGAGAGCTTAGGAAACTCAATGGTCTTCGATACCAAAGAAAGTACTCCTCGATGTGTGCCATTACCAGTGAAAAAATGATTATAATTTCTTGGTAGGCAAAAAGGACATTCAATCGAACATCTAGAGGAAGTCAAACTTTTCACGTCCTGCAAGCATATTATATCTGGTCTTTGATAAAGGAGACTCTTCATTAATCCGTGACGAGACTTTTGATCTCTTCCACCCCTTACATTTAGTGAAATTATTTTACTAATTCCCATGTTGATCTCCTGGTGTCTAGAGATAGGTTGATCAAAATAAGAACTGATTATGGTTTGCTTTGTGTAAGCCATTTAATTATAATGAGGATTTGATAATTATTATTTTTTTCTAACTTTGTTAGCAGTCTGATCTTTCTGTGGAGATAGACCGGTACAGGGAGAAGTTCTCTTCGATATGGAGCCAGACCTTGTCCTTGATTGCAATATTAAATCAGGGTTTAAATGTGAATTTTTTTGATGGGAGGTTTCTATTATTCCTTTATTTAAAGGAGATGTGTTGCTTGTTATAGCTTCGTTATTTAAGAGTGAAGCGCTTGTTTCATTTATATTATTAATAACAAAGGCGTTTTCATCCTCCTGTGGAGTCTTGTCAGAACTAGAAATATTTCTGCAGGACCTGCCAAAGATTCCTCACTTCCAGACTCAATTGCAAAATTTTCTTCAAGTACAACACATGATGTTGCAGAGCCATGTGGCTCTTCTGAAACTTCTTCAGCCGTACCAACATCCTGTATCATTTCTTCTCTTATCACCGCCTCCTCTAAATTGTTTTGAACCTCCGTTGTCCTAGAAGATTCCTCCTGTTGAGGTATATTTTCTCCATCCCCTGATTCAGTTGAACGACTCTCCGCAAGCATACGTTGCAATACTTTAGAGTATTCTCCTATTTTTAATCTGGGATTGTTGCAGTTTTGTTTAAAATGACCAACCCCAAAACAGTTAAGACACTGCGGTTTAGCCCCTTTAAACTTTAGTCTGATGAGACAACCTTGTATGGGCATTACTTGGGGTATTGTTGCAGGGTTTGCAAATACTTCTATAATGTAATCTCCGTCTCTCCATACATCCCTATATTCTTTATACTTTTTTTCCGCTGCCTCGTCAAATGGGTTTTTCCTCGGATAATGTGCCATAACTTGTCCAAATTGTTGGAGCCAAGTTACAGCCTTCAATTCATCTATCCTCTTGAATGTATTTTCCAATGTTATTACAACTTTCTTTTTTAAGTTCAACTGTATTTTGTTCATGCCTTTCAACCTTAGGGAGGCATTTACTACTTTTCCTTCAGTGGACTTCACTTTGAAGGAATGCTCTCTTTTCAGCTCTTCTAGTCTGTCTCTCACGTCAATGGGAAACTTCGAATAAAAGGCCACTTGATTCAGTCCAAATCTAGGGTTTGCCCCAGCTAGCTCATGCTCTTTAAATCCAAATAAAAGAGCCATGTCATAAACATTAATATGTTTTAATCCCTCCATTCTGAAGGAATCATCTTCAATATCTTCAATAACAATAACGAAGATCTCCCACTTAAATCTCTTGTTCCAGTCAAGAAGATTTCCTTCCACGTTATTATTATTTAAGCCCCGCTTGACTGCTCTAGAATAGAGCCGTGTATTAGTTTCCCCTTCTAGAGCTCCATCAGGTGGACGTCCAGAAGACATTATTATTATTTTTTTCCCTCACCCCGGGCGCGCAGAGAGCGAGAATTTAAACTTTAAAGTGACAAGGGAATGTACGACCGAAGAAGGGAAGAAGGGAAGAAGAAAAGAAGAAAAATAGACCAAACTTCTTACAAAAGATCCAAGATTACGACTTCGATCCACGAAAAAGTAGGTCTCCGGTCCAAAAGTCTTCCAATATGGAGTCACAGTAAGAGGATTGAAGCACTTATAACACTGTTTAAGTAAATAAAGAGGTCCAAATGCGCACAAATCCTCTCAAAACAAAATAAAACACAGAGCAGCACAAAACGCGTGTTGCTCTATACATAAGTAGGTGTTTTTTTTTCATTTTTTTGCATTTAAGAATTTTAGAATTAATGTCCGCGTCTTCTTCTTGAGACACTTCATGCCTTTTAAGGGACAGAGCAGGGCATCTGTTGATCAGGTGGTCTGCAGTCTGTGGCTCTTCCTTGCAAAGATCACAGGTTGCACTTGTTTTCTTCCATTTGCTTAGGTGGGAGAGAAATGGTCCATGTCCTGTGTAGGCTTGAATAAGTTGTTTCAGGTCTTCACAGTGAAGTTTGACAACCTTTGATCTTGGTTTTTTAACATAAGATGTGTGTGTTTCATGTGAAGACTATCTTTATATCGTTCACACCATCGTTTATAAAATAATCATTTATTGTTTTCTTGATATAACTTGGGGGCACACCAACAAATTTTCGGTTGTTGCTTTGTGCGCCACTTTTTGCAAGGTAGTCTGCAAATTCATTTCCTGTGATGTCATTGTGTCCTCTGCACCATTCAATATATATGTTTTCTTCGTTCTTTCCTCTGCATATGATTTCTTTACACTCCCTGACTTCAGCACTCGAGGTAAGTGGATTGAGAAGAGCAGCAATTGCGGATTGGGAATCAGACCGAATTAAAACTTTTTCCCATGTTTTTCCCAATTTTCTGAGATCTTCGACTGCTTGCTTGATGGCAAAAACCTCAGCTTGAAATACTGATGCTTCTCTATTCAAATATACCATTGAGTGATGAATGCAGAGATCACCAATAGTGATTGCCCATCCAGCACCAGTATTACCCTTTTCATCTTTGGATCCATCAGTGTAAATTATCATATCAGGATTTTCAATTGGAGAATTGTCCATCCAAATAAGGTTGCCTTTTATATAGTCACTTTGTTGATTAATTTTGCTTCCTTAAGTATTTTATCGCAGGAGAAGCGGTGACCACGGCGTTTTGGAAGGTTGCCAATACCATCCCAGGTATCTTTTAAGAAATGCCTAGTTCTCCATCGTGATTTTGTTGCTTGTCCTTGTATGAAAAGGTCAAGGGGAATTATGCCAAGAACAGATTCCATTCCGGCTGTTGGAGTCTTAGTGTGTGGCACATTGATAAAAGTGCTTTTCTTTGTATGGAGTTTAGTATCTTTATGGTACTTTTCTTGTTATTAATGGAATGGCCCCATATTAAGCATCCATAGGCTATAATTGGTCTGACCATTGCTTCATATAGCCACAGAACTTTGTCAGACGTTAAGCCCCATTTCTGTCCTATGACTGCCTTAGCCATATTCCATAGTCGACTACATTTGGCAGCTTTTTCTTTCAGGTGGCCCGTCCAAGTAAGTCCTTGGTCAAATAAAATGCCCAAGTACCTCATTTGCGTTGAGAACACCATTTCTTTACCATCCATTTTTAATCTTGGAAAATGTTTGGATCTCAACTTGTAGGCTTTTGAGAAAACAATTGCATTGGATTTAGTAGCATTAAAGGTTAGACCATTCGTTTTCCCCCAGTCTAGAACTGTATTTATTGCTGATTGCATTATATTGATAAGAGTATGAGGATGTTTTCCGTTTGCTAATAAGATGATATCATCCGCGTAGCCTACTGCCTTGATGGGTCCTGTTTTAAATTTGGTCAGAAGGGTATCCATGATCATGTTCCATATAATGGGTGAAAGTACACCTCCTTGTGGACTACCACGCGTTGGCCTGATGCATATCTGCTCTCCTTTAAGATCCGCTTTGACTTTCCGAGTGTTGAGAAGATATTTATACCATGATATAATACTATTAGGTACTCCTAGTTTTTCCATTGCATTGTTTGCTGATTGGTATTGGATGTAATCAAATGCACCAGTGCAATCAAAGCTGACTGCTAGTGTACATTGTTGTTGAAATATAGCATTTTCGATGGTATCCGTTACCTGTGACAGAGCCGTCTCGGATGATAAACCCTTAGTGTAGGCATGTTGGGAATATAACGTTGGAATAATTTCTTCTATTTTCATCTGAACAATTCTTTCAAGACCTTTGAGAAAGAAATTGGAAAGGGTTATTGCTCTGAAGGATTTTGCTGAGCTATAGTCATCTTTGCCAGGCTTGGGCAAAAATGTAACCTTCATTTCCCTCCAGGAACTTGGGGTATAGCCAGTGCTAAGAATCACCTTATAGAGTTCTACAATGTACCGAAGGATATTTTCTCCAAGCTGCTGCAGTACAATTGGTTTAAGTCCATCTGGTCCAGCACTTTTGTAGGCTCCAAAAGAGTTAAAAGATTCTCGCACTTTGCCATAATCCACAAAATCTATTTCAAAACTGGTGGTATCTGTGGTTTTTTCCATGACAGAGTCGACCCTGTAATCTGGGAAGTGAGTTTCCATAAGTATTGCAAGAGATTCAGCTGGTGTTTGTGCATAGCCTCGATCAGTCTTTAGAAGACCAATTGAGTTAGCATTTGGTTTTTGAATTTTGATAAGTCTTGCAATGTCTTTGGAACCCTCAGTTTTACTGCAAAAAATCCTCCAGGAATCTCTTTACAGACATATATACGGCGTGTTCGGTAAGATTCTGTCTCTTGACACCGAATACTTGGCCATTGTATATTTTTTCAGAATAAAATAAAATATATTTTTTCCTTTTTTTATTTAATTTTTTGCATAAGATTGGAATAAGTATATATAATATTCTTAGTTCCTAATTATTTTCAAACTATATATTTTGTCTCTTTATTATTTGTGTATAATATTGTCTTTTTTAAGGTTGATTGTAATATTTATTTATGCATTGTCTCAACAAAGTTATTGTAAATATTTTAAAACGGAAATAATAATTTAAGAACATAAAAATTAAAATGAAACATTACTATGGATAGGGGTTTTAAACAAAATATATAATACATTTTTAATATATAAGAGTTTACTTTCCAAAATATGTTTTTAATGTCCTATATGCTTATACAGGATTGCATTCGACAGATATATAAGCATACTAGCATTAAAATAGTATATCGAACCTTGGATCTTATAAATGAGGTATACCAAAAATGACCTCCCCTCTAGGGATTCGAACCTGCGCCCCCAACATTGAGAATTGAACACGCCTTAACGCACTTTAAGTTTTTCAAGAGTTGAATCCATGCAGTATTTTTGTAAATTAATAACAACATATCAGTTTATTATTTACGCTTATGTTTGGATTTAAAAGTATATTTATAAAATAACAAAACATAATTTTATAGTCGTCTAAATTCATAGTTCTTTCAAAGAATGAATTTCTACTAACAAAATACTTTTTTAGGCCTGTTTTAAACTATGACTAATTGTTGTTTTTATACTATGTACACTTTGACACTTTTAATTAATATTAAATTATCTTTTTATCATGTGACATTATTATAAATTATCTTTATAAAAAGTTTCTACTCGGGGATTATGCCAAAAAAAAATGTTTTAGTTGACTTTTATGGGTTCTATTTTTAAACATGTAAGCATTATTGAGGTTATGTGAAAGAGGTTTTGGCTCACTTTGGTGGTAGTCAATAGTTTCTAGGTCATCTTTTATTTTTATATGCTGTCTGTCGATGCATTCACTGGATAGTATTATCATTATATTTGTGCGTGAGCATGTCCATGACCTAATATGAGGAAATAAAAGGTCTACATTATTAGGTTATATTCATTAAACTAATATACTTATTAAATCATTGCATTACGTATTAAAAAAATGAATGATTTATTTTTGTAAAAATTGTTGTATTTCTACTTTCTTTTTTTTTTTTTTTTTTTTTTGCCTATATGGCTCGATAGAATTGCATCCGATAGGATATAAATAAGCATTATAGCATTATAATTAGTCTATCGAACCTAGATCTATTAATGAGGTAGACCAAAAATGACCATCCCCTCTCGGGATCGAACCTGCGCCCCCAACATGAGAGTTGAACACGCCTTAACACGCACGGCTATCGAGCTCCCTTTCGAGCTTTCTACTTTCGAACTTTAAAAAGTAAGGATAACTAATAAAACATAAAAAAGTTTTTCCTGTACTTTAACTTTCACTTTCATACGTTCATTATATTTCATATATAATAAATAATTCCCACCATTCAAATAGTATTATAATTATTAAATAAAATTGTCGTATCAGAATAACCTTTCATAGGATTCGTAAAAAAAATCTTTATAATAAAATAAGTATTTGTTTTTGTAGAAAAATAGAGCCAAGTATATTTTGTATTCTGTAGTTACATGTCTATTTAATAATATAAAATTATTTTTAAAGATTACTTAAGTCGTGTATGGATTTTTTTAACTTTATGGCAATTGTTCCAAATATAAGCTTATATATTTCAACATCAACTCTATTTCCCTCCATACCTCGTAGAAATAAATTTAAACCTCAATGAAAACTTGATTTTTATATAGCTTCTCAGAGGAAAACTACAAACTCTCCTTTCTACTGACGCCTGAAGTCTTAACACACAAGCAATACGTCACTAACCGTTGACGGATAAGAAGCGTATCAAGAAAACCTGTTTTTATTTTGATGGCTTATATTGTTTTATATTTGATCTTTTAAAGACATGTCTTTAGGTGTTTTTACATGACATTCTAAACATAATTATACTATTTGATACATATTTTAGATGATGTTTTATTGTAATAATTTTACGTGAGAGAATAAAACGAATGTTTTTATTATTTAAAAAAATATTATATATTAGCGTTGTATAAAGTTTTTCCATAACTTGTTACATCCAAAATAATATTATTTTTTTAATTTTAGCATCTGTTTTAAATATCGTTTATCATGACCTGTTAAATAAAAATACTAGCATAATACTCGCTTTACTTTTTGGACATATCGGACTTTGATATCAATTATCGATTATCAAAAACTTAGATTATATTCTTCGCCGAGAAAAAATAAACACTACATTGAAAATTTTACCCAAATTTAGTTCAATAAAAAGTAATCATTATATATATATATAAGTTTATAATTTATTATTCATGCATTTGTTAAGTGAAACCATAAAAAATAAAAAGTTTGTTTGATTAAATTGTGTTTTGATTTGTAAATAAAATATTCTTTGTCCCTTGATTATGTTTAGGCGTTTATTTTATTACATAGAATTTTATAATCATGCCTTGAAAAGAAATAAAACATTTTTATTTAGTTATAATATTTTGCCGCTTACTCCTATTAATATTAACTTAAAAATACCAAGATATTACATATATAATAAATAAAACAAGCACAGTAATGTAATAGGGAGCTCGATAGCCGTACGTGTTAGGCGTGTTCAACTCTCAATGTTGGGGGCGCAGATTCGAATCCCGAGAGGGGATGGTCATTTTTGGTCTACCTCATTAATAAGATCCTAGGTTCGATAGACTAATTTTAATGCTATAATGCTTATTTATATCCTATCGAATGCAATTCTATCGAACCCAAGGTACTTAAAAGTAAGGTAGAGCCATTTTAACCAATGAACGTAAAAAATACACCGCCACGCAACCTACCTCATGAGCATGACGTCACATATGGCAAAAGAGTGTATATTGTATAAGTAAAATATGTTAAATATAATCGAATTTAGCCTTTAATTAGATCATAGAAGAATTAATTATCACAATTCTATTAGAAAATGGAAAAATATAAATTTTGTGAGTAATCATAAATTTTTGATGATTTAAAGTTGCTGAAATTATCCAAATATTTCATGAAAAACCAAACTCTTCAATCATTATATGTTAAAGCTCATAAAAACAATGAAATAAATGATAACAAAATACTATTTATATCATATATTATTACAAAGACATATTTAGAAAAAAGTATATAATTTATGAATTAATACAAAAAAAAATATGGTTATAATCATATATTATATAAATATTATTAGAAATACATATTAACACTAGAATGGACGAGGTGTCGTTTTCGACACCAAAGCGTTTTTGATTCAATACTGTGTCGTTATTTGAAGGAGTTGAAATGTGATTTTTTGTGACTTTTAATATTTATCGACAAACTTTGAAATGAGCAAATTCATTTTTGTATATCACCACTCATTGTTGCAAAATTCAAAAATACCCTTTAATGGCCGAGGTGTCGATTTCGACACCTTTTTTAAAATATTGTTTTTCTTCTTTATTAAGGGTATTAACCCGTTAGTAAGTATGCCATACACGTGTTGAACATAAACACAACCATTTGTATAAGTCTTGGCGTCATGAAGAGAAGACTAACTACTGAAGAATTGCGCCTTACAGAACCTATAAAGAACAAGGGTTACAACGTTAACACCGATAACTTTTTCATGTCTATGAACGTAGCTCAGAAACTATTGAAACGACAAATTTCAATAGTAGGGATCATTCGGAGAAACAGTAAAGGCCTTGAACCTGGAATGACAGCCGAAAAGAAACAAAAAATTCTTAATAGTGCATTCTTCGTGAACGAAAGTGATACATGTCTCTTTGTGAACTATCAGTGCAAAGCAAAAAAATCTGTATGTCTTCTCTCAACCATACATTCGTCTCCAACAGTGTCACAAACAGTCAAACACAAGCCAGAGGTTGTGATGCACTACAATGAAAATAAAGTAGGAGTTGACGTAGTTGATCAAATGGTCAAATTATACAGCACACGCTCCGCATCAAGACGATGGCCAGTTGCTGTATGGAATAACATTCTTGATATTGCAGCAATAAATGCATGGATACTCTACAAATAAGTTACAGGAAATAATATATCACAAAAAATTTCATTTTAAAGCTCTCGGAAGAAATGAGAGAACCACTCATTCGCAAAAAAGACAACTCAACTCAAAAACGAACATCATCACCAACTGTAACTCAAAAGCGCAAAAGTGTCATTCAAAAATTGCCAGAATGCAACAATGGCAAAATGGCAAATCTGTCTCAAACCAACATGTGGAAATGTAAAGGGGATGAAGCCCGAATCACTCTAGTAAAATGTCAAACCTGTAAAAATATTTAAGTTTGTTAGTATAAGATTAAATTTATAATTCGATATTTATATACATATATATATATATATTCAAGAAATTATTCAGTTTACATATATATATATTAGTTTAGTTCATATTATATATTTACTTGTTCAAAATATGTAATTTTATATGTATACATGTAATAGTATGTATTAATATAACGTCTCAAAATATGTAATTATATTTATATAAATCTTTAAATTTCTCCAGTATGATACTTTATAAATACTCAAATAACTTTAAACAAAAAATATGATAATTTAATATAAAGAATGACATAAAAATCAATGAATATAATAGGTGTCGAAAATGACCCTCGGCCATTAAAGGGTATTCATTTTTCGGCCATCCTAGTGTTAAGAAAAAAATATATAATTTATAAATTATTACAAAACAAAATACTGTTTATAATCATATATTATATAAATATTATTAGAATACATATTTAGGAAAAAGTAAATAATTTATTGGAGCATTTAATTAATCCACTGTTTCATTTTTCGCTTCTCTCTTACCCTTTTTCTATGTCTAGCTTTTTGCTCTTGAAGGCATTTTTTTTTTTACTTTATTTGATTAGAGTTATTGTATATAGATATGCATATATAATTGAACATTATAGTTCAAATTAAAACCCTAACTAAAGTCATAACAAATTGAAATCACCTATAAAAAATACATCAATCAATAGCAGCTACAACTATATCTATCACGTAAAAATAAAATCTGAGAAAAAATATTCAAAATTAAAATACACAAAAAGAATAAAAACTAATTATATATAGCGTATAAAAAGTTCATAAAATAGATATTAAACTAAAAATCAAAGAAGTTTTCTTTTTTGACTCTTTGGAAACCTTTATAAAGTCTTAATAGGCGTCTCAGAAACCGTAGGCTCACCTTTGAGCCGTTTGAGTAGAAGCGTAGAGTGTCTCCAGCGTAGCTCCAAGTCGTCCCTGAGAGATCCGGGATCCTGATGGTGAAGCCGAGTATCGGGCCGAAGATGACATTAGAATAGCTCTTAAGGCATTTTGATCCAGCGGTTGAGCTGTCGACAGTTTTTCTGCAACCATACTCCGGATGCTAGAGAGAGCAAACTCGATGGCTTTTGATTTTGAGTTGCCATTGTTAGGATTAGAAGTGGTTCCGAACAGAAGTATTGGAGTTATATATATATATTTTTTTTTTAAGGAGAATACACGAATTTGAGCAAATTTTTAAGAGCTTCCAATGGAACTGACGGCACCTTAGACATTGATTTAGAAACTCTTTTACAAGGTTGTCGTTCCTACCAATCCTTCCATTTACTATAAAATTATTTGAAAATAACTTTTTTTTTTCATTGGTGTATCAAATTCACTGTAACATATTTGCTTCCAAGGTGAATAAGCCTCTGACAAGTCCAAGTTGAAGCTGTTTAAAAGGTCCAAGTACTTGATCATGTTGGTTATCATATTCAATTGATTCAAGTATATTCATCTCATCAAAAGAAACATTCCAAGGTGATAGTTCATTTTGTTGGAGTGATTTTGAATTCATCGTTTCAGAACTGAAAAATATATTTTTAGTTATTCTCACATATAAAAACAAACAGTCAAATAATAGGAAGGTTAAGACGCTCATGCTCAGGATTAGATCTCTCTCATAGTCTTCTTCAGTGAAGTGCAGACTACACATATAGGATGATGCAGGCTGAAATGTCGAATCTCCTCTTTTGCATGCGATGGTCCAAGCTTTTTTCTGTTTGATGTTGGTTGGAAACGAGTGGTACAATACATTGTGAGCATTGGGATCCAATGAAGGACAAACAGCAACTGCACACTGTCTTTTTTTATTTTTTTATTAATTGAAGCCATTTTTTGTAAGAGTACGATGCACTAATGATAATTTGAGTAGAGATGTTATATATAGTAAAAGTTATTTGTTTATGTTTTCTGCCAAACGTGACGTCACACAAAAAATATTTCGGAACCTAAGTTTATACATTATGAAATGGGGGGGGGGGGGGGGGGGGGGGTTGATCGAACCAATAAGGCAAAAAAAATGTAATTGATAGTATACATTTTTTTACCTAAAATGAACATAGTATGGTATTTATTTATTTATTAAATAAATAAATAGCTATTGCTTTGATATTTATGTATTTATGCTAATGATGTAGTTCCTATATATAATATTGAATTAATATGATGTATTATTATCATTTAGATATTAGGTCGTTTGAACTAAGAAAAGTCGATGAAAGCCATATTTGAAATTATTGAAAAATAATATGACGTCAATAGGATTTTTACTCTCCACGTGGTTCTATCTCGTGATTGTAAAGCTATTTGAAATCAATAAGTATCTAATATTCGTTGCATACTCAGTAGGAATGGATATCATTTTTTTATTCTGGAGTTATTTCTTGTAACCAGAAATCATAGAAAAATATGAAAAAATTAGCTTCATATATATATATATATATATATATATATACACAGAGAGAGAGAATATGATTTATTTTAATGCTCTAATGTTGATTATTATCATCAGAAAAAAATCATAGTAATAATCAAGTATACATTTGTTGAACATGGAATAAGAATTAATTTTACAGTTGTAAATAAAGTGTGAGAAAAAGTTATGGTTCAAAACTTAAATAGAAGAATTTATATATTTGGTATTAAAAAGTATTAGAAAATTTCATGTCACTAACAATTTTTTATATATAGCTTGAAAAGTTTTAAACGCACAGAAAAAATAATAAAAATAACGAAATTTTTATTTTTTTTATTCAACAACAATTCATTTTTATGATATGTACATTAGAATACGTAACAACCTAAGATAATGTATGAAAATTCACATAAGTAAATGTTTTATGTACAATTTTATCATAGGGATTGAACTAAAAACACTATTTTAAATAAATAAAATACAATTTTAATTAATATTTATTGACATGTGTACTAAAATAATTAACATATATTTTGAGCCTTAAAATGGCATTTATTATTATAGATAATATCTTCCGGTGGATGGATGGATGGATGCAAGAGAATGGAAGTATTTAATTTATTTCGAGGCCACAGTCCATGAGTCAACCGAAAGGGAGGGGATCTTCAGGTCCTTGGATTTTTTTAGCTCTATATATAAAATTACATCTGTGTGACAAAAATAGCAAAATAAATTTAACAGTTATATAAGAATATAGATAAAAAATATTTATTTATTTAACTTTTTATGATTTTACGAATATTTGAAGTATCCAAAACATACTTTCAAATATTCAAAAATAATACAGTGCAAAAGGTAAATTAATGCTTTTATTGGGATGTCTCGAAGCGATTTGGTTTTTGATGTTTTAAGGGAAGGGTTTTTTGTTGAATATTTGGACTGCAACTGCTTTTCATATATATTTTTTAGGCCGGTTTCAGAATATAATCATTCAATGACACACTTTTTATGATATAAATGAAAAATCAAGGTTGAACAAAAGAAATGTGGTAGCTTTTCTACCGTTAACTCCTTTAACGTTTATTCGTACATCTCCCTGACATTGGCTTTTACAGGATCATTGTAAATTATGATCCAATGAATGAGCTGCTCAGATTGTTTTAAATAACATAATCTGAAAGTAAGAAGTAAACATTTTATCGTACTAGATTTTGGTGATGGGATATAGTATTCTCTTCCTCTACGAGACAGGCAGTTTCAATTAATCTAAATAAGTATTATAACATATTTTGGAATGATAAAATCATAAAAATGGTATATTTTAATGAATGTGACAAAAAAATAGGAGTTTTTATTTCACAGTTCGTTTTAACAGAATTTTCTTCAAAAAAAAAAACTAATACGTTAAAATGAAAAACAAACAAATTGTCCGATAGGTGTATTTTTTTGCATTACAAACTACGTTTTGAAAAAAATATTTTATAATAGTTGATATTGATATCGTTCGTCAGATATAAAAATATAATTGCGAGAGGAACTATAGAATGGCATTTAAGTAATAGTCCTTCTAACATATTAGACCATAATAATCAGACAACATTATCGGTCCCTCATAATATTTGAAAAGATACACTTGGATTCAAGACCGATAAAAAAAATCTATTACATGAGTAGATAAAGCAATATAAGACACAACAGTTCCAAGATTGCACAGATCTCGTCCATATTATGAAAATTATAAAAGAAGGTCTAAAAGTAAAAATGGCAGGGATCTGAGCCCAAACGAAATCTTACATGGCTTTCTGAGTAAGGATCCTAAATTGAGACTGGCATCGAAAGTCATTTCAAAACTTCAACCTATTCTGGCGAGGGCCAGGCTTAAGAACCACAAAATTACCACAAGGATCGCGGAGGTGGCTTTAAAAGAATACAATATCTCTGGAAACTTTTTTAAGGATGCGTTTACATTATATTTTATAAACCATGTGTTTTTAAACATACTTCAATATTACATGTCTTTCTCCTTTTTGTCTTTATTTGATCTGTGGTAATTTTTTGTTGATTGTTAAGAATTTTATTAGCTGATTAAATAAATATATGTCTCCCATTGGGAGTAAAATAAAAAGACACACTAAGTATAATGATTAATATAAGAGTATAAGTGTATCTAGGAGTTGACATTTATCTTTTCATTCACAATCAAGATATTCTCAACGGTCTTAGAAATGGAAGATGTAAAAGTCAAACTAACCAAAATATAGAAATCTTGTTTTTCGTGCAAAAATTATCCTCCTCTTGGATTGGATCTTCAAAATTGGCTATATGATTCGGAGATCAACTCGTTATTAAGTCCCGGCTGTCTTTAAAACATTTAAATTGTAATTGTCTCTCAACAACATTTAGATATTTCTCTGTTTTCTAATCTCTCAGAACTTTATTTTTCTTTTTTTAACTCATAGAATCTGGGCAAAAATTAATGTCAGTTATGGATTTAGTGGTTTGATTTCAAAAGAATAGTCTTTATTTACTCAGACAATAAAGTTGTTCCTAAATGATTTGTTTGTATACCTAGGTATGTATATTTACCTCTTCTCTAAATCCATCCATTATCATCTATCCCATTCAAACATATACTATTTTGAATCATACTAAATGTAGTTGAACATTAATACAATGTGTGCATATGATATTTTGCGCATTTTATTAAGATATATATTTTTTTAGGATGATAATAAAGAAGGGGAAATGGGTTCATTATTGAGCTCTTCTATGGCATTCAAACATGAAAATGCTTTCTTTATATACTTAAGGTAAACGCATGCATATAGAGTATTTTGGTTATTTTACCTTTCTTAGAAAAAAATTTACATTGTTTATGTATGTACATATATATGTGATGCGCGTGCCTGGGAGGGGGTAGTTTCCTCCACTCTTTGGAGCTCACACCCTGTCTCTCTTTCCGGACCCTCCCCGGTTCGAACTCCCCAGCCTCCTCTTCGGACAGCGACGCGGCTTTTCCCAATACGGGCGTTCCTCCTCAATGAATGGACTGTATTTGTTTATTTACATTGTGGTTATATTTTAGTCACTAAAACAATTAGTGTTTTTAATAAAAGAAATTCAACGAACAAAAGGATTGGGGAAGGGATAATATCAATAATGATGGGGTCATTAATATCTGCAAATTGCATACCCAAGCGTTCATTATGTTTTGCATAACAAATCCCACCTCGTCAGACATTATGAGCCCTACTGACCATGACGAAGGAAAAGAAAACTAAAAAGGAAAAGGATAGATCTGAATACCCCAAGGCCGAGAGGTGTCAAAATCATCAGAAAATTGGTTGGGGAAGCAATTACAATTTAGGGCCAAAATATAAATAATCTATGTAAATGATTTTAGCAAGGCGATCGTGCTGCAACAATATATATATATATATATGAGCTTTTGGTTAAAACTAGGTAGTAGCAAGTGTTTGAAAAAGGATTTTTTCATCTTACAACAAAAATATATGATAAACATTTTAATCAACAAAAGAGGTATGTTTTTACATTTATTTGTTGATTATACAAATAGCAAAACGTGAGGACTTTTTTAGAAAGGAAATTTGTCCCATTAAATTTTTGTCTTTTTTTTGGCGTCAAAAACGCACGACAACGATAAGGAAATTTTCATTATCGTTCGTCAAAAAACTTTGTCGTTCGTCTTCGCGAACGACAACAATGAACGACAAATCAAAAAGTCTGATAAATATATATAGATATGTATTAGACCTCCCAAAAACCCTTTTTTAGTTCTTTTACATATAATCTAGCGATTCTGGTTCATTTTGTGATGCTGAAAACGAGTATCTAAATAAAAAATCTCTAGCATTGTTAGAAATCGGACGTCACTGGTGTCAAAAGTTTCGTTATGAAGCAAAACTTTTTTGTTATTACTTATTTTGAAAAAACTAGTTTAACAAAATTTAGCCATGATCAATTGATGACTTTGTAATTTTTTTTTCAAATTTTCGTCAATAATATTTAGTGCCAATAAATGAACATAAGTGCTGACACACCTACCATTTTTTAAATAACAGCTCCTACTAGGGTTCTTTATGTTCAGGAAGGAAAAAGAAAATAGGGTACTCAAGTGATGTTTTTAAGTTATCTTTTAAATACAATACAATAACCATTAATCTTATTTCATCAAAACCTGTTTTTATTTATAAACACGTGATTTAAACACCGTATCAGATTCAATTTCAATCTTTGATCTATCAGTCAAGTACCTTTAACATAAAATGGAAACTCGGACACTGAAGAAGTGCTAAGTGAGGCACTGGGTATTGGTTATACTCTAGAAATTTTTCAAACCAGGTCCATCCCGTTAACCGAAGAGGTGATACGGCACTTTTACTTCATCTTTGGTCTTTGGGTAGACCGACGCGCAGCTAGCTGCCCGTAGCACCGCCGATTCCCTACTTCGTTGAGTTAAGCAGCATCGTCACTCTCTTCAAGTTGTCAATGACGCGGCAGAGAGGGCCGTCAAGTTCGGGTCTGACTTACTAAAGTGCTGACCAAGAGCGAGAAACAGCATCAGAACATTCTTACGGTGTTGAACTTTCACGTCGTGGCGTTTCCTCCGCAACCCGAAAGGTTTCAATCGAGTCAACGCTACCAGCTCTGTGATTGAGCTGATGGTATCGTCTGGTTATGACGCCCGTTAGATTCATTTACGGAATTCATAGTTCCATCCATAATTTTTTGATTGTCAAATATGAGCATAAATATATATAATATTATATACAATACTATACCTATATAATATATATATTATATACTTATATATTATAATATATATTATTTATTGATTTATATATAATATAAGATAATAATGTTGAACAAAATGTCTATTGGCGAATTCACGAGATTACCATAATGACATTTCCATTGAAAAACTGTATTGTAGAAAAACAAACATAAAAGAATTGGTATCAATACTGATGAGAGGGATTCAGAGGGGTAGATTGGGATTTGATGGGGAAAATCTACTATCATTAGTCGGTTTAAAAACGTATTAAAAGATAACTTAAAAACATCAACATGAGTACCCCTTTTTTCTTTTTCCTTCTTGAAACTATAAAGAACCCTAGTAGGAGCTGTTAAAAAAAAAATGGTTGGTGCGTCAGCACTTATGTTCATTTATTGGCACTAAATATATTTGACAAAAAATTGCAAAAAATAAAAAGTCATCAATGGACATAAATAAATTTTGTAACACTAGTTTTTTTCAATATAAGTAATAACCAAAAAGTTTGCTTCATAACGAAACCTTTGACACAGTGACGTCCGATTTCTAACATGCTAGAGATTTTTATTTAGATACTCGTTTTCAGCATCAAAAAATGAACCAGAAATCACTGGGTATATGTAAAAGAACTAAAAAGTGGGTTTTTTGGGGCGGTCTAATATGTATGCATATATATTATAAATTATATATATATATATACATACAAAGTCGGCTGATAAGTCCCGAAACTAACACATAGATGGCGCCAGTGGATTGGTTTTCATATGACTGTCAGTAGTACCGACCTTCAAAACATACATGTATAAATATAACAGCTGTCTGACAACTAGTTTGTGAGATATTGCGTTTTAAGAAGCTACTTTTATTATTGTGAAAAATGAAAAAAAAGACAATTTTCGTGTGGTAATAAAACATTATTTTTTTGGTGAAAAAATACCGTCGAAACTAAAACTTATCCGGATGTTATCCGGACTCTATCCATCGAAAGCAACATATGTCGATGGTTGGCTGAATTCAAACGTGGGTCTGGTGATCACGAATGATGATAAACGCAGTGGAGGCCAAAAAGAGGTGGTTACGCCAGCAAAAACATAAAAATAATCCACAAAATGATTTTAAATGACCGTTAAAGTGAAGTTGATCCAGATAGCTGAGACTCTGAAGATATTTAAAGATCGCGTTGGACATATCGTGCATGAATATTTGGACATGCGGAAAGCTCTGTGCAAAGTGGGTGCCGCGAGAGCTCACAATCGACCAAAAACAACAACGAATTGTTGATTCTGAGCAGTGTGTGAAGTGTAATTGTAATCAATCCGAATTTTTGCGTCGATATGTGACAATGGATGAAACATGGCTCCATAACTTCACTCCCGAGTCCAATCGACAGTCAGCTGAGTGGACTGCATATGATGAACCGAATCCAAAGCGAGGGGAAAAAGCAACAGTCAGCTGGGAAGGTTTATGGAGTCTGTATTTTGGGATGCACACGGTAT
Source organism: Caligus rogercresseyi (assembly GCA_013387185.1). Taxonomy (NCBI): domain Eukaryota; kingdom Metazoa; phylum Arthropoda; class Copepoda; order Siphonostomatoida; family Caligidae; genus Caligus; species Caligus rogercresseyi. The sequence continues at coordinate 1,747,128 of CP045905.1, forward strand.
AATATTCATTGACTATCTTGAAAGGGGAAAACAATCAACAGCGATTATTATATAGCCTTGTTGGAGCGTTTGAATGATAAATTGTAGAAAAACGGCCCCATTTGAAGAAGAAAAAAGTGGTGTTCACCAAGACAATGCACCGTGTCACAAGTCAATGAAAACAATGGCTAAATTAATAAATTGGGCTACGATTTGCTTCCTCATCCACCGTACTCTCCAGATCTGGCCCCCAGCGACTATTTCCTGTTGGCAGACCTGAAGAGAATGCTCGCTGGCAAGAAAGTAAGGAATCATGGAGTAATCGCTGCATGAGACAGATGCCTATTTTCGGATAAAACGAAAGATTACTATAAAAGTGGAATCGAAAATCGAATGATCGCTATAATCGCTGTATCGCCCTCGAAGGCAACTATGATGATTAATAAATCGAATTTTGTCAAGAAAATGTTTCTTCTTAGTTTGTCTCGGGACTTATCAGACCGATCCTATAAATATATTATATATATATTTAGGGTTGTTCTTATTTTTCAAATGTTTGAAATGTTAGCAACATTGTGGATTTTCTGTTTCTTGGTGATAAAAGAAGACGACTACAAAGTTTGAACAAAATCGGTCAACATTACGAGGTCGCGCAACGAGGTCAAAGTTTTAAAAATTTAGTAAAACATAGTTTTCCGCAAATTTCTTCAAAATGGTGGACGTTACAGACTTCAATAATAATTATTAATTTAAAGGAAATCTAATTACTACCAGACGTATGTTTGATGTTTTTAATAAAACAAAGTTTTCAGTAAAAACAAAGCAAGAAAGGGAGTGTGTATTGTTAGCTTATTTCATAGCTTTTTTGTATCAATTAACTTCACTCGCCTGTAGAAGATGACTTGTTCGCTTCAGAGTAAAATAGTACTTTTAAGTTTAGTAAAACTTTAGATGATAAATCCAAAAATGACCTTGGTTGCATTCTATCAATTCAGAATTCAGTACAATCTGAGTTTACATCATATGATTCAGAGCCTGTATTGACCTATAAGAAATCGATTATGAAAAAAATAAAAATAATGTGTTTCTTAGATTTGCGTCAAGGTATCCTCTCAAAATTTTACTTTGTCTCTGACGCATTTATAATCCATTATATGCGTCATTTTGTACGCGAGATAGGCTTTTTTAATGTACATATAACTCTCTACTTATTAAATTGACATGATTTAGTATACCAAAATATTAAAGCTGGTTAACCAAGCTTTCATTTGATATGTTTTGTGTTCTAAAAATCGCTATACTTTAAGAGATATAAGCAAATACGTACTCTCCCCCAAAAATTGATCTTTTGATATGAGAATATACGATTACCATCTGGTAATGCTGTTAGTGTTACCTGGATAGAAAGAGAAGAGAAGGGAGGAGTATTTGCCTCACTTCTCTCCCTTCTTTTTTTCTTTCTTATCCAGGTTACACTAACTGCTGTTACCAAATGGTAATCGTATATTCTCATATCAAAAGATCAATTTTTGGGGGAGAGTACGTATTTGCTTATATTTGCAAAGTAAAATTTTGAGAGGATACCTGACGCAAATCTAAGAAACACATATTATTTTTTTCATAATCGATTTCTTATAGGTCAATACAGGCTCTGAATCATATGATGTAAACTCAGATTGTACTGAATTCTGAATTGATAGAATGCAACCAAGGTCATTTTTGGATTTATCATCTAAAGTTTTACTAAACTTAAAAGTACTATTTTACTCTGAAGCGAACAAGTCATCTTCTACAGGCGAGTGAAGTTAATTGATACAAAAAAGCTATGAAATAAGCTAACAATACACACTCCCTTCTTGCTTTGTTTTTACTGAAAACTTTGTTTTATTAAAAAACATCAAACATACGTCTGGTAGTAAATTAGATTTCCTTTAAATTAATTTATATTATTGAAGTCTGTAACGTCCACCATTTTGAAGAAATTTGCGGAAAACTATATTTTTACTAAATTTTTAAAACTTTGACCTCGTTGCGCGACCTCGTAATGTTGACCGATTTTGTTCAAACTTGTATGTCGTCTTCTTTTATCACCAAGAAACAGAAAATCCACAAAGTCGCTAACATTTCAAACATTTGAAAAATAAGAAAACCATAATAATATATAATATATTATATATATATATATATATATAGTATATATATAT
>CP045905.1:1749410-1791644 GCA_013387185.1 Caligus rogercresseyi
TGATGTAAATATGTGAATTTTGACTTTTTTGTGGAATGTTGAAGTGTATTTTTTGTCCTCATTTGTATGATTGTGAAGTTCAAAGCTGAGATGTTTTGAATAAAGGTTACGGTCGTACAAAAAAAAATAAAGAAATGTGATAGATATATTTATACATATATATTTAAATAAACCCTTACGCTTCCATTAACACTATTTACATAAAATATAATATTTTGAGATATTTATATGATAATGGTTATCAAATCACTTTTTCAGAATGCTTAATGATATATCATGCTAATCTATATGTCGTATACAGTAGGAAAACTTAAATTCATGCATAATAATATACGATTTAATTCAGAATTATAGTGTGTGTGTAATCCGTTATATTTCAGCACGAAGTAGCTGGTCTAAAATAATATATATAATTTTAAATAAAATAAAACAAACAATAATACAAACACAAACTAATAAATAAACGTATATATATATATATGAATATATAAAATATAAACAAAAAACCACATCGATTTTTGGGGAAAACATGCCTTGAGATCAGAGTAACCTACAGCGCCACTCCTCGGCGAGAGCTATTGCTGCATCACTGGCAGCTCTCCACGTCCTGGCCTGTCGCAACTGTGGACTTTTATTCCAGGCAGTTTCTTGCAGCACATACCAGGGTATCTACCTGCCAGAGGAGGGGGTTTGGGGACGATTCCGGCTGCGTGGATCTGGTCTCCTTTTCATTTTTCATCTCGAAAGAGCATAGGCCAAGTGGGTTTCTCCTCCTTCTTCGCCGTCCCTACTCCAAAAGTCCTTCCACGCCTCCATGGCTGCCAACCGCACGGCCATGGTGTTGATGGATGGAAGCCCATGCCGACTTCAGGAGGTCCCGGACGGGTATGTGCTCTCTCCTGAGCCTGCAGTGAGAGTCCTGCAACATCATCAGAGCAACCTGGGCAGCTGCAGTAATATTTGATAGTTTATTTTATTCTCTTTTGAAATAATTTTTTATTTTAATCCCATCCTTGTGACATTTATTATTTAAGGCATAAATTAGACAGTAATAGATTTTACTTCCACAAAAATAAGTTTGTTTTTTAAATTCATTTCTTTATTTATGGATAGCAAGAGATTAATCATTTTATTGTTTGTTTATCTTCATTAATGTTAAATTTAAAGAACTAATAAGGGAACTCTTTGTTATATTGATCGATGACTAACTTTTTTTATATTTAAACAAGATCTGTTTGAACAAAAGTTAGTCTTCTTTTATTGGGGGACAAGTAAATAATGAAACTAAATGTCAACAAGTATAATATATATTAAAAACGGAAAAACACAATTTTAAGTTTATAATAAAAAAAGATATCAGACAGAACCGATTTTGCCGATACCAATTTCTTGAAAATGAAATGATCGGTTCATGAGTTTAGAACCTTTCATTTAGCTTGAGCTTTTGAACAAGTATGTTTGTTTGATAAAATGATAAATTTCTTATGTTCACAAGTCACATATTTTTTTCCTCCTTTTCAAAACTCCAATGAAAATGATTACGTTACTCCCTCGATTTCTTAAGGGGTATTTTACTAAGCACTGAACCAAGAACACTATGGAATTATTAGATATAATCTTCCTCTTCATGTGAAGCAACTGCTCAGTAGGAAGTTGGCTCTTATAAGCCTCATATAAGTAATAATAATAATAATAATATCCCTTTGTTAAGTTTTTTTTGTTTTACTTTGTGAACTCGTGTTTTTTATATCCCTTCCTATGAAAAAAAGAAGGACTTGTACTTCAAAATTATTATTATTATGAGGCTTTGCCTAGGCCATCATAATTCAATCACAATGCCTTAAAAATATATAAATAACTACACCATTCATCCCACACATGCTGAAGAAAAAAAAACATTTTGAAGAAGGGAAGTCTATTTTTTTGCATATCTTTTTTATTTCTTGAGTAAAAGTGTGTATTTGGGAAGGCAAAAAAGTTTGTGTTTAGTTTTGTGCGTCGGTGGTGCTATGTAGGCATGCATACAAAAAAGTTTTTATCGTTCTTTTGTTTTGATGGCTTAAAAATGATTCAAATGGATTGTTCTAATAGAGAAAATAGGCTTGATCTACTTTTTTTAAAGGACTTTATTTTTCTACATCGGACAAATTATTTTAAGAAATCTTTATATAATTTTAAAAAGAGAACTTTTGAATAAATATATATATATTATTCTTTCAATATCTTTTGCATTTATTTTTTAATCATTGAACTAAGGAGCTCAGTGTATGAGTACTCGTCTCTGAATATTGGAAAGTCTCTCAAGAGTGAAAGATGGATCGACTGTGAAAAAATCTACTTTCGATGGACTAATTGAATGCTATACGGATTATTGATATCCAGGCGGAAGGAGTTGTATCGAATCAAAAGGGAAAAATGGTAATATTTCTTTTTGGTATTCATAAAATCAGTTTCCTCTTATATAAAATATATATACCCTAGAACACACACTCTATGCATTCAAAATACAATTAAAAGTGTTGTTTACGCCAAGGGGGTTTGGTTGCAAATGAAATTTTTGTGGCTTATATAAAGTCGAATTATTCAGAGTATTAGGTTCCAAAAATGATTACTTATGTTAGATGACGACGTGTTTCATTAAATAATCTTAAAACACATAAAAATACTTTATTTTTGCTTTTTTTGTATATAAAAAACGTCAAAAATATTTCATAAATTTGTGAGTGAATTGTGATAAAAACTAGGCTAAGGTAAAAAGATATTATTTTCTCATTCTTATGAGATTGAGGAAACAATTGCAGAGTATCAATATAAAGACTCGTAAACAATTTTTACCCCTTTTCTTTGTTTACCAGGTGGATATGATAAAATAAATAATAACACCCAGAGCAAATGCGTAATAAAATCATATCTAAACATAATTTATGTAACTAAAACAAAATTGAATTATGCACAATTGTTATATTTTTAACATATGGATTGAAAGGCTTGGATGATTTATCCTTTTTCCGGTGAGTGTCGCCGTTCTTTCTCTGTCTGGTAAGGAGATTGTCAACGATACTTTCGCATATCTAGCCGCGGTAAAATAATATAGCTTTAATGTGTTTTGTAAGTTGCTATTCTATTAACCTTCAAAGCTATACATTTAATAAACATACAATATAAGGTCATTTCATGTCTTTCACCATAGAAGCAACATGTGGGCTTTTTATTGTGTAAACAAAACAGTTGTAAAATCACTAATTAATTCAAACATTTTCTTTCATTTTTAGAGGTAAGCCAAATAGGAAAAATTACAATATTACAGTTTTTTTGCTCCAAATTGACGACTTATAATTGACAGGAGAAACAAAATATAATGGATAACAATGTTTGCATATTATGTAGATAGCTTACTTTGCAGAAGATGCAAGCTAATTATTATCGAGGATTAACTAAGTTTAGAGCTACTTTAAATGGATGGTAATAATAAGTCTTTGCGAACGATAAGCTCTCTCCTAAAAACAAATTCTAGTAAATAAAATATTGATAAAAATTGCAAATATATTGTCAACGAATAAATTGATTGCATCTTGAATTATACTCAAATATAATAATAATCAATCCAGGAGTTTGATTTTGAAATCCTCCTTGCAAATTCATTGTATATGTCATCGGTTTCGACGAGGAACATATGGCTTTATTAAAATCTTTATTGTCGTCAAGTAAAGAAGAAAATCAATTTCCATTTCTTGATAGCTTTTATTATGAGAAGTTTTATTCATAATATCGTATTATTTAATTGCTTTGCCATATGAGTTTATCATTCAATATTTATATACACACATAAATGTATATATTTAGGAAAAAGAGGACCTGATTTTTTTTAAATATTGAAATAAATACATTGTATTTTAAATTCGTTGAACATTTTAAATATCATACAATGGAAAATATAAATATTGATATTATAAAATTTGGCAATATTTTTTTCCTTTATATATATATATATATCTCGTGTGTGTATAAGGCTAATATATTTTTTAACACAAAATATAAAGCTTCAAAAACGATAGTAAACCATTACAATTCACTAAGGACATATATTCCAAGTTTTGACATAACAATTACGTCCCCTAACAAAGCAACATTTCTTTTTTAAATTTTAATATACAATGGTTTAAAAACCAACTAATAAGGTATTTATCATAAGAAAAAGACACAATTACATACACAAAAAGTCACTATTTTATACACTATTTCTCAACACCAAAAACATTTCTTGTCCGCACACTAAAAATATCTAAATATCTAAATGACTATACATATATGAGCCATAATGATAAGCATAAAAATAATAATTCTTATCATTAAAGCTCCTTTCTGTGTCTTTGTTAGCGCTCTTATGTCCTAAGAGAAAGAAAAAAAACGATAATGTAATTAAATCTGATGCCTTAGGCTGGCTCATTTCTCTCTCTCTCTCTCTTTGTATATACCTATATATATACATGTTTATATATATATATATATATATATATATATATATATATATATATATAATATATAATATATATTATATATATAAATATATAATATATATATTATATTATATATACATATATATATATATTTATTTATAATTTATATATATACATGTATATATATATATATATTTATATACATATATAATATGCCTTCACCTTAATAATACTAATATTCAATAAATCCATACTTACAACAGCTTCTAATTGTTGAAATATTATTTTACATATAGATAATAGCATCCAAGAGTTGATTTTCTTCGCTCCTTCTTTATTTGTTCTCTTACGTTTCATATTGATAAGAATTGTTTTTATTTAGTCTCAGTCTCTATTCGTACATTTGAGTATGTATATGAGAGTATGTTCTCATTATGCAAATATACATATATATAAGAATCATTTCTTCTCCTTTGCCTTACCTTTCTTATTATAACTAATCAATGTTTATTATTATTTTTCTTCTTAAGGGTAGAAAGAAATAAAATAGAAAAAATAGAAAGCCTTAAAGGATAGAGAAGGAAAAAAAGTGAATTATTTCGCTATGAAGAAAACGTCGTGAGAGTTGGAAAGTCCTCTCTTTCTCTCTCTCTCACTCTCTTACCTATCTCACAAACCCACCTTTTCATCGCGGAGGTGGTGATACCCTCCATTCCATGTAGCAGAGAGGGAGAGAAATCGAGGGAGAAAATCGAGTTGGAAAAAATAAATAATAAGAAAAAATAATACCTTTCACAGAAGTAAGAGGCAGAAAAACAGCAAGACTTTGATTCTTTTCAACCTGTAGCTCCTTTTTGTCAGCCTTCTCGTATACATATATATATATAGTTGAAGTGAATAAGGATAATCTATGAAGAAACAGCTTATATATAGTATTTAAAGAGAGATAGACTTGGACTGTGATCTTCTGCGAGCAAAAAAAAAAATTATTGGACAACCCTCGATTTATACTTAATTTTTTGAAAATTAAGGTAAGAATTAGTGTTTTTTTTTTGTAGCTAATTTAAAAATAATAATAATTAGTCTTAAGTTTATATTTGAAATATTTATAATATTTATGAAAAAAGTCAAAAGTTAAATTAGCTCAAATCTATATTTGAAAATTAAGATATATTTAATGATTTTTTTATGTTTTACTAAATATGTTTCAGAATGACTTATATTTTATAAACTTTTGGTGGATTCTTGAATTTATAGGGATGCCTTAATCTTTGAAGCGATAGGCTATATTATATATATATATAGACTTATACAATAAAATTAGTTCCCAACATATCTGTCGATTTTATTATACGAGGTTGTTTCGGATAATGATGCGAATCAGTTTATATCTTGCAAAATATTGCATCAATCTTCTAAATCATAGACTTAAATTAAAGCTCAAACAAATTGGATTGATTTCTTTCTTATGTATCAAAACCGATTTAGAACTTTGTTTTTTATGAAAATCAAGCTTTTGTTTTTGTTATTTTGTAACATTGGGTCAAATTTTCACAAAAAAGAGAAATGTTGCGCATCCACAAGTTCGTCGAGGACCTCGCCAATGCCAGGAAGACTCCCAAGGAGATCAAGACCATGGTCGACACGGCCTTTGAGGTCAACAGCATCTCCCAAAGCCAAATCTACCGCATTTCAGCATTAGTTAAGGCTGGGAAGGACTCTTCAGACAAGAGGAGCACTAACGGGAGGAGGAAGGTCCGTACCGACGACTTTATTGAGGCTGTGAGGGTGTACGTGGAGGCCGACCGTCGGGTGACAATGGAGGAACTGGCTATCAAGTTCGAGACGTCGATCAACACCATTTTCCACGTCCTCCATGACGATCTTGGGCTCTCAATCAAGTCAGCAAGATGGATCCCCAAGATGCTCACAGAGGATCACAAAATGAAGAGAGTGAGGTGCGCACAAGCCTTCTTGAAACTCAATTTTGAGCTCGGATTGGAGTTTCTGGACAAGATTGTGACAATGGATGAAATCTCTGTGTCTTTCTTCACTCCTGAGTCCAAACGAGGGTCATCTCAATGGCTCCCGAAGGGCTCCAATCCGCCCCTGAAGTTCAAGCGGCAATAATCAAGGAAGAAACAGATGGTTCTCAGCTTCTTCGACAACTGCGGCGTGATCTTCCAGCACTATCTCCCGGTGAGGACCTCCGTCACCGTGGCCGTGTTCAAGGATGTCATGAACATGTTTTTAAAGAAATTCAAGGAAATGGCCAATAGAGACTGGTACTTCCACTTCAACAATGCTCCGTGCCACATGGCAAATAGCACGAAGGAGTTCTTAGCCAAGAAGGGGATCAAGGTCATCGATCATCCACCCTACTCTCCTGACCTTGCCCCCTGCAGACTTCTTCTACTTCCCAGTCATGAAAAAGATGCTCGAGGGCGTGGAGATCGTCGACAAGAGCGTCCAGAAGGAGTAGACCCGGGTCGGGAGGACCATCCCGGAAGACAGGTTCCGTGAGGCCTTCAGGAAGTGGGTTGAGAGGTGAGAGAAATGTATTCGAATCGGCGGAAGTCATGAGGAAAAGATTTGTTAAAGTTGTTTTCGTTATAATTGAAATTATATTTTATGATAATTTTTTTCGCATATTTATCCGAAACAGCCTCGTATATAGTTTTAAGTTTTCCGAAATATTATTTTATTTAAGCGTAACAAAAACATTTTATAAGAGAAAAATATTTTTGGGAGTATCATGTTATTTGATCCCTTACTCTATGAAGAGGTTATTTATAAACTTAATATATACATGGACGGAGTGAATTTTAATATAAAAAGTTATAATTCGGTTTAAACATTGCTGTCGACTCATATTTAATATATTTTAATGATTAGTTTTTTTTCATTAAAAGGTGGGTTATGTAACTTGATTGTAATCTTACGTTAGAGATAAAAATAGTCAATTTTGTGAGACAAATGTTTTCCTTATAATTTTCGGGTGATAACTCCATTTGTTGTGAATAGATAATTTGAAAAGATAGTAGAGCAGTGATATTTCTAAATAGAAAATATATAAATATAAATAAAATTATCAATTTAATTATATTCATATTTACAAACTAAGGTAAGATTTATTCCTAATTTTCTTTATGTTAATAGAATGTCATTGAAAAATACATGGATGAAATTTGAAACTGTCTGATGATCAATGCTTTAATGCGTATCTATTTGTTATTTTATACTTCAATGGGTATTATTTAAGGTATAATAAGTTTATTATGAACGTTCATCTATATTTATAAGCTAACAAAAGATTTGGATTTCAATTTTTGGTCTTTGGTCAAAATATGCCATTATTTATCAAAGAAGACTAGTCATTAGCTAAGGACTATTACTTTCTCTTAGAGCAGAGAACTGATTGTTCATTACTCTAAGCCAAGTGTTTATACCATACATTATATACACAAGTGCTGATAATTCCTTTTGAATATTATTATATTTTTAAACGGCTTTGACGAATGTAAATATTTTTTTACTTCTCTTTATGAATTGCATTGTGCTGACTACACGGATTTACTGATGACGCTAGGCGGAGCAATTATATATTGGATGGATGTGTGATGCTCATAAATACCGTAGCGACATGTAATTTCATATTTTTCTTCTACTGACCACCTACTGGTCTATTTGTATATGACATTTTTATTGTTTGAGACGAAAAATCAAAACAGTCGGCTTTGTGGGCGGTACGCATATGGTTATGGCGGTACTATTAAGTATTGAAGGCTGTCCTATGTTATTTATATTGGTTTTGTCAGTTACCATTACTAAAAACGGAGACCACTGAAACTTTTGCGAGGTATCCTTGATGACATCATAATATAATTTCTTTTTTATTCTATTAGTCTAATTTAAAGAATGATTGGATGATTTAAAAGTAATTGAGGATTTTGTGATGATCTTACGTATCTTTTGAAAAAAGAAAATGTTGAGATAGGTTATTATGATATCCTTTAATATCTATTACACGTAAAGAGTTCAGTGTTTTTGCAGTGCAAGTTCAAATTTTATTACAAGAAATTGATGAAAATTTAGCCCCTTTAATTAAAAAAGTACTCAAAAGAAAAACTTTTTGTCCAACCCCAAAAAATATTGAAAGAAGGCCTAAATGTAAATAAATGGAAACAATAATATTTTGCCTAGAAAAGTTTTGCTAAAAAACAAAAAAACAAAGTCAATTTGTCTTTCGACTCGTCAAATATAAATTTGTCCGTTCTTCCGATTTTGTAATTTTTGCAAAAGAATATCTTATGAGAGGGAAAGAAATTCTTTTAAAATTAATAATTACATTGCCATTCACAATCAGTGGAAAGAGCTGAGAAAATAGTAACGGAGGCGTTTGCAAAAAATTTATGTATATATCAATGTCATGATATATATTTTTTGACTGTGCTCGCACCGTAAGGAGATGTACCACTCGCCGAGGAGTCCAAAGAAGACCACTGGAAGCTCAATGCTTGAAAATATTTGACATTTTCTGTGAATTCAACTTATTCAACAATAAATCTTAGCTCCTAAGTAAACTTTCACCGGCTGATACGCATTGAGTTCCGGTGAGGTTGGGTTTACCTGGAGTTAAACAACAACAAACATATCTATCTATATCTATCTATCTATCTATATATATATATATATATATATATATATATATATATACATGGAGTCAAGAAAAAACTTCCTACATATAAGACAAAAATAATATATAATTAAATCTTTCGTGACAAACATTTTAGGGTAATTTATTCCATGAAAATAAAATATGAAAAATAAACATAAATTAACTCCTATTTATTTCCTTCTTTAAAACATTAAATAACTCAAGTAGAAGCTATTATTTGTTCATTATTTGGCACTAAATAATATGTTATGAAAATATCAATAAAATTATAGACTCATGAATTGATCATATTTAAGTTTTGTAAAAGTAACTTTTTTCAAATTGAGTAAACACAAAAAAAGTTTTGCTTCATAAAAAGCATTTGAACACGATTTTTTTTTTCTGGTTACTGATGTAAATACATCATCACAAATTATGTCAGTTAATTGGAACCTTCGATTATCTGATCCCAACTGATGGTATTACATAAAAGGGTATTCTATATATACAAATAGGCTACAAAGAGGAGCCGAGAAACAAATAAGAAAGATAAATAAATAGGAGCAGAGTTTTCTTCTTCCGGAGTAATGAGTAGCAACTCGTTAACTCAGCTCAAGTATAGCTATTTGTTTATCAATTATAATATTGAAAAGCAGTAATCTTGTTCATTTATATGCGGCTGATTATTTATAAGTGAAATAGGATAATTTGGACTATATTTTGCCTTAAAATAAATTTCTATTGGGGGGACTCTAATAATTTCATGTGATAAGGACTCTATGTTTGGGCATAAAAAATATTATTTTTAATCTTCCTGGATAGATCCAATCTCTATAATGAGGTTTAGTGTTTGGTGATTTGATAGACTCTCAATCATGGAATGGGGGCTTCATTCCATTAAAAAAAATGAAAGCTAAAACCATTGAAAATATTACCCAACTTCACTATTTCGACGAGGTTTTTTTGACAAGGGATTACTTATACTCGACTGACATAGAAAGATAAAAACAGCTGTCGATTAGAAAACATAGAGACATATTTCTTGTGTATTTCTGGCATCTCTTTGATAATAGTATCAAATTAATCACTAGCCTCTCCCTTTTTTCTATTATTAATAAGCTGTTGGTGTTATCGTATTATTGCATCAGACAATTTAAGCTCTTCTCTTCTGGAGGAGGAACTTTGATTCGGAGTTTCTCTCCTGTGTCCGGAGTTACTTACTCAAGAGAACTCATAGACGAGAGGAAGAAACCTCTCCCTTTTATAAATTACTAATAACATTTTAAAGAAATAAACCAATGGTGTTGTGATTTACTTATTGCCTTATAATAAACAGCTTGAGTTCTTCTATTATTTATATCAGGGTTCCTCCTATAGCTGCTGGTATGATAACGCAAATAATAATAGCTTATAATAATAGAAAAAGGGGAAGATTTGAGTTTTAATTTTGATACTATTATAAAAGGAATGCCCGAGCGATGCAAGAAAGATGTCTCTATGTTTTCTAACCGACAGCTTGTTTTTCTCTTTCTATGTCAAGTAGGTTTTAAAGCAATCCCTTGCCGGTTTTTTAATGTGCACACATATCCCACTTTTATTTCGTAATTAAATTAATTAATTGCCAAGTATAATTATTTTATTACGTGCTTTGCAATGAATGATTAAATAAATATATATTTCTTCTAATTGTTTTTTCAAGGTTAAGTAACAAGTACTTTATATTTCAATAATTATTATTACATTCCAATTAAAGTATTTATTACCTATTTAATTCAAAAATCCTGATATATTTAAACGAACGTGTAGATTTCATTGGAGGCGACTCTGAGCAATTTGGGCCCAGATTCGGCTCCTCCCGAGAGGAGAATATCCGTTTTGAAGGATCCTAGATTCTAGTATGCTTATTCATATCAATTAGCCATTCCATCAAACCAAAAGGGTCAAAACCCGCATTTTTATTTGACAAACATTTTTTATTCTTTTTTAATGTAATAATTAATATTCATTGCTTTCATCCAATCAGGAGGATGTAACGAAGTATTGGCTATAATTTGCTTATAATATAGTTTTGAGAAAGCCACCTATTCATATAATAACTGAATGTTCAATCTGAGTTATATAAATGGGAGTCAATCACAGTAACTAAGTTACAAAATCTTACATTTTAAGGTAAACAACGACTCAGTAAAAAATAGTATTTCTATTCATATAAATTTTTTCTTATCTCTATGATTTGCATTGATAAATGACAAAAATATAGTAACCTAAATATATTTTAACAGCTCCATAAGATATAAACACATATTGCCCATTTTATATTGCCTTTAAAAAGTTTTATTAACCAAGGAAACTACAACCATATGGACTTCAAATTCCCCTCAGTGAGTGAAAGGTTTGTTAATTATATATTTTGTCAATTATTGTCCCTCTTTGATGTTCGAGGCCACAATAGTTTATATAAATAATATTTTTACATATAATGGTAGAAAAGAAAAATATTCAATTTAAAAACGACTAAGGAGCCATTTTAAGTTTATATATGACGAATAAAAGACATGATACGACTTCTTAAAGTCGATACAAATATAAAGTGAAAGAAATATTTTTGTCATTGCTTGAGTAATCGTTATGGAATAGAAAAAAAGGATCATGACCATAAATATTCAGTGACGTCATTGTTAGGAAAAAGCTACTTTTGTTGAAGCATAAGGTGGCATCATGCATAGTAGGATTTCCTTTTTTTCATTTCCATGGTCCAGTAGTTTGACTCAGGGAGGCAGCAGCCATTTTAAATGATTTTCATCATTTGACAACACTCCAAAAAAATTGTATTTTTTTTGTTAAGTACATATTTTTAAAAAGTTATTATTCGTTGGAGAGATTAGATAAATACAACCAAACTGATTAGCTGCATTCCTCGGTTCTTTCTGCGTGTGTTACTACTTTCATTTCATATCATAAAAATGGCTTCTTTTTGTCCAAAGGATTGAAAGGCCAGCTTTAATACAAAGGTAAAAAAGTTGTTGAAAGGAAAGAGTATGTTAAAAATAGCTTCACTCTTTCATGTATCATAAGAAGCCTTTTTCCCAGTGTGTGTTTGTGAGTGAATAAGTTTGTGTGTGTGTGTGTATATATATTTTATTTCTTATACAACAAATCTATGTAAAAGTAGAAGCCGTACCCAACGACGAAGAAAAACTTCAATTTATGCGGCCACTTGTATATATGTGGCCTTTTCTGATAAAGAAAGTATTTTCAACTAAGGAGAGGCCTTTATTTTCTATTTATTTTTCGTAGCTATCAAAGTATCATTAAAAATACATATATATATATATATATATCAGGAAACGACCGGGTACCCGGCCCGGGTCCCGGCTGTTTTTTAAACGTCCCGGCCCGGGTGTTTAAAATCACCGGGCCGGCACTTTAATATATTTCATTCTGAAAGTGACTACGTTTTTTAAAAAAATATATATTTTTTTAAATATTAAAAAATAAAAATAAATTTATTTTCATAAAAAAACGTCGTTACTTACAGAATGACGAAGGAACAAATATATTAAAGACCCGCGCCGGCTTGAAAAGTTTAAGTCCAGGCCGGCTCCCGGCGAAAAAAGTGTCCCGGTCGTTTCTTGATATATATATATATATATACAGGGGCAGAGTGGCCCGCGGGAGTACCGGACTATTCCTGGTGGGCCGCTGGCCTCCAGAAACATAAACGACTGTTGACAGCCTCCCAATGGCATATTGGGGCATGTATAAGGCCGGCGAGGGCATAATTGTCCCGGTGGATAAATTCTTCCCACTCCGTTCCTGTATATATATAGGAATAATAATATAGAAACATATGAAAAGAGCCATTTTATAAACTAAAGAATAAAATAAATTAGGATAGGTTGAATTAAGAAATGATTCATATTTTAACAAGTTTTTTTTAATGTTGAAAAAAGTTTTTCTAAATAGAAAAAAAAAAAATTTGGATCCCCTTTCGAGTGTTTAACCTGCACCATAAACAAGAAGAGTCGAACACACTTGCATAGGATTATTGCACTCCTTTTTATTAAATTTGAATTGGATGAAAGTTTTCAACTATTTTTTGTACCTCAGTACAACATGACTTTATTTTTTATTTTTTTATATCAGTTTGGTAGAATATATCAGCTTTATAATAATTATTATTTATATACATATTTTGAATCATGTTTTAATGTAAAAAATGGCATGCCATTTAGTCGATGTAATCCTATTTGTCAATATTATATTTGATTTCATATAACAACTTATTTGTTTTAAATAATGCAACGTCAAATACAAATGTATTTTAACTTGAATTAACTCCCTTTTAAATTTATGAATGAAGTGAATATATGTTAAAATGAATTATGTAAGAATGTTTAGAGTAGAAAAAAGTATTTTTTTTCCTTCCTTAAATCGTTCAAAGTTATTTACCCTTTTTTCCTCCTGTATATAAGATTTATATCATGCTATGAATTTTTTTATCCAAACATGCTCACATTCCATTTGCTTATACAAAAAGACGAACTCTATATGGTAAGTGGAGAAAAATAAAAGTAATTCGTCTCTTCCGGTTCTACAAATGGCAAAAATGGTAATGCTTCTTTTACATGATCATAAAAAAAACTTTGTATAAAAAACATTCTGTTTCCCCAATTATTTGTATTTTTTAATTTCAATTGCAGTAAATAAGTAAATGAAAATAAATATATGCTTTGTCAAAACAAAAGTTTATCCGTTGCAGAATAAACTCAATTAATGATAAAACGCTTTAAAAAAGATATTGGAAGGTATTTTTCAATACTTTGGACTATATCTATTCAACACGTACTTGCGAACTTCATGCTATTTTATAATCGAATAAAGTTTTTTTATGACTAAAATTTCGTTGGTTTTATTTTTTTATCATATATGTATGGAATATCAACTCCATTACGGGTCCCTACTCAGTGTCTTCATGAGAATTGTGTGCGTCAGGTGATATTTGGGGTATTTGGCCGGGTTTACAGTATATGTTTCTATAATATAATATTGTCCAATGTTTTCTTTTAAGTATTATTTCACTCAAAGTACTATTATTATTACGAATTTTCGTATACTTTTTATTACATAATAAATTCTACCAATAAATTTATACTTAATAATATTGCCATCTACTCATCATGTTGTGTATTAGTCCTTTGGTTTTATAGGATGTGGGAGTGTCTGTCTCGACAACAGAGCTAAATAAAACACAAATACCAACTCTTTTTCTCCTCAAATTTGCTGTTTATTATCTAACGCACAACCTCAATTGTATTTCCAATGATTTTTTCTGCTCAAGCATTACTTAGCAATACAAAAATTAATATAACTCAATCATTTACTGTGGTTTTGAGAAATGTGTTTTACATAATGTCAATATAACTCTCAGAAGATCAACTGTAGCTACCTGATCTATATAATTTATATTCCCTTTGATGATTTGATATTGATGCAAATAATTGAAGAATACTTTAAAGTTGCCATCAGCAAATGCATTTTGTGCATAACTCTCTTTTGGCTAAAGAAGCCGTAGAGCAGGATGCTGTATTTTTTTACCTAAACAACATCTCTTATCCAGGTCAAAGATTTTAATGAAAACGGAGCAAAAAAGTTTGTACTTTTAGTTCCCCAAAAGTGTTATTTTTTGTTTCTTGCATCATTTACCGAGTTTATTAAAGTGTTAATCAAATCTAGCCATTTACATACAAACACCCCTATTTTATAATTGCTGAACAGGTTTGCTTCAAAACTCGATATTGACCAGGGCAGCCGATATTTTTTTTTTTCAATAAAAAAAATCAGCTCTATCATCTCTAAAAATCATTGAGTCCAATTAATATTGCTTCCATGTAGTTCAATTCATTCACAATCTTGCGTAAAAATCCAGAGTGCTTCTTCCGTGCCAACAATGGAAAGTGCATCGTCATTATCCATTATTGTTATTACTTTAATATCATTCCATAACACAAGTCCATTTCCATTATATTTAAATTTTAAAAAAATAGCAATGACTTGAGGCCCATGACTTGGCTAATATGCTGACTTCAGGGTGGTGCGGAGTAGGCTATGACGAATGGAAAGGAATGCTTTTAAATATCCCTCTAAAGGATTTAGGAATATATATATATATATATTGAGGGATCGAGTTTGATTCCTCTCAGTAGAAAAGGCCAATAGGATCAAACTTTAAAATGTTGGATTTAATTAGTGAGATTTTTTGTTCCTTTTTGCCATCATCTTCTCCATGTACAAAAAAGCTCAAGAACAACTGATTATTGGCCATTCTAAGCATCAATCTTAATTTTAACTATTACGTTTCGTAAAAATATATTTTTTCTTGTTAAATGTTATTAAGTTTGACTTTTTGAGGGCTTAAATAATATCAAACTACTAGGGTTACTTATGTTTGCTATAGCCCGATACAATGTGGATCTGACGTCATGGTATACTTTCCATCATCATCGTCGCCACATCTTGCGAGGGTTCCTTGCCAGGATTATCTCCAAGTACAGACAACTTAAGAACTCCATGAACAATTTCATTTTTGTCACTGTTGAAGGCGCATTATTCTATGGCTTACAAAAACAAGGCTTTTTTTGTAGGCCCTATTGCCCAAGGTATATAGAATACCGGGTACGTATATTTCTTACTTTCATGGATAGTGAAACGTCACACGTAAAAAAACACTTTGAAACACTTTTAAAACTAGAGGCATATATACACTCAGAGAGTGCAAACCTCCGCCGTCACGGGGTCCTTATGAACCTTCCGAGGCGGATTTTCACGACTGGGGCGGCGTAGAGGGACGGAGAGGGTTCCCCTCGACGGAAATTCGAGAGGAAGACGCTCCCGGCACCTGATTTTACAGCACAGCGACATCTATTGGCAGCGTAGGCTAACTTGAAATATTTATTAGTATTTAGCTCATTTTGCATCTTAATTCTGCACTCAGAGATGCCAAAATTTAATCACTTGTTACTTTTGGCATTTCCAACAACTCCACAAAGTTTCATTCGAATCCGTTTCGTACTTTTTGAGTTATCCTGCTGACAAACAAACCAACAAACAAACAAACCACAAACCACGCTAGTGAAAACAATACCTGTTTCGGCGGAGGTAAATATAAACGTATATGAATATAAAACAATTTAAGCTGGATGCAAACCTTTACATCTAAAGTATTTTATAATATAAAGCTTATATAAGAGATAATGATATTGGAAGAGTGTTAGGAGTTTTCTCAATATAAAATAAAGTCACGCTATGAGTTTATATGCATATCTAGAACATGTATTGGATTATCTTCTTGCGTAGGATCCCCATCAATAATTTATGTTTTATCTATTCCTTGAAGCTCAGCATGTTGCATATCTACTTCTTTTAGTTTCCTTATTTTAACACAGAAGAATCTTGTTACGTAGGAAAAATTATGTTGAGGAAAGGAAAAAAAAGGTCGAATAAATAGATTTTATTGAGATCATAATAATTAGGGTATATGACTTGGATGTTTTTAGAGTATTTAATAATACTCGCATATTTGGGCGCTTACGGCGCCAATATGTTCGCCCTTCGGGTAGGGTAGGTTTTGGAGCTAGTTTGTGAGTGAAACAGACCTTAAAGAATATAAGAGAGGAGAGAGAAAATAATTTTTGTATTGTACAAACATTCCTCATAAAAAGTTTGACTTTGTACAAAGAATATGTTTTAAGTCACATGAGATGCCTTTTTCTTTTTCTATTTCTCTAATTCCTCCTCCTCCTTTTATTTTTATTTTTTCTTCTCTTTACCTTCAAAAGTAAGTAGTAAAATCAGACAAGGTCTGATTTTTTTTCATTCTGGTCCCATCACTTTGCCAATAGTTTTATTAGGTCCGTCTTGACCCAAGGATTCCATAAGTACTTCAAAGTTCAAATCTGACCATAAATGTGGGAGGAGATAGCGTGCGGACATACAGACGGACAGAGATTAGTGAATTATTATATAGATTAATCTGATTTTAGATGCTCTTAAAAACTCAAAAAAACCATCAATACCTTTATGTAGGTCTAGATTCGATGGAGTAACCTTATGCTATAATGGTTATTTATATCCTCACAATGCAACTGAATCGAACCATATAGAACTAAAAATTGATGAATTTAGTCAACTACAACTAATAGACTAGGTGCATTTGTTATATATTTTAAATGCAATGAATAAACATGATGAATGAACTTATTTGTTTTGATATATGATATTTAAGTTACGTCAAATTTCTCCTTTTTACATTTTTTATTTGCCTATGGGGTTCGATAGAATTGTATCTGATTGGATATAAATGAACATTATAGCATTTAAAATTATTCTAGGATCTTATCAATGAGGTAGACCAAAAGTGACCATCCCTCTGGGGAGGATTCGAATCCGCACCCCCAACATTGAGAGTTGAAACCGTCTGAACGCTCACGGCTATCGCACTCCCTTATCTTTTGAGCTCTCAAAGTCTTAAGTCCTAGTCACAATTACTAGACCAAGGAAGAATTGGCGAAAGGAACACCGTGATACGTCATTTTTATTGGTTTCCTTTTCTATGAAACATAGTCCAGTGACGTCACTTGACAATAAAATATCCTTTTTTTTTCTTATCCCAAAGGCTCAATTGTTTCCTTTTTCTTTTATGATTCATTATACAATTAGAGTTTTTACATTTTTTTCTAATATCAACAAAAATATATTTTAATACCATACTTACAAGTACCTAAGTATCAGATACTCAAAGGTAGATTTTAATATTGTGACTTGAGCGTTTTAAAAAGTTAAGAGTAATTAAATAATTCCTTTCGTCGACAGAAAAAAATATTTTCACTAAGGAAAACAGTATCTTGCAACATTTTGAGTGTATTTTCAAGGTTATTTAAAAACATACTTTATGTTGCAAGAGAGATATTGGTATGAATGCTACCTCAATCTATTTAAATACAACTTAAATTTGACCCTGTAAACATTATGGTAACTGTTAAGAGTAAATACATTTAATTTTTCCGTTGTGGTCTTATAACCAAAAACAATTTATTACTACTAAGATGTGTAATCAACGTCCTTCTTTTGTATTTTGTTTGACATTAAACATAGTTTCAAATTAGAACAACACTCACGCATCTATTATTCCTATTACAATTATTTTTCTTTGGCCTACGGAGAACTTTAATTTCACTTTTCAATAAAGAGTATCAATCTATGATATTATCTTTGAGTTATCCTTGATAAAAATCATATTTAAAAACTAAGATTCAATATCTCAATAAATTATAATATTAGATGCATTCATTGCTATCGTCAAAGGGCAATTAATTCACAAAGTAAAATCAATATTGAAACATTGCCAAGGGCTCTTAAAGCAAATTGTGCCTCCTGATGTGATTTTTTCATTGATGATAATGTTTAAAGATGAAAAAACCTATTTGAGCCTCCTTATGTCAATAATATGAGTAGAAAAGTTTCTTGATCAAACACAACTACTTGTGCTAAGTAGTTTATATATATATATATATATATATATATATATATATATATATATATATATATATATATATATATATATATATATATAATATATATATATATATATATATATATATATATATATATGTACATATATCTATATACAGTTTTTTGTACACTCGGTACGTTTATTCAACATCTTCCAAAACAATTCACATCAAAAAAATCTTCAGTTTCTATATTATTTCTGTATATATATATACAGTTTCTTATTATTTTAATTTTATGACATAGAATAACTAAAACAGGATGCATTTTATATGTACCTAAGCATCCTTATTTATGATTAATTGACAATCATGTAGATTTTTAGTACTTAAGTAAATTAAAAGAGATACACAGATAACAGATAGGATATCAATCCATCTATATCTTCAAATACGAATAGTATCAAGGTTTGAAAAGGAGAGATGATCCCCAGCTTGTTCCTCACAAATGATAGCTACTTAATATTGTGGTAGAAGGATATCGTATATATCAATATCTGGTCTCATCGTGAACTCTTTTAAAGAATATTCGGGGCTTGAGATAACCTTTGACAAATCCACATTCATGTCAAACAGTGATGATCTCTGACATCGAGTGATCGATTGGAGGTAGTCCAGGAGGTCTTGGTGGAGGAATTGTGTCAATATTTAGACAGGATATGATATTATATTAAAAAGCAAACGATTTTTGGGACAACTTGGGTCTAACTGAAAGGATACAAGTCGGAATTTAGAATGCCTCCCAGCACTTCATCATCTATTAAAATTAATTACATTTGATACAAAAACCAAAGAAAGAAAGAACTATATAAAATAGTGAAAATCCCGATACACTCCTTCCAAAATTTATTAGAAGGAAGACAAAGCTAAAAAACAAAGGAGGTTTTGGAGCTCTAAACGTCAGCATCCAATGGATAATACTAACATACTTGAAGCGTCGAAGAATGTATATATTCTGGGAGGGAAAATAAACATTTTATGAAATAAAAATATATTAAAATTATAGGAAAACTTTTTATATTGGTATTAAGACAAAGTTATTATACATTTTTTTTTCTTGGTCATAATAAAAACAGGATTAAATTTTTGATCCCATAAAATATTTTTAAGGATATAAAAATGTGTCAATAACATGTTTTTTGTAGAAAATTTTGACTGCTTGATATTTAAATTTATAGGATTTTTTAATATTTTGAATTACGAGAAAGATAGTTATAATTTTTTTATACTTGTCATTATACAAACGTTGAATCCTATTAGCTAATTTTGTATATCCCTTAATAAAAAAGAGTGAGTCAATAACATGTTTTTTGCAGAAAATTTTGTCTGTTTGGAGGATTCCATTGCGTTGTATATTGGTGTATATGTATGTATAATTATACCTGGCATCTTGTTCATTATTAGCCCTTCTGCGTTTCCTTCACTCTCCTAAGACAATGCCTCATTATATTTTCAATAACAATAATAATAGTTTGGGAGATCCCTTAGAAGATCTTAGTGTTTTCAACGCCAAGAGTCTCTCCCAGCATCGTGAGTCATTTCTCACTCTCTTTCTTTCTCTCTCTTCCTCCATTAAATACTCAAAACGACAAATTTTGGCCCCCCTCTCTCTCTCTCTCTCTTTCTATCTTGACCCCTTGACCGGTCAGCCCTATGTCTTATATAAACTGAAAATCCATCATTACACCTTCTAAAAAGGACACTTAAAAAGAATGGTTTTTCGTGAAAAATATATAAAAATAAGTTGTACTTTTGCCCTTATATAAGCATTATTTTTTAAAGCTGATAAGAAAAAATACAAACTTGTGAAGGGTCTTTATGTCTTTTACTCAGTTTCATAGTTTTGTGCACTAAGATAATCTATATAAATAGACAGTACAGGGGAATTGTATTGTTTGAATAGTCGTATTGATTACCATCAAAATATAATACCATAATAATAAGGATGGTGATAGGTAACAGTTTGAATGATGAATGTAGAGTCGAAATGAGTTTTCAATGCAGATATTATGATTGTTAAATGTTATAATTGTAATAATAACTACATTATATATATATTGACTTGTTGATTTATCGTTCATTTGTTGTCGTTCGCGAACAATGAACGAACGAAGGACAAAGTTTGTGACGAACGACAAGGAAAATTCTTTACTGTTCGTTTTTTGGTGCCAAAAGAGATAAAGATTTTTCATTTTCATGGAAAAAATTTCCTTACTAAAAAAAAACGTCATCACTTTTTTTTAGATTGACGAACGACAAACGATTCAATTTAAAAAATAACGACGAACGATAACTTTTGGTGAACGACAAACGACAATTTTTCGCAAACGTCAACAAGTTTGATATACATATATGAATATATATAGACATATATACGAATATATATAATATATATTATATTATACATATATACGAAATATATATATATATATACATATATACGAATATATATATATATATATAATGCTTCAACTGCATATGCAAAAAACTCAACTAAGCAATAACAATATGCCCTTGTATTGGCTCCAAGCCTGGCATTCCTGAAAAAGTACCCAAAAATATTATAGGAAATACCTTCAAGTGAGTTACATTTCTTTCTTTCTCCCTCAATAGTACCCATGAGCCTATTTCAATCAAATATTGAATCATTCCAAGCATACATACTTTAAATATGTATTCTGAAAGGGGAGTCCAGTAGTAGCCTTGAGTATCAATTGGACATTGATTATATAGCTTTTTTACGAGGAAGCCTTACAAAACGAAGAACAAGAAGGCAATTGAAGGCCCTTTTGTCAATATACTTATTTAGCCATTTATCTATACTTTTATTCCAAAACTTTATTGACAAATAAAAGTGTACAGTTCTTGTACAATTAGTGAATAAAAGTTTTGAAATAGCTACATTGTTATGCGACCCTTTTCTCTATAAAATGAATTAACACCTTAAAAAATAATAAAAAACAGGTTTATTTTTCTCATAGAGTAATATTTGATATATATAGTTATAGCAAACGTTAGAAAATGTCTATACAGCTAGTCATACATGTATTATAATAATATAAAAAAACAATTAATTCGGTAATATGCAAAAAAATATGTACACAATATGAAAATAAAAACACTTAAATCCTTTACAGGAAACATAGTAAAAACTATTCAAGGCAGTTGCGAAGATAAATAAATGAACATGTTTCTCTCTAATTTGGTTTGATAGAATTATATCTATTCAAATATGAATAATCATAATGACCTTTTTTGACCTTATGGTTGGAATGAGTTGCATTTGTGAGGATACGTATAATAAAGATAGCTAATTTAGTTAGCAGTAATATATATATATAATATATATATGTCAGACTTGTTGATTTATCGTTCATTTGTTGTCGTTCGCGAACGATGAACAACGAACGACAAAGTTTTTGACGAGCGACAAGAAAAATTTCTTATCGTTCGTCGTTCGTTTTTGGCGCCAAAAAAAAAGACAAAGATTTTTAAATTTTCATAGGACAAATTTCATTTCTAAAAAAACGTCGTCAATTTTTTTAATGGCGAACGACAAACGAACGATTCAATTTAAAATTAACGATAACTTTTGGTGAACGACAAACGAACGACGAACGACAATTTTTCACGAACGTCAACAAGTCTGATATATATATATTATATATATAACTTACATTTTTTTTTCCTTTCCTTCATCGATTGAAGGTCGCATTGTTCTGAGAAGTGGGGGAAGGGGGTGGACTTCTCTGATTAAAACAGGAAAGACACTCATTAGTTATCCAAGATGATGTGGGAAGCATGGTACTAAGCATAAGTAATGTTAAAACTCATTGTATATATATATATAATTCTATTTTCTTTTGTTGTCCATCAGTTAGTCAAGTACTGTTAGTAGGAGGATATATTTTTTTAATAAAGTATAAATGGGTGCTTATATATTTTTTTTACTTTCTCTTTTCGAGGAATTCAATATTAATCATATTTGTTATTATTATTATTATTACATGAATTTCAAACATGAGAAACACATTAAAGCTAATATGTGATGACGGCAACTGTCAAGGCTTATATATATATAATATAAAAATACTAATTAATAGTTCGTTTTGATCATCTGAATAAATGATACATGAATAATATCAAAGAAATATAATGTCTTGTATGGTGTGAATGAGAAGTTAACTATTTCATCACACAAAAGGAGTTATGGTTTGTGTGAGAATTATATAAGTAAAGACGAATAAATATAATAAAATTATACATTTTTTTGTAGTATTTTTAAATTATTCGTTCAAAAGATTTATTCCTCTTAGGTTTATATCAGATAACTTCGGGTCTGAGGGCATGCTTAAATATATAAGATGACAAATATAACATTACCCATGATGTTCCTATATTTTATGTCTGTTAAGCTTCCAGAATATGCCTCTATTACTGGAATCTAATCCGGTATCAACCAGTCTGTGAAAGGAGATGTAAAAAAACATAGTACTAAACTTTTGGCCGTTGAGCGACCAACCAAAAAAGTGAAGGGAGCTCGATAGCCGTGTGTGTTAAGGCGTGTTCAACTCTCAATGTTGGGGGCGCAGGTTCAAATCCCGAGAGGGGGTGGTCATTTTTGGTCTACCTCATGATAAGATCCTAGGTTCGATAGACCAATTATAATGCTATAATGCTTATTATATCCAATCGGATGCAATTCTATCGAACCATATGGGCAAAAAAAAAAAAAAGTGATCCGATGTTCACAGCGATATACAGACATAACGATAATAGCCGACTGCAATCGACAATTCGATCAATGACCATAAGAGCAAACTTAAAAAGGTATTAAGTATGCATTAATTTGGTAATACTATGCAATGGAAGGCCTATCTAAAATTCCATCCAATGTCAAATTTATGACCATAATAAAAGTGGACACATATTATTAATGGATAAAATCCTATTCTTCTACTTTCTTAGATAAATTACTTTTGAGCATATTTAATTTTACTTCTTCATACGATTTTTAATCAAATGATTGGTTTTAAAATTTTTAAAGCTCTTTTTATGATATTGCAATATAATAAACAGAGTGTTTTTACGACACACAATATTCTTGCAGAAAATACTACTTAATTAGAACTAATAAAGCATTTGATATACCGAAAATCTGCGAGGGGGCAAACGGAAAAGTTATTCTTTTGCAGATTTTTGACCTCCACATTTTGATTGTTCTTTTTGGATAAACTATTTTTTTATTTTTGGTGTCTGGTTTAATATTGAGAAGACAAAACAATGTCTTGAGTAGTATTTTTGTTGATAATATAAGCAGAATCTACACACAAATAACGAGTTGTTCCTTAGACATAAAAGGAATTCAATCTTATTATGTTTCCACCATTCTGCTAAATGCCGATCATGTTTAACACAAACAGACAACTTAAAATGTCGAAAAGATCATTAACATCAGTAGATCTGATATTATTCATATTAATTTGACATCAATGACTTTTTCCGTTTAGATATGAATAAACAGTGTAGTGTTAAAATTTGTATATGGAACTTAGAATCCTGTGTGTATTTTTATATTTGTTTAGTTATTAAAAAAAACAATATTACGTCGAGGAAAAGAAGCTTACAGGAACACATATATGGTATATACTACAAAAAATGTCACAAAAGGATTTATGATA
The DNA here is from genome assembly GCA_013387185.1 of Caligus rogercresseyi. Taxonomy (NCBI): domain Eukaryota; kingdom Metazoa; phylum Arthropoda; class Copepoda; order Siphonostomatoida; family Caligidae; genus Caligus; species Caligus rogercresseyi. The sequence goes on from CP045905.1 coordinate 1,773,775, forward strand.
TTATTATCCTAGGATACCTTTTTGTACATTGTGTTTTCATAAACCCGACGCATTGGATCCTTCATTTTCTTCAGTTAAGGAATCAATATCTTATCTGGCATCTTTTCCTTTAAAAGAATATATAATGTATGTATTTTTACTATGTGTATATATATATAGTTCATTCTTTATATTCCTGTTGTCGTCTTGTATCTAAAAATGATTAATTCTATGTGAGTAAAAAATGAAATTACATTTAATTTTATACATAGTCTCAATACCTGAGACAGCGTCTTAATGCTTTGTTATTTTTTTTTCAACAATACTATAAAGTTATACTTTATTTGAGCGTAAAAAATACATTTTTCATAATAAATTACAAACATGAATAGAATTAAATATAGAAAAAAGAAATAAACTTTATAGTTTAAAACTATTTATCTAAAAATCATATAACCAAATAAAAGACTTGCCAATATTTATTTTCAAATGAGGGATTTGTGAATACATATAAAGGATATATTTAAAAAGTATTTATATATTTGTAGGATGGAGAGTTATTTTTCTATGAACTTGATACTATAACATAGCCTCATTCCCATTAAATCTTCAAATACAAGCCTATCAACACTTTCTTAGCGGCTAAAGCTATACCTTAAAAAATGTCCATAAGAAGAAACTTCTTGTGTTTTGTAACACTGTCGTAATTTCGAAATACAAACTAAAAAAACCAAGGACTTTCTTAAGCCTTTCAATACATTGTAGTAGAAAAACAAACGTATATTTAAAGGTAAGAGTATAGGCTCTTTTACAGATCTCTAGCAATCTCTGCGGAATTCTTTATCATCCATTGAATTTTGACCGAAAAAAGACTTAACAAACTAAAATAACATTGACTAAAAGTATTTTAAAAGGACGGACCAAAAAGGATCGCAGGTGATCTTACTTGTGATTACAGACCTCTAGAAATGAATTTTAACAAACTAAAATCAACAAAAACACAACGATAATAAAAGAGCCAATCAACAAGTATCTAATGTGAACCTACAAATACTTCTGTGGAACTCTAAACAAAAGAGCAAACCAAGTTGGACACCACTACTATATAAAAACATATTTAATGTTCCTGGTCTTTTGTAGAAAGTTGGCCGTAGAGGAGGTAGTCACTGTGGCAGCCAACCAACCAACCAACATAGTCAGTGACCATTCAAAGATCTCCATACTTTTAACAAAGCAAATATTAAGAAAACAAATAAAGAAGCCTAGAAGATAAACAGCTACCTCATATACTTCATGAATGGGCTTTAAGGAGTGCTTTAAAGAGCCTCTGGACTTAAATGTACAATGACATGCCTTGCACATTGACAAAGAATGAATGAAGGAAGAAAAATAATACCACTCAGAGGTTGTTCCGCTGTTAAAAATTAATATATTTTTTGTTTGTCAATGACCGTGCATTTAATAATAACAGTATAAATTACCCTCCAATATGAGGGATAACAACTCTATTGGAAATATATCTTTTTTTTTATATTTTTTCTTGGCCCAGTGGGCATATATTTCAACAAATTAAATCAAAGACATAGAAAAAGGTTTGCACAGATACGTAGTGAATAAATGATCGTTAAATAACAATTATTTAAACGAAACAAATATAAGAAAACATTCAAATAATTTAGAAACAATCATATTAAGAAAGGCATTTCAATAAAAATTCATATTTGTAATAACATTTTTGAATATAAAGAAGCAATTGGAATGATAAAATTAAGATCTTCGTTTTTAACTGTACGCATTTTGTATAATATGTTTTGGACTTTGGTTCTGACAGCGTTGTCACATTTGGCACTCCTTGTGAACGCCAGAAAATCTTCTCAAAATTTTGGATCTTGAAGAGGTCTTCTAGTGAGATTTGAAGTAAGTCTCTGTTAATGCAGGGCAGTTCCAAAGGAGATAATGATCTGTTGTTCTAGGTGTATTTTACAGAAGAAACACTTCTTTCGATTGTCTTTTAAAAACTTTATTTTTTGTATATGGATATATAGAAAAATTATGGAGGAAAGGTCCTTATTATACATTGAATGCAAAGCTAGTCGATTCTTTTGCTTATAAGTTTGGTTTGAGTTGCATCTCTGAGGATATGAAACAGCAAAATAACACTCACAATCCTCATTCTAATTTTTCAATAAAGTTTATCAATATTAACCCTTTCCTCTCCGGAGGCGAACCTGTAACCTTAACAAAGATTGATTTTAAATTATATATAAAGTAATAACAAAATAAAAGTATGGATATAATTAATTTTATCCCCAGAGGTCAACATGATATTTATACAATAATCTAAAGAATTTTAAGAATATTAAAACCATTACTTTCTACGTAAATAAAAAGAAATTGATACTTTTGCCCAAGCACATAAGATTACTTCTATGAGCAGAGATGGCTAACATATAGTTTAATTTATACCTTCATATATAAGTGTCTTTAACTGATTTCAATCAGGGTTTTTTTTTCATCATGAAGGTCTTTATTCTATTTTAAATATATATAACTCATAGTTATATATAAATAACAGATAATACATAGAAAAATCGTGTTTCATAAAAACAAAAATAAACATTCTAATTTAAAATTATTATTATAATTAGGGTTTTTTGAGATTTATTTTTAAACACTATTTTCATTTTCAAAAATAAAAAAGTCATTTTAACGAAAAAAATAATATTTTATAATGATCAATATTGGAAGACAGAATATAAAAGAATACCATGGATATTTTGAAATAAATGAGAGTTGCTAGATAAAAAAGAAAGAAAATGGTGTTTTCTTAAACAACTACGAAAGCTTATTTAACAAACTATTTCCTTATATGGTATATAATTAATTATATAAACCTGAACTATTTTATTTTCCTTTTTCTCTTTTATTGATGTAAAATAAATTCATCCATAATTAATTTTTTTATAACTTTTTTATATAAATATTTATTGTCCGAACAATATATTTTCCATTATTTTATATATTTCGTAATTCATTAATCAAGTTCTTATTAAAGTATATCAAATATATCTTTTAGACTTGAAAGCAATTATGAAAAAAATAAAAGAATTATTATTTTATAAAATTCGTAAATGTCGAAATATAAATATGGAATTTAAAATTTTTATGATTATTTTCTGTGCATTAAAAGATAAAAAATAAAGCAATGTATAATATAACTGAATCAATGTGCATATAAGCACATCATAAGCACAATAATTGAAAGTATTGTGGTCATCATATGAAGGGGGTTTCGCCATTTTCATGCAATGGAATTCTAACATTGTCACGGATTAAAACAAGCATTAAAATGAGTCAATCGAATCTCGGATTATTTTAAATAGATTAATCAATATTGATATTTTCCTCTAGGGTATTGAACCCACGCCCTCATTATTGAAAGCCAAGCAACCATTTACAAAATTCCCTTAACTATTTCGACAGCTGTATTCCATTATTACATCAACAACAATAATAGCTGTATTCTTGCATTTTCCCTAATTCATTTGGAATAAGGAATGAATCAGAAGAAGTTGAATTATGTAAGGACCCTTGAATTTGACACCTAAGGAATAAGAGTAATAAAAAAAGTTATGCTTAATGAAAGACGATATGAACTTACGTCAACAACAATTAAAATATGTATTAAATAAGGCTGTTTTTTGAATAACAAAATATAAAATATAAGGCTTCATGTTCCAAGGATTGCTTCCTTGGAATATGAACTGTGTCACCTAGGTCCTCTGAGTAAATAGATGAACAAGAAAAAAAAAGTATATATATCAGGAAACGACCGGGACACCTTTTTTCGCCGGGACCCGGGCGGAGCCGGGACTTAAATTTTTCAAGCCGGGCTAAAACCGGACGGGGCATAATATATATTTTCGTTCTTGCGACATTCAGAAGTTAAGAATCTCCAAAAATAGTGGCGACGTTTTTTTTAAAGAAAAGAATCTTTCAAAAAGTGATGACGTTTTTTTTAGAAAAGAATATCCAAAAAGTTACTGAAATGATGATTTAAAAAACATTATAACAAACAAAATATTGATGTCCCGGCCCGGTGTATAAAAAACCGGGACACCGGGCCGGGAAGCTCAAAAACAGACGGGACCCGGGCCGGGTACCCGGTCGATTCTGATATATATATATATATATATATGCATTAAAACTGAAATCTTGATATTTTATGTCACACTTATTAGCGAGATAAATTCGAAATTCCTTAACTACAAATTAGAATCCTTGTGATCAAACCTCCAACAATAATAATACCGATTTTATAAGCTATTTATTTATATTTTCTTGATAAAAACTGTACTACAATTATAAGATAAATAATAGCTGATTGAACGATTGGACTTATGTTCGGCCTCGGCCCTGATATGCCATCAGAACGTACTTGGAGCTTTGTATACATTTGTTGCGAATCACGTACTTCCTGCCCATGTTTTTCAAATTCTTAATGTATGAAGAAGATTTGGACTGATAATTGATTTCTTATACCTTTAGGATTTAAATATGCTTTTTGGCAAAAAAAAACAAAAAACAGACGAAAATCATTAAGCTGAATGAATGAATTTTGATTATCATTGACGTTTGCCTCTAATATTATAGTTTTTTTTGGTATGAAGCTATATATATAAATTTATAGATAGATAGGCGTAGGAGACGGGGGGGGGGCAAGGGGCAACCTGCCCCCAAAAACAAATTAGGGTGAGTTCTCAAATTCGGGCAAATTGGTTGAGGTATTTGGGCATTTAAGTTGAAGAAAGAAATATGAAATTATGAAAGCAAACGGATTTTGAATTACAACCAAATAAATACAATTTAATGAATAGTTTGTAATTCCTACAATTAAAAAATATTAATCTACACAACTTTCTTCATTCGATTATTTATTCACCGATTTACAGTTCTTGTTTATATTTGGGCATATTGAATGCTGCCTCCCCAACCCAAGCATCTCCCCTACACTTATGAATAAATATACATACATATATATATAATTAAGATAATAATTTTAGGATAAAAATGTATTTAAGGAACAAATATATTAAAGTACATGCCCGGCTTGAAAAATTTAAGTCCCGGCCCTGTCCCTTTAATATATTCGTTCCTTCGTCATTCGGAAAGTGATGACGTTTTTTTAGGAAAGGTTTTTTAATATTTAAAACTTAATTTCTGAAAAAAGTGACGTTTTAAATATTTTTAAAAATACTAAAAATTATTTTTATAAAAACGCCGTCACTTTCAGAATGACGAAAGCATGAATATAGTAAATCCAGGCCAGGTGATTTTTAGACACCGGGCCGGGACGTTCAAAAAACATTCGGGACCGGGCCGGGTACCCGGTTGTTTATATATATATATATATATATATATATATATATATATATATATATATATATATATATAATATATATTATATATATATACATAAATGATGACGCACTAAAGGAAATAATTCAAATAAATAGGAAGACTCATTAGTTAGGGACTGTTATTTTGCATATTTTAGCTAATTAAGAAGAAATTGGCAAGGTATTTGATTGTTTTTATTAACCTTGTATTGTTACTGGGATTCATGGATAAAAGGATCTTATTATAGCCAATGTTACTTTTATTTATATCTCGTAGTTGTTGTTTTTTGGCAATATAAAGCAACGAAAAAAATATATGGAGAGAATAATTAAGAATCCTATATACTTTATAAATAGTAAATATGTTTTGATGAAGATATTTTATTCTTTTTTGTACATGTTCATTTATCAAAAGCTTTATTTGGCTATCATGTCTATAAAAAAAACTGTTTCTGACGAAATGAAGAAGTTTAAAAATTAAGGTTATAATTCATATTACAAAAATGTATTTAAAGCAACGAATATATAATTAAAAGGTACATTGAATTTATTATACTACAATAGTTTTATAATTATAGAACATTTCTGTATATATGATATATGTACATTTTTTACCTTTTCCCTATCTTATAAACAAAAAACTGATGCCTGGGAATGTTTTATTACTGTTAATAACGATCTTGACCATTAAGTTTAGTTTATTTCAAGTAATGAGTTCACAAAGAAATAAAAAGTGTAAAGATGAAATATGAAGATTGCGAAGCTCATTTTTTTGCCGATGTGGTTTGATAGAATTGCATCCATCAGGATATAAATAAGCATACTAGCATTAAAATTAGTCTATCGAACCTAGGATCTTATTAATGAGGTAGAACAAAAATGACCATCCCCTCTTGAGATTCGAACCTGCGCCCCCAACATGGAGAGTTGGACACGGACGTCTATCTTTTTAATGAAACAATACAATCGTTCAAATATTGAACATCATTGTTGAAGATGTAACACCATTTCATTATTAATATATTTCGATTTCAAACCATAGGAGAAAATAGACTTTTAAATTAAAAGATATTTTTATAATTATTACTTTTTATAACTTTAAAAAGGCTTTCAAACTTGTTATTTAATATTAATATAATTAGTTACTTTTTATGAGTATATTCGGCGATATTAAGTATATCTAAAAGTAGCAAATTTATGTTTACCTTATATTTTTATTTAAAAGATAATCTGAATGTTTTGAGGATGACTTTTCTACCACTCTACGGTTAAAAAAGAATAGCTTTTAATAAATATATATATATCTAATGTTTTTTTTTTCAAAATCATACTGAGAAATACATTTTCTAGAGAGTTATAAGAAAATATTGATTTTGTATCTGCTAAGACTCTTCAAGATGGGGTGGCGATAAAGGAATTTATAAAACCCGATTCAATTCCCTATTTGGCCACTTAATATTTAATATTTTTGCCTATTTGTACACCATTTTTTCTTCCAATACTACAATATTATAATATCTTACTATATTATATATTACCTTTGCAATAAACTGTCCCTTCTTTAAAAAAAACTCGTTATATATACACAATGGATTTAAGGTGGTGTCTATATGTATAAATAGTAACCCGCTTCTCTTCACACCTCATAAATGACTCAATCCACTAGCACTCAATATCCCATGAAAGAAGCAACTTAGAAAGCAAACACCTTGCTCACTTTTGTATTTTATCATTCCACAAGATCCCTTCAGGAGTTTTTGTGGTTCTATCATATCATTAAGGATAGTTATTTGTAATCAAGACGCATATGGCAACCCCTCAAGCAGCAGCAGCACTAGATTATCCCAATAAGTATTTATTATTATTATTTGCGTATAAAAGCGTATTTTGATGGTATGTGTGTGTGGAAGATATTCAGTATGTACTGGTTTAATAATAACTAGAGGAGGGGGGATGTATCCTTTGCACTCGTCTTACGCTATGAATCGAGCGCGGTTTTTCTTCCTTCTTTTTATGAACATCGTCGTCGTCGCTCACTCACCTTCTTCTGAAATAAGAATACAAAAACCTGAAAAATGAACCTTCGTACATACACACACACCCCACATACAATTGTAAGGGCATTTTATTTATTTCCTACAACGGCGGCACATATTCATATGCTTTTTTGATATTGTTTGGCCCATAGAGAGTGCTTTTGACCTCCCCATCTCAGTTTTCTTTGCACCCTCCTTCTGGGAAGAAGGTTCATTTATTCACTTGATAGGGAAATTTAAAATAACAACAATACATAAAGTTTTTATGTGAAAAGACTGCGAAAAGTGGTTTGCCAATTCATATTTATAAGACTGATTGATTTTTTGGGGTGGAAGTGAGACTATCATCACCTGTGTTGATTCATTCTGGTCGATAATTCAATTATTCGGATAATAATAAAGTTGGATGTGAGCAATTATATTCTTCTATTAGGATTCTATTTCAAAACCTACATTGTTGTTGTTGCTTTTCCCCAAAGGATAAATATATATATAATATTTTGGTGTGATATACTTGTGTGCTCTTGGTGGTGTAACGTTTGTGCCGATAGAAAGCGACTTTTCTACTCTTCTACAAGTGTAAACTTAGTGATCGATCTAATCGGATTACTCAGTTGCCGAATCCAAAAAAATCAGTACCTTTAGTACAAACATATAACATATCAGTGCACTGGATTACTTGGCTTCTGAATTCGAAGAAAAATATCCTAAATACAATCAAAATCAGAGGAAATAAAGTTAGGTGTACTTTCATATACCCTCCATCAGGATCGAACTTTTTTAGACTTTTTGAGAGATACATATTTATTTTCTCTTCAATGTATTGATCCCTTATCGCATCTTACTCATTACGCTCTATACGATACACAATGAGCGCCGTTACCCCTACCGGCTACACCACCCTATCCACATCCTCCCTCACCATCACCCTCAAGAGCCCTCGCTCCTCTCGTCGATCATCCAACGAGGCATCAAATGGACTCAAGTCCTCCTCCAATCTGAGCGTTCCTTCCTCAAGCGTCAAGACGCGTTCTCTGAGCCCCAGTAGTTGGAAGAAGGCAGATCTCCTACTTCCCACGCGAGCCCCAACGCCCCCAAGGGATCCCAGTCCTTCTCCCGTGAGCGTTCGGAAGCGTCTCAAGGACCTGGAGAGCCGCTCAACCTCTTCGGCACCTAGCAGTCCCTATGCTGGCGGAAGGAAGTTTCGCTCAGAGGACAAAGAAGAGCAGCAGCGGCCTCTAAATGGCTCTTCAGGGCCAATAGGGCACCTGTTAGCCTCTACTATACTTAGCCAGAGAGTCACAAGTCTGTCGGATAAGGATGAAGGTCCAATTGGGCCCTGTAGTGTTCTGATGACACCTCCGAGTGTGCGGAAGGCAACAAGTGCTTCAAGCCGTCGTCCATGAAAAATGGTGGAGTATCCTTGAGTAGTAAAGGAAGTGCAAAGGTAAAGTTAAAGTGTTTTTTTAATATATGTACATATTTGGTTCCAAAAAATAAATATGCAGGTTAACATCAAAAAAATTATAATATTGAAACACGTTTTGTATTGTTCTCAAAAATATTTGGACTTTTTTAAATGATTTCAGTTGAAATCATAGTATTTTTTTTAATATATGATCTTTTCTACAGCAAGTTTCTTTTTGTTTGAGATCTCTATCTTTTATGTATTAAACAAAAATATATTGTGTATAAGAGTAGTAGATACACTCATAAAACAGGAAGCTATACAAAAATAAACTAATAACCAATATAACTTCTACCCTCTGATATCAGATACAGTTTGGTGGGGTGGGTTTGTTTATTTTAGAAGCTAAAAAAATGTTAAAACTTTTGCGTTAAACCCCAATTTTTTTATATTATTTTGATTTAATCACAATGCTCATTTTGCTATGCACTTGGATTGAGGTTTTATGTATCTATCTATCTACGAGTATCTATCTGGTTTTATATAATCAAATAAATATAGCAGTTAGAAAAGGTTTGAGCTTAATAAGTATATAAGAAGACAAACGTTCAAAAACAGCTTTATATATCTCAATGTATATATAATTAAAAGAACTATGTGAGTATATAGGTATACTATATATAAATGTATATATATATATATATATATCTTTTCAATGATACTTTGGTAGCTAATTAAGTTAATTATGAGTAAATACATTCAATTATGTTATATGTTATTTAACATATTTTATTCAAATATCGGGATTATGACACTTCATTATTAGCAAGTCCAGTTAGCTCTTACGTTTGACGTGATCTTGGCAGTTGGTTTTTGTCGTATTTATAACACAACACACGTTTGTATTGTCATATATTGATTTATACATATAAGCAATGGAACAAGAAGAAATATTGGCTACATGAAAAAAGCTTATACGTCTGAGATGTCGTTTTAGGCTTTAATTTTTATTATGAAAATAATTATGCTTATAAGATGAAATAACTTATTATTAGAACGGAGCATTAAATTTTAGTTTGACATACGGTATGGTTTATAACCCAAAAAATTTTTTAATATAACGAAATCAAATATAATAAAAATGGTAAAGCAAACCTTTTTTATATAGACAATTCCTTTTAAAAACACATAAATGAGCATAAGACTCAAAATACCTATCTTTATGGGTTTTTTATGGTTTTATTTAACAAATTTATGCAGTCAAATACTCAATTAAAACGAGTTCATATCTTAATATATAGAATTTAAAGGTTCTACTCCTAAGAGAGCAATGGCTCATTGGTCAACCTCCTCGGCAGGATTGATTAGTGCTAAAATTCTTATCTATATTACTAAAAGAAAAAATATCGTTACCGTCCAATAATTTTTTTATAGACATAAAATTGTATATTTTATTATATTTAAAAAATGCTAAATAAAATGCAAAGCATACATAAATAAACATTTAGAACAGATGGTTTTGGAAACCAACATAATAGGAAATTATATAGTAAAGTTACTGTTTAAAATTTGATCTTCATGCTGGCAATACTTTTAATAATAATATAAGTGATATAGAATGATTTAGATTAGAGTATAAATATTGCATCGAATTTGCTAATACGTATTGTCTAAAGAGATCTGAGTAATCTCTACACCTTTTTAACACTTGAAAAATTATCATCTAATGTATCCCTTGACTTGTATTTGCTCATTAGATAATATACTTTTCTTGATGAATGAAGCTCTTCCAAAAATAAAAATAATATTAATTAAAAAACTTCCTGCCTTAATTATAGCCTACAAAGTTATTATTTTTCTAATGATGACGCCCTGGGAGGGAAATCATTAATTCTTTTTGATCAATTAATATTTTTCTCTCACTCTCTAAGCCTTGAATGATGGGCATCCATTGGCCTTTTTGAAAGTGGGAAAAATATATATGCTAGTCTTAATTCTGAACATAGTACAGTACGGTTTTGTGTTTTAGGTTACTCTTTGAGTCGATTCCTAGCGCTTGAACATATTAATTGTTTGAAGATATTTATAAAAATGAAAAATAGAATATATATACTATATATACATTCATATATAAAATTCATAATATAAATATATATATATATCAGGAATGACCAGGTACCTGGCTGTTTTTTTGGATTCCCGGCCCGGGCCGGGACTTTAATACATTCGTTCCTTCGTCATTCTAAAAGTGACAACGTTTTTTAATTTTTTTTTAAATTAATAGGAAAAATTATTTTCTAAAAAAACGGGTCGCACTTTCAGAATGACGAAGGAACGAATGTATTAAAGTCCGGCCCTCCCCAGCCCGGGTCCCGGTGAAAAAAGTGTCCTGGTCGTATATATTATGTTACTATATAATATATATATAACATATCATTGAGCAAAGCTTTTGTATTTGTCATCATTTAAAGAACTCTAAGTACTTTTTTGTTTATTTTGTAAGATATTAATCGAATATTTGTTCTTGTTTTGCCGTATGGTTAGATGAATATTGCATTGTGCGGATATAAAAACTGATCATTTATATACTTTTTAATTCAAGTCTTTAAAGGTATACATATTCGAAGATTAAAAAAATGGTTAATTAGCTTATGTATCCTTTATAAATATGTGTCTTCTTTATATCAGTGCATATTGAGTTACAGCTCCTTATCAAGTTCCGTGTTTCCGTTTTAAACAGTTTTTAAAGTTAATATAAACAATCATGTTTATGACGGAGACGCTTAAAAGATGATATCTCTTGAAGGCAGGGTCTTAAAATTAGCGCCTTTGGCATTGGATGTGCCCGGTCATTTCAATGTGTATTTCTATTGTTGGCTCTTTTCAATACAAAGTTGTTATTATCTGTTTAATGTAAAGTTTTTGAAAAAATTAGATAATAATTTTTCTTGTAAAAATATATAATTGGTAAAAATACATTCATATATTTCTATGATATTTATGAGTATAATTATCTATTATCTAATCACGTGTCTTACCATTAATATACAGGGGTGTGCAGGCGAATCAAGACTTTTTTTTAGCACGGAAAAAGATACTCATATCCAGAACAAGACCTTTTAAATGACTGTTTTCATATCACCAAATTTACATGACTTTTCTCTTAATGTTCATTCAATCCAACTTCCTCCTTTCACATAACAGCCTCCACACGGTGCCTGAACCTCCCAACGGCATGAGCCACCTGTTCCCTGGACAAGTTGACCACTGCCTGGATGATGGCAGCTTTCAAGGAGTCACAGTGTTGTGAGAACGCTTTTTAGTGTCCCTCTCAAGGACGTCCCACAAGTAGTAGTCGTAGGGTTTGTTGTCAGGGCTGCTGGGGGGCCAGAACTCCTTGACCAGAACATGTCGAAATTCTCTAAGCACCAGGTTTGCACCAAATTGGGCTGTGGGCGTAGCTGTTGCCCTCAGGTCCTCATGAATGGCATGGGAACAGTGGTCCTGTGCACATTTAGCCTTTCAGCTAGTGTCGACATGGGAACACTTGGATCGTCATTGATCACGTATGGAGGCGATCAATGAAGTTGCGCTCCTCTTCCTGACTTGGGATCGATCTGGAGTCTTTCTTTTCCGGTGTTAGGAATCCTTCCTCGATTGTCCTCCGACTTCTTGAAGGACTTGGCAATGCTGTAAACAGTAGCTTGGGGAATTTGAAGATGTCGATGATCTCCTTGGCGCACGGCCCGCAACGGAGGTCACAATAAGTGGCCGTCCTGCGCTCAAGTTCCGAGGACATTTTCAATCTGTTTGTTGTTAAACAAAGCTCATAGGATATACTAACCAGTTCAACATTTTAAGCTTCTACCCTAACTGGCTTCTGAGATACAAGTACTCAAAATTAGTCTAGATTCGCCTGCACACCCCTGTAGTAATATTTTATTTATATATAATCATAGATGTGTTTTTAATTTATAATTCGTATATATATGTTAATTATTTTTACCCCTTTTATTTATAGGTAAGTCTACAAACCAATTAGAAATCTAGAAACCATTTCAAGATAATAAGATCCATCTATACGTTGATGTTTTTGTTATATAACGAATGATCTTATGGCACGTTGTGTTTGATACTCCTAAATGAATATTTGATATTTGTCTTTTTAGAAGCTCTTATTTATTCCTTCAAATATAAACTTTATTTAGTTTTAATGATTTCTATTTGGTTTGAATATCCTGAAGTATTTCATTACAATGTATATAATGCTTAAACTTGGTTTTATTTTATATAAACTTTCAAAATTGTTTTTATAAAACTTTAAAATAAGTAAAGAATTTGTTTTGTTACTTAATTATACGAAATATTTTTGGATGTAAAAATTTTCAGCATGCTATAGGATAGTATTTGAACTATAGGACAGTAGATGTGAATATAAAATTATTACGAAATTATTGATCAATTAATTGTTAAAAAACACAAATTTTTTAATGTTATAAAAAGTATTTTATTCTTATGTACTTGTGCTTTTATACTTAGCTCTTTATATTATGACTACTTATAAATAGGTGTTTATTACTAAATACTTATCAAAAATCCTCTTTTTATTAAATCATTCATTAATATACATCATGTACAACCAAATGCTCAATGGATAAATCTAAAAAATTTGGGAGCAAATAAAGTAGAACTAAGATGGTAAAATGCTTATTAGGTCTTTTTATTGAATTTATTCTTCAAAAACATTCAGGTACTGCTTGTCCTAATCAGTGTTTCAAGTCTCTATAGAAAACCAGGACTTCAAATATATGTTCCGGAATTGCTTACATTATCCTCTTTTTCTCTTTCATTCTATATATATATATATATCATCGAACCCAGCTTTATTAATTTATGTTTTCGGCTATTTTCCTGAACATAATTGCATCCGTGTAGACATGAATAAGCATTATAGCCGGGTATGTAAAAAAGCCCAAAATTTGGAAAAACCTCGAAAAAACCCGTTTTACCGGGTTTTTTTTTCGGGTTTTTCAAAATTTTGGGTTTTTTACACACCCTGATTATAGCGTTAAAATAAATACATCGAACCAAACTTATTATTTATCTGTATAATATATAATTTATGTTGATAGCGAAAAGACTTTTAATAATGATATTAGTGTTGATTTGGGAGACCTTTAAAGTAATTAAAGTCATTTTCCATCATTTAAAGTTTTTGTGATAACTTTACAGCTTAACATATGAAATTTAAAAGCCATTATTATATTTTAATAGCTACACAACTCTTCACATTTTTATGATACCCAGTTTCTATTAATTTTATATAATACAAATTATATATATATTATATCAATGTATATTATATATTTATGTATCTATATATTTAATATATGCATAGGCTAGGAGACAGTGGGACAAGGGGGGCAACTGCCCTCCCAAAATTCGGGTGAGTCATGAAATTCGGGCATTGGTGAGGTATTCGGGCATTTCAGTAGAAGAAAAAAAAAAGAATATGAAATCACCGGATTTTGAAATATAACAAAATAAATATAATGTAATGATATGTATGAATTACTATCCAAAAAATATTCATCTACATGGCTTTCTTTATTCGATTATTTTTCACCGATTTAACAGTTCTTGTTTAAAACTCGGGCAAATTGAATGCTGCCCCCTTTAACCAAGCATCTCCCCTACGCCTATGTCTAACATATATTGTATATTTAATATGTCTATATATATAGTATAAAATAGTAATTAATAATAATATTGACATTAACAACTTTCTTAAATAATTTTTTCATCAATTAATAATTTATCAACTTTATAAGAAGTACTTTAAAAGGATTTTGATATACATATTAAAAACTTCTCCTTCAGGTTCTTTATATTGTTATAATAATATTTTTTTAGTATGAATTTATTTTATATTTTTAATAGTTTGGATTCCTAAGAATTATCTTCTACAAGTACCAAAAATATGTCTTTATAAGGTGTAAAAGAAGTGCATAAGAAGAGAGAAAAATGACTGTCGTTATTCTTTTGTAGCGACTCAAATCTCAAGCGAATCCATACTTTTTAACTTTTCAATCTATCTTTTATTTTAACAATGTGTTTTTTAACCACTATGTATAAGAGAACTAATAAAAAAACGTTTGTTCTCTGATGATTCCCGACTTATTATGGTATTATCAAAGTTAGTAATAAAAAAATGTGTGAGCGCCTATCAATTTTAGAGTGATAAGGTATAACCAAATTTTCAAAAAATAGCATTCGAACGTCTGATGATTATTGAGCAATAATGGAATTTCAATATGATTATAAAAGATAATTTGTTGTTTTAATATAAATGACATTTTATTGTATGTGTTCCTCCCCAAAGCTACTTTTTAAACTATAACATGTATATATGTTAATAAAACATTTGCTTTGAGTTATTTTTGTAAACATCTTATTTTAAATTTACTTAATAAATAAGCTAGTTTAAAAAAATGGATATTCGTTTTTTTAAAGTAGCATTTGAAAAATGACGATTTCAGAGCAGCAAACGTAGAAAACCCTAACTTTTGTCTACCAGATCCTTTTTTCAAACCATAAATGCATGTTTTGGAAACTATAAATTCATTATTTATTCCCTACATGTAAATTCCTCCCAATTTATATTATTTATCAAAAATACATATACAAAAATAAATATAAATATATAAGATTCACAATTCATACAACGATTTTTGTGCCTCGTTGGTTCGATAGAATGCAATCACTTATACATTTTATTTATCTTCCAATCGTTCACAATCATAATAATGTTAGTATAAATAACGCTTTTAAAGTTATGAATTTGTTAAAATCAATTATACGTTTCATTTAACAAAATAAAAAAGATTTTCATATTAATAACGCTATATATATATATTTATATGTTTATTTATTTATATACATGTAATGCTTTCAACATTTTTTTGAGATGCGATACTTTGATTTATTATTATTATTCACACAATCTAAAATAATGTTGAGTAATGACATATGTATGAATCAAAGTAAGGTTTTTATATTTGGTACCAATATTTTTAGGGAAACAATATCATTACAATTGGACTTGATGTTAGAAATATTTAATATATATTTCAGACATCATGTCAGAGTCGGTTGTTATTAACAACAAAATAATTGCTAACGACAGACCAACAATATTACTCCCTCCGTAATATTTGAGCATATTATACATTTTTTAAAACACAAGCACAGCCCTTTTTCAACATCCAGCACAGGCATATCTTCATCTTAATCAATCCATATTTGCCTATTTGCTTAACAGCACTTCAAAGACAACCCACGCAAAGCCACCAGCCGCCCGCAAAAAAAAGAGTCCAAATATACTGTTTGAAACGCTCATAAAAAGTTCTATTTTTATGGACACACGATCACAAACAACAAGCTGAGAGTAAGAAAGAAATAATGAAAATGGTGTCTGATCCAAAAGGGAAGGAAGAAAAAAATCTACATTATTATTATTAGTATTTACAAAGTAATTTAAGCAGCTTGAAAAAAAGCAGGCATACCTACAAAATAACGAACCCGTTTTCTTAAGAACTCTTGCAAATGCATTTATTTGATTAAAATATAGGCGGCCTGGAGAACGATGAAGGAGGAAGGTAGGGGGAAACTTTGTAAGCAATAAGGAGAGTGGATTTTAAAGCAGGACGCAAACCACACACGATTTATATTCTACATATTAGTTTAACACCTCTTACGGCCCTACATAAGTTGAAGTACGAAAGTTGTTTATTAGTATGGAGTACTTGAGAATGGAGAATGTTGTTAAAATAAATTATGCTTTTAAATTAACTTAATTGAATGTTGTTTTACATCATTGAAAACTTTTATAAGTAGATATTTTAATAAGTTATAGTTTAAAAGTTTTATTAAGAAGGTCACTTCATGCTTTGATGACAATTAGTTTATAAATTCAAGGTTCTGGGTCTGGTGGAGGAGGGCCTAGTTTACAAATTTGTAGCTTCATCACACCTCAATGTTTTTGTTCTCTCTGGACGTTTTATTTCTTTATTTTATTATTTATCTCATTTTCAACCTTTAAAAATCTATTTAAACCCACATGCTTTATCTTGATACGAATAATTTAATTTTTATTGTATTTATATGATTGCTATTGTGGTGAATGTATTGACGAATTACATTGAAAAAGCATTTTAATAATGTAATAAAAAAACGATAATGCAAAATTTATATAAAATTAATTTTTTCGGGGTGTTTTATAGACAACAAAAATGTACATCTGCCTAAAAACGAAATATATATATGTATATATATATAGTTCATGTACTTTATTTTAAATTTATGATGGAAGAAAAAACCGGAAAAAGAATTTTCAGTATATTCACATGTTTTTGCCTCCCATCTGGGGGATTGTTACACTCTGTGTCGATACAAATAAGTAATTGATAATCAGATAATCGAACACAGGATCTTTATAGTCATCGTGCAATTCTGTTGAAGAGTAATGCCCCCTATCCACATTTTGAAACCCGAAATCAGTATAAAATAAGATTGATTTTTTAGTTAACAGTTTTTATAAATGTTTTTTTAGCATTTTTTTGTTTTTTGTGTCTTCATGAAGTGATATTCCTTTTGAGGAGCTTTAATTACAGACCAACTGTACTTTCAGTACTTTTATACGTTTACTAAAACGTATGCTTTTATTTATAATGCATATTATATAATTTAACAAACTATTAACAGAGAGACAAATTGAATGAATTTATAGTTATAATTTCAATTATTAAACTGCATAAATGCATGATTTTCAAATGAACAAATTTATTAATGAAATATTAATTAGTAGGTGGTATAATTCGGCAAGAGAACCAACAATTTATTGATGAAAGAGAAATTAAGTAGTATAATTCAATAGTGACGTCATCCCAAAATGACTATTTTTATATTACGACGCCATCATATGGTTTTATTGCCTTGGTAATAGCCATAAATATGACAAGAAAAAATAACAATAATAATAACGAATGT
>CP045905.1:1799922-1918697 GCA_013387185.1 Caligus rogercresseyi
AAACAGCTTTAAAGATGAATATTTTTTAATGACTTTAAAAAAAGGATTTACTTGCTATAATATAAGAATTAATTATGGTATCAGCAACTAATGGGTTACTACACAAACCGGTACATACCATGATAGAAAGATTATTTTCCTGAAGTGCAAACACTTCTTGTGTCATCACTGTAGAACTCCTGGTCACCCTCCACTATCAATAGAATGGTTGTCCAGAATAAAGGGACCAGGAAGTATGGCCAAGTAAATGATCAGGAAAATATGGACGAGTAAAAGATGGGCCAAGAAAGAAAATGACTATGGTAGAAAAGGAAAAATGCTGACTCATGGAGGAATGGACCAAACATAGGTAGGCAAGTATTGAAATGGAATACACTACTACTGTTGAAATATGATATATCATATAAATGAGTATAATAATGACACTAAATAATTATGTTATTTGCAGTTTATATAAATGCTCTTTTTTTCGTTGTCAACTTTAGTTCAAAATAACCACTTAGAGGTCACTTGTTTTTCAGGATGAAAGTTAGACGGTATCCACATCATATATCAGAGAATCTTTCAATGACGGTAATATGACGATGTGATGTTCTTATCTCCAAAGTAGACTAATTAAAGCAAGGATGTAGCAAGAAATAGCCACTTGATTAAAAACGTCTGCTCTCCTTTCCGAAAAAAATGGTTAAAAAATATCGTTTTCTGTATGGAACACTGGAGTACGATCAAAGTTCCTCAACGATCAGAGAAGCATTGTAATATTCTGCAACAAAAAAAAGTCTAACGTTTGTGGTAATATAGAGTTAATTTCGAACGTGATTAGAGCTACAATTCTTTTGGAGAGCTTCAGAAGAAGAAAGAAGATCTTTCTTTAAAAAGCTGTTGAATTGCAATGCTAAACATACAATCATTAATTGCGAAAAGACTGACAAATAACTATATGCGAATCGAAGATTTTAGAGCAATTATGATTGGGGCAGCGGCTCCTTATTCAGCCCTCTCAATAAAAATTTCCAATTTATCTGTGACGTCATGGACATGGGCCGGAGATTTGATAAAGTTTAATCCTTCAAATTCTTTCGAATACCTCAAACTCATCAAATCGACAATAAAACGACATCACGTTTTACATTGAATAAAATATTTTTTTATAAATCATTTTATATTATGGTTTTCTCATTGGGCAGTAATTTTGAATTATAGGGTTCAATTATCTTTTGTTTTTAACGTAACTGTCTTGAGATTGTGTTTCTTTAATCTCTACTTTCTAGTGTATTGTTATTTTTACACTGTATGGGTTTGTAGTTAATAAATAAGCATATAAACAAAAACAAAAAAAAAAGGAACTCTTCCAGACTCTTCCAGACTGAAGGAAACATTCTCATCAATATGTAATATATTATAGCAGGGGTCGGCAAATAGTGGCCCGCGGGCCAATTTTGGCCCGCCATCTTTTTGTCTGGCCCACAAGATGACATTAATTTATTAAAACCCATAATTCAAAAAGTAATAAAAAAAGCACACAGCAATATTATCCATTTCGAAATATTTATTGAGGTATAGATGATAGTCCTTAAGTGACAAAGCAACAGGTGGAACATCTTGTGCAAAAAAAGCAGGCAAAGTAAAAATTATCTACGTTTGGTTAAATTAACGCAATGTGTGAGTGGGCATTTCACCGTCTAGGAAGGCCAGGTGATCGTTGGAAGCACGCATCCTGCTCATTCGCTGAAAGGTTTTTACTTGATCTAGTAGCGCACAGAAGCGCTCCAGTGACTTTCCTTTAGTTAACAAGCGCACGTCATTGTGAAGTAGCAGATCTCATTGGCCACACATACATACACACGTTCTCTTTATATATATAGATAATAAAATAAATAAAAAAGCTATGGTCGCGATACCATTGTCTGAAAAAAATGGCCCGTGTCCAAAAGTAATGCCGACCCCTGTATTTATAGCTTCGGAAGGTGACAGACAAAGATATTTTTTTAGCCTACTTCCTGGGAAAGGAGGAATCAAAGTCAATTCAAGGAGAATATAAATATTTATATTTCATCAGAGTGCAAAATATCGTACATCTCGAGGATTAGAGCAAGAGGGGATGACACAAATACGATAACTTCCTAGAGAATATGGCATTTCGCTTTACAATACAAACTGAACTATAAATCAAGCGTAGCACCTGTGACATCACAACAAAATAGTCAGCGTCTCCCTGCAATTGCCTACGTCGTTCCTATTGCCTCACCCTATTTATATTTCTTGAAGTCAATGCAACGATAACAAAGGAGTAGCAAGTTATATACTCAAAGAGACCCGCCAACGACTCAAAGCTTCGGATATTATGCCCATTATCAAATTTATGCATAAAATATATTATCGAAAACTGATAACTGTTTTTACGATATTCATGTTTTTATGCAATGTCAATTAACTTTTAATATATGTAACAATACTCAAAAGTATTTTTTATACATATTAAGCCCACCCCCATATTTTTTAGTTCAATATTTTGTTATCCCCTTCTCCTTAATTGTTGAATTTTAATATGTTCAAACTTATCGAATAAAATTCGCCTTCTGGCAAAAAAAAATACACAATGCAACGACTCTGCACAAATATTTTAGAACTATCATGTTTCCTCGTGAATTTTTAAATTGTCTGGCTCTTGCATTTTTAAGAGAATTCGTTTCTCTAAACGTCATGGGGATAATCCATAAAAAATTCATGCAATTCTTTTTTTCTCAATGAACTCAGAAATATAAAAGTCCCTAAAAAAGCCTGCTTTGAACTGAAACTCTACTTAGTTGCATAAGTTATATTGTTTAAAGGCTAAATAGTGTTGTACTAAGGGTATTCAACATTCAATGCTGGGGGCGCAGGTTCGAATCCCGAGAGGGTATGGTCATTTTTGGTCTACCTCATTGATAAGATCCTTGATTCGATAGACAATTTTTAGATATAATGCTTATAATATCCTGTCGGATGCGATTCTATCGAACCAAATAGGCAAAAAAAGTATCGCTGTCATGGGCAAGTATGACATCAGGGCCTTTATGATTATATTTGCTGACTACATCCAGATATGAATATGTTGTCATTACCATATTAATTACTTAAGTGGACATTCCAAGTAACCACTCCATAGCTATGTCGCCGAAGCTCACAATCTATGGAATCTGATTATGTCCTTAGATTTTATATACTGCATGAAGGTAAAAAAAACTAAGATAAAAACATATCATCATACTGCCAGCAGGGCTTCCCATGCTAATTCTAAAGTATTTGCTCTCCTCATCATGAATATATATATATATAATATATATATATATATATATATATATATATTAGTGTAAAAGAATATTACAAATATATCTTTTTTTTAATTTATGATGTTGATGGCTTAGGAGTGAAACTCAAATTGAGTGGCCTTGAGAATGCATTTAATTTCTCATAGCGGAATGAAAGATAGAAAGCTAAAAGAAAATAATTGAAGATACTAAGGATGTGCATTTGGGGTTATTTAAAAGTCTTTTAAGGTTTAAATATGTTGAGAGATCATTATGCCACACAAAATTATATTTCCATATGATTTCTTGATATTATCATTATTATTGTATATATATAATGTGGTAAAAATGTAGTAAATTGGATTCATAACATTAAATATCATGTCACAACTAATGGTAGTTGCACTAATTACCCACAAAAGTAACACATGATAAGGCCATTAAATATGTTATTAAAAGATATAATGCTGCAAGAGCAAGGGGTGGTGAAAAGTAAAGTTATATTTAATTATAGAACATTTGACCCTAGTCAAATTTATTTCATTGAAAATCTTATTGAACAAAACTACTTATCTCCTGATAAGAATAAAATTGTTTTATTATTCAAAACTATGTTAATATATTTGACAAATGCAATGCAACTTTTAAGTCTGTTTCAATGAAGTATTAAACACTTTTTAAGTATATATTATTGCATTGATTCACATGGCATAACTATTTTCATAATTCATAAGAAATATATCCAAAAGTTTGGATGGACAAAATATTTTGTTAAAGCAACATCATTTTTTTATTGACAGTTCTCAACGAATGCCAAAGTAATTGTGTAAAATACATCATTAAAAATTGTATTATAAAAAAAGCTTTGTCATTATTTTAAAATGAGGCATTTTTTCGTTTGTTGTTGTTTTCGATATTTAAAATAAAATAATTTACTTATCATTATTATATAATATATCAATTAATGTGTGAATTAACAAGATTCAATAGATTAATTTACAACTAAATTAAATTAAAATCCTTATGTCAATCCCACTATTTAAATAAACTTGTTGAAGTAGAACTGATACTAGAAGTACCAAAAAAAAACAAGTTTGAATTCTCATAGCCAAATTTTACTCATTTGAATGGGTTACGGAAACAACTATTATTTATATTATTTATACACAGTTTTTAATAAGATATATCAACCGTTCCATGTATTAATAGCAATATATAATATTATTATTTAATTTATAAAACATTAAAGTTACTTGTATCATTTGAGTAACCTTTTATTTTTTGAAATGTCGTCAATAAGAGGTTGAGCGATTCTTCCCAAAAAAATGTTACGCACTTTAAGATTATCGAGCATTGTTATTATCATGAATTAGCGCCAGGTTCTCTTGAAATCAAAACACTTAATCCGTCAAGTCCCGAAGGGCCTCACAGCCATCAAAATGCGTCTGGAGCCTCTATCAGTGCCACTCCTCGGACATATCCAACATTCTAAGTCGTTTCAGCGAAAAATACCTTCATCTCCTGGACCGCTCATCCCTAGACACACTCCTCCAAGACGGGAGTCGACTCGGGGAGACCTCACGGATCTGGAGCTGGAGTACTGTGGCTTTTCCTTCGTTCATCAGCTCTCATGGGCCTCATTTTCATCCCACAACACATATCTAAGATCCTCAGCAAGCCTTAAAAACCAAGTGCTAGAAAACAAAGATGGACTTAACTCAAAGAAGGACTCACCAAAGAAGAAATCCCCTCATGCCTCTTCAGGATCATCACCTCAAAAAAGACCCCTTGAGTCCCCTCAAAAGAAATACAAACTACTAAGTACATCTCCACTCACAGAAAAACGAAGTCCGTGCTTAAATCTCCCCATAAGAATACATTCGACGGATCCCTAAGAATATTTCCCAATCCCCCATAGCAAACCCCCCTCCTAAGCCAATCCCCTGTTAAGATGTCCAATCGGGATCTTAAAAGCAGTGGAGGAGCCCAAAAGGCACCTAAGACACCCCATTCATTCGTTTCCAGCATTCTAAACCTTCCAATGCCCTCAAATGACAACACCACCTGCCCTTTAATGAAGAGAATCCTCCACTCCAAAGAGCCATTCACACCCTCAGTCTTTTAAGGAACGAAAGGATCAGAATCATTCAAGTAATCCCCCTAGGAGTCATTCGAATCCTAGCAGCTTTATTACTCGAGGAAAAGGCTCTTCCCCTTCAAAAACTCTGAAGTAGTATTATTCCCTTCTTCCATCCTCAAAAAGAAGAGTGATTCAAGACATGTGATGAAGAGTTCAAGCATTATGGATCTTCCCCTGGATATCCTTGCTCCAGAAACCCCTGAACTCCTTTCATCGCCTTCTTCGGATCCCCATGTCTCCATTCCCGACACGGCAGACTTTTATTTGAGGATGAAGAGTCAAAAGATAGGAGGACGTCGGAGGCCATGAGACAGTCGCCGATATTATCAAATTACGAGGATGACATGGCTGGAAGCAGTCCTCCATACTGAGCAATCGGCGCCTTAAGGAAAACAACAAATGGGGCTTCCCTCCTCCGCCCAAGGATCAAGCTGCTCTGGCCAAGAAGCAAAGCTATAAGCAAGGCACTCTTGAGGGCTTTCTAAATGAGTCGTCTTCTTCTTCCTCATCTGCAGTCAAAACAAAGTCGGGTCGGGCTCTCCTTGAGGGCTTCGATGTATGGAGTGTAAGACGTATTATAAGGATGCGAATCTGAGTGAAGAGGAGATACAGAGTCTCTTGAAGAGCTGCTCTCGACATCGAGCCAAGGTTCCGCCGCCCTCCCTTGAGTCCCAGAATGAACGCTGGGAGTTGGAAATACTGGAGGATGAGGATGAGAGAATAAAACGCAAATGGGACCACCGCTCAAAGTACGGAAAAGGCGGAATATGAGATAGTTATTGTTTCATATTTATATATAAGTGACTATAAAATAACACTAAACAAGAAAGACTCATCACTTTATATGAAGGTTTAAGTAAGGAGATAAACGACAAATTGTAAAGTAAAATTGTTTAATCGTTAAATTCCAATTTTACATAAGTAAAAGTGATGAGTTTATGTTCTGAATCATGTCCAATTGAATAGTGCCTTATAGAGTAAAGAAAGCTACTCAATCGTTAATGTTTGATGTGTTAAAAGTAAAGCCTTGTATTATAGAATGCATACTTCATTTATTGTGTGTTTCTTGTTAATTTGACCTACTACAAAGCATGATGTAATGTACACAAACGGTAATAAAAGCATTTCCTTTTAACAATTAAATTTATTTTCTAAATTTTGTTATTTTACAGGCTAAAGCTCTCTTATACAAGAAGATGCGTGTTAAAATATTACATTGATAAACATGGTGCACAGGGTCTGATGTTGTGTGTCCTTGAAAATATTTACATTATAAATATTTTCTCGTCATGTTTGAAGTGTTTTTGATATAGCTCTGAATGATATTTGAGTCACGATAAATTATTTAGGTTTATCACTCGAAAAGTGCAAGAATGTCATTTTCTTAGAATAATTTCTTTTTGGGTCATTACTATTAGACTTAACAATGAATTGATTGGTATTTTTCAAAGAAACTTAAAGATATAGAGATATTACATATAAAAATATATAAACAAACGTGGACAATAGCCGCCGATGAAATCCGATACTTCCCTTCCCGGTCCCTGTTTTATAATGACGCCATAAAGAAGCTTTTAAGAAATTTAGAAACTACAAATATAATTTATATAATTTTCCGTGTTTTTTCGTTAATTTTGTCAGTTCGGTTTAATAGGCTTTTTTTTAATGATATATTTTGAGTTTGTTCAGTAGGATGCTAAAAATTTAAACTATATGTTTAATAATGTATTTACGCATTAGCATCTAATTATATACCTTATACTTTGGTTATTGTACATATTCCATAAACTGTGGGGAAAAAAATATTGAAGTGTAAATTAAATCTCTATCTAAAATCTAGCAGCAATATCTACAAAAAATAATTATTAAAAAACTTTAAGGAAACAAAATTGCTATAAAAAAATACAAGCATAGTAAATAAAATAATAAAGATTGAATATAAATTATTAAGCTTTATCACTCGAAAGATCCAACAATGACATTTTTCTTAAAATATCTCTTATCAGGTCATTATTTTCGATAACAATGAAACGATTGGTATTTTTATTGTTGTCTAATAGTAATAGACTTGGGCGCATAAAAGATGTAGTTTATTTTGAACTTGCGTCATACGCTTTTGCTACACGTTACAAGGGTTATAACCATAGGGATATAGAGATAAGAGAGCTTATTCCCTTCAATAGCAGAGAAACATCGTTCAGCTGTATTCTGTGTGTCCAGTACATAGAGATAAAATGGAGGGAGTAAGCTCTCTATATCTTTTTATCTCTATGGTTATAACTCGTTCAAAAAGCTTCTGATGATACTGAAAAAATATTACTCCTTAAATAGTATTATAGCGTTTGACCTGCTCACTAACGCAAATCAATCGATCATCCCTTATCTCACACCCATAGAGGATATAGAGAGCTTATTGGATTCGTCAGAGAAATACGTCATTGTGTCAAGAATATAGCTGAACGATGTTTTCTGCTATTGGAGGGAAGAGAAATACGTCATTGTGTTTTGTTTATATCTCTATGATTTATCTCTATGATCAGCTTACGATGATTAGTATAATTTCCTTTTTTTTTTTTTTTTTTTCAAGCTCCAAAAAAATATACAATGTATAAAAGAAAAACGATGCTAATGCGTAAATTTTTACATAAATAAGCATTCTAGCTTAGATTTTAGCAACGTAATGGAACAAACAACAAGCAGATAAAAGTCATGAGATACACTCAACAATCAAATCTAAAACATACAGCTAATTAACAAATCATAAAAACAGTAAATTACACGAAAATTAATCAATAAGAGTTCTTGTAAATTTCAGTATTCTCTTGATGTCTTCCTATGGCAGAGTGAGGATGAAGGATAAAATTTCACCTCCCTCGCCGCTAACGTCCATGTGGAATCCAAAAGTGAGGGAATCTTTAAGTCCAGAGCAGTATACCTTGCTGCAGCAGAGATCATGATGGATCTCAAATCAGAGGCTTTGATGGGAACATTATTGGTGATGCACCTCGCGATGAGACCTTTAGCGTTTAGAAGGGAGTTATTAATTGCTTTCGACTAGCTGACTTATCACCTTTGCCGAGACCAAACAGTACCGTAGCTTTGCAATATCTGACCGCACATTTTTTTCTAGGCCCCTGATATTGAGGGCTACAAATTTCTTTACTAGTTGACCGCCTGACAGTCAACAAAAGCATGCAAAGTTGTATTGAACAAAAGCCCACAATCTTTGCAAGGTCGATAAAATCTTGTGAGGCCTGAAGAAATTTGAAATTGCGCTGTAAATGTTTGCAGTCTTTGATCCCACGCAGTGAACCCAAAATGCGATGAGTCCAACTATCAGGAAGAACCAGAAGCTTAATAAAGGCTTGACAAATCTCCTCGCTCTTTACGGCAGCTATACATAACGGAGCCGCCATTTTCATATGCCAAGGCATTAGTAAGCGATGTCTGGCTGCAGACCTAGCCAGAGCAAAATAAAATCTTCCATCCCTGAAAAGGTTCCGACTATCTATGTCATGAATGGTATAGGTATCAGTCCTGATTGCACTTTCTTCAAGAGTGCTTGGGCTACTCAAGTTCTTGAAAAAAAAGTACTTTGTCAGCCTTACCACGAATAATGTCAACCGTTGAATCTTGATTAAAAAACGGGGAGTTTTTCCAAAT
The DNA here is from genome assembly GCA_013387185.1 of Caligus rogercresseyi. Classification (NCBI taxonomy): domain Eukaryota; kingdom Metazoa; phylum Arthropoda; class Copepoda; order Siphonostomatoida; family Caligidae; genus Caligus; species Caligus rogercresseyi. The sequence goes on from CP045905.1 coordinate 1,809,016, forward strand.
AATTCTTTGGGCACATCCCAAATCGAAGATAGAGCTGATGTGACATAATTAGTCAGGTCTGACCCAAACATAAGCCAAGAAAACAGCTCTGTATTCACCACTGTTCTTCGCCATTCCAATTGGGGATTTTTGGTTATTCCGGCAAAAATCTTCAGATAGATCTTTGGAATAACAGTCCCCAATTCTACAATACCACCGCCAATGAGTTTCCTGCTCCTTTTCAAAGCCGGGACGTAGAGGAGTGAAATAAAGAATTCAAACTATGTTTATTTTGAACACAAAGAAACAACAGAACGCTGTTTCTCTGCTATTGAAGGGAATCAGCTCTCTATATCTTTATATCTCTATGCTCACACCTCAGAAGGTTATTCATCTTATGTATTCTTGCTTGTCGGCATCTTTACTAGCGCAGACATTATAAAAAAACTTTCCAAATCAAGACTGAGTCGTCATTCTCCTCCGTCGAGCTACAAGATCCTCATAGAGTAGAATACGAAGCAAGAGTACCAACAATAATAATATTTTTTCGTTGAATTCCATCAATATTATAATATTTAACTCATTCTAAGAATTTTGCCTTCAATTTTTGAGTTTAATCTCAAACCATTTGGAAGCAAATTAAGCCATGCTTGATTTGTTTATTCCTGCATTATTCGTAAACATGTTATCCTCATCTACTATGCTTTTATATTTAAACCCTATTTTCCTTGTGAGTCCTGCTTCACTATAATCCATTAGAAAGCCTACTACTTAATGGCTAACTATATTAAGTAGCTAATGTACTGGTTCAATTCTTTGTTAATACATTATTTATTTACTAACTGGAGGAGCCGTACATCAATTTGCATTTTTAGAATGCAAATTTACTGTCTGTTCAATTCCTTTAAGTAATTATTCTTGAAGTATTTGTAAATATGTATTCTGCTACATAATTATTTTTAATAACCGATTTTCTATGAAATTACTGATTCATTTAAACTTTAGAGTGTGCCTTAGAAAATTAATTTGCCGCAATACTTTTTCCTCACGAGTTGAGGTTGGATATGGACAAGAATGTCCCGCAATATTTTTTCCCTCCGGTAAATATTCGTAGGGCTACTTCCGGTTAGAAATAAAACTCCTTCAAAAATGAGTTTTGATGCATTAGAAAAATTTTTTTATGATGTAGGCATAAAAATAACTTTTTGTTTTAGAAAAAAATCGTTGTTTTTTAGAAAAACCGTTTTTTGCAAAAGAGTTGTTGGCCGTACATATAAACATACCATTAGCACAGAGTAGTAACCAACGTATAAAAAATGCACTCAAAATGTTTATATTTCTTTTGTTATTAATTACGACGTTATTTCAAGGACTAAAAACTTTATACGCATTCAAAAGTAACGAAAATATTATTTGTCTCATAAACTAAACTATTACTTATTAGTTATAATAAAACCACATAATACTTACAAAGTCCGTTACGGAACATTTATATTACGAAATCCTTGCGATATACCCTTGAATACTCTTCCATGTAAACTAATAACATAGATGATTGTGAGACATCTTATATGGAATTATGCCAGCCATCATAATTAATACAACTAAGATATATATATACATATATATATATAATTAATGCAATTTTATATACATTATTTTACGAAAATAACAAAACCCCTATTCACTATTTCTACAGTTAAATTTTTGACTTTTTTTTTATTAAGATGTTATTTAGTAGCTACAAATCCATACAGTGTAAAAAATAACGATACACTAGAAAGTAGGAGATAAAAAAACACAATCTGAAGACAGTTACGCTTTATTTTTTGTTTTATGTTCACAAGTACTAACTAAGTAAATAACTTTTAATAATCATTTAAACAGCTTTGATAGGATAGTAACTTTAAAAAATCGGATATCAAGAGCCAAGCGGTAAAACAGTTGTGTCTAAGAGATTACTATATATCGGATAGAATCAAAATTCTTAGCTTGATCTCAACATTCGAATGAGTATTTGTTAATGATGTATGCCAGTAATAGCTATCATTAGTTAAGGTGCGGTATAAATATAATTGGAATTTATTTAATTTAGAGAAACTCAATTAAGAAGTTAATAGAATGAATACTTTTAACTGAAATTAAAACTCTACGTCTTTTGTATGTATGAAAAACTATTTGAATGTAAGGTGATAATATTTTTTAGAGCTGGGAATAAACACATGATTTTCAAAATATCTCTAGCCTCAGCAACATATTTATACTGCCGAAACCGATGTATTTTAACTTTGATAAAATTACTGAATACAAATGGCATTATTAATATCAATCGGTATCACCAACACCAGAATTTTATTTCTATAAAAATTAGTTTGCACCACAGACGACTTTTTCAGACATTTCAAATATGCTTTTAATTGATAGATTTTTAAAGAACATATTAATTGGACGCAGTTTGCCAAAAACTACCAAATATTTTTCCTACAGAAGTCCAGCCCTAATATTTTCTAAATGATAGAATGAAACTTCTACACAAACAAGAAAGACAGGCTAAGCCACAAGGAAGCCTGAACAAGGAAAGAAGCGATCAGTGAGTACCCAAGGCCGTCAACGGCAAGATACTTCGTAACCCGCCGCTCAATGAATAAGATGGCTCAGGAGTACAACGTATCTGCGAAGACCATCGGGAGGGTGGTCAAAGCTGATCTGGGCATGAAGCCGTTCAAGTACAGGAAGATACATCTACTAAACGAGGCCGCCAGGGTCAAGAGGAAGGCTAGATCTAAGGTAGTTAAAAGTAAGGTAGAGCCATTTTAACCCTTAGATGCATGAGTGACTGGACCCTACACTCTTCCATAAGTGGGTCAAAAATGACCCATGTTAGAAACGGGTACGGTTACTTTGATCTCCTACCTGAGCTAGAAACAAAGAGAAACCACACTTCAACACGGCCATCGTGCTAACATTCCTCACAAACCTCTCTATTATTGTACTTATTATAGAAGGATCTGGATCCGCGAGTCCCGTTGAACATATTCATGAGCCGAGTCAGTGCTATGAGCGACTCCATTGATGAAGGAGCTCCAAACGTTCATCTCCTCCTCCGAGGATGAGACGAGACGGGACAATATAATCACTGGAATCATGCCACCCGTCCACTCCCATTCGAGAAATTTGATCCCAAGCAATGATGAATCAATGTAAACAATAACAATAATAAGAACAAGGCAGGAGCACTCTGCATGACGATACTTTTTTCCTTCTTCTTCTATAATAAGTACAATAATAGAGAGGTTTGTGAGGAATGTTGGGACGATGGCCGTGTTGAAGTGTGGTTTCTCTTGTTTCTAGCTCAGGTAGGAGATCGAAGTAACCGTACCCGAAAAATGTGTCTTGTCTCATCACTGTATGCAGCTCAGATAAACTACCTGTAATACAAAAACTACAATTTCTTAAAATGTATAAAAGGTAAGTTAAAAATGTAAATGGCATTATATCAAAACATGCTTTTTGAGGAATACCTGGAATATGAAATAATAACAATTTTCATTACGAAGATATTTCAAGAAAACAACCTCACCGGGTCATTTTGACCCATTTATGCATCTAAGGGTTAACCAATGAAGTAAAAAAAAATACACCGCCACGCAACCTACCTCATGAGCATGACGTCACATATGCCAAAAGAGGGTATCTTTTATAATTAAAATATGTTAAATATAATCGAATTTAACCTCTAATTACATCATAGAAGAATTAATTATCACAATTCTATTAGAAAATGGAAAAAGATTAATTTTGTGATTAATCATAAATTTTTGATGATTTAAAGTTGCTTAAATTATCCAAAATATTTCATGAGCAAACTCTTCAATCATTATATGATAAAGCACATAAAAAAACAACGAAATAAATTATAACAAAATACTGTTCATAATCATATATTATTACAAATACATATTTAGAAAAAAGTATATAATTATGAATTATTACAAAACAAAATACTTTTTAAAATCATATAAAACATAAATATTATTACAAAGAAATATTAAGAAAAAAACATATAATTTATAAATTATTACAAAACAAAATACTGTTTACAATCCTATATTACATAAATATTATTAGAAAGACATATTTAGGAAAAGGTAAATAATTTATTGGAGCATTTAATTAATCCACTGTTTCATTTTTGCCTCTCTTTTAAACTTTTCTATGTCTATGTGTATTGTTAGATTATGTCTACTTCACAGAGCTCTTTCGAACCAGAGACGCACTTAAAATACACTATCTAACTGACATTAACTACAGCGGTTTCAACAGAGAGTTGAGCTTCTTTTCCTAATAAGAGAAGTCGAATTCTGTTGAGTGCTTCTACTGCTGTAGGGTGTACATAAGTTGCACCAAGTGCTCTAACACGACTGAATATGTTTTCGACAGTATCAGTATTAGGTAAGTCTTGATGTGATAATGAAATTCACTTGATATGCATCTTTGATATATGCAAACAGGGCAAGGAGTGAGCTGCATGTTAAAATGACACCTTTCTGATAGGGTTTCAAACTTCTGGAACCTAACTGTCTCAAGTTCTGAACACCTCAATTGTGGTTTTCAAAACAATTTCTTGTGCTTCATGCTTTACTCCATAAGCACACTTTAAATCATTTTTATCAGTCATTTTTCGACTGCAAAAAATATCAAAGAAATTATCACACAGTTCAATAAAATCTGCCTCCTGATGTTTTTGAGGTATCAGTGCCTTAATAACAGACGCTGTAGTGTGCGAGAGAAGTTGGACTGCAGGGAGAACTCGTTGCCTTTCAGAACCTACAACAGTGAGATGAGATGGCTTTAGCTTTGGAGCAATGGGAAATAGTTTTCCATAGGTGAGAGCCATTACATCTTCAAACAATTGCTTATTTACAATAACATTTTCTGATATTTGTAAACCTTGATCCAAAATATGATTTCTAATATTTTTTATCAAATGGCACGGATCAGAAAAGACAAAAACTTTTGTGTCTGAATCTTCAGGAATATTAAAATAAGGTTTTTCTTCATTGATACCTAACTCACTCCATAATCCTTGATTAGTTGGACTTTGATCAGAGGATATAGCAACGATTATCACACCAACCTCGACAATGATTTCAGAATAGAAAATAACTTTTTTTTGTTCATTGGTGTATCAAATTCACTGTAACATATTTGCTTCAAAGGGTGAATAAGGCCCCTTACAAGTCCAAGTTGAAGCTGTTTAAAAGGTCAAGTACTTGATCATGTCGGTTATCATATTCAATTGATTAAGAAATATTCATCTCGTCAAAAGAAAATATTCCAAGGTGATAGTTCATTTTGTTGGACTGATTTTGAATACATCGTTTCAGGACTGAAAAAAAATATTTTTTAGGTATTCTCACACATAAAAACAAACAGTCAAATAACTTTAAAATATATCATAAGCATATGCAAACATATATCCAGGCCCGTCGAGACGGGGGCCCCTTTCTACTCGGAGCTTGTGCCCCTAATATAATTTGTTGCTTACAGCCATGGTCGTAGGTGGATTGGGCTATGCAAGAGGCACACTTTTTCAAGAAATTGAGATCTGGCGACGAGTCTGCATATATTGAAGTATTGTTAAGGATATTAAGCCTGAATAGTTTTATCTCTAAATACATATATGTATGTAAATATTTATTTACCTTCTAATGAACTCCTCAGGATCCCTTGTCTACAATCGAATCCCTTTATCGAACGTCGTTGGGTGCTAAGACCTGGTAGTGGCATCAGTTCCTTATATCTGATGTATTTATATGCTTTGATTGATATATTCTAAGAATCAAAGCTTTCACTATTTCTTCTTCCGTCCAATGAAACGAAAACATATTTTAATAAATACTTACTTATAATTTTATCTTCTTTTTAATAAAAAATACCTAATATAAAGTTGACTCTGGCTTTGCTATGGATTTTCAATAGTTCATTCCTAAAAAAAACTTAATTTCTACTGATGAATTTATTTACATTGTTTTTTAATATTTGCATTGTCTTTTTTCAGATCCATAATTGTTCCTTCCAATATTTTGATTTTTGTTTCCAATTCCTCCACTTTGGTCTTCATGTCAGGGCATTTCTTGCAAGTATCATTATTAAAATACATACTCATAGAATCATCCCTATGATTTTCCACCTCTTCGTCATGACAATTATCTTCTGATGAATTTGGAAGTAATACTTGTGGACTTGGAGGTTGCTTTGAAGGAGGAGGTAACGATGAATTAGAAGATTCATATTTATCTAAGCATTCTTGAGTAATCTGACGATAATTTCGTTTTAATATTCTATCATTCCTTTTGGAAGATGGTTCCATGGACGTATATTCCGACAAGTTTGTTTAAATTTTTTCATTAATTAAGTGTCGGAACTACTCCTTTCTTGAGTTTCTTTCTAATAGGAAGGTTAAGAAGCTCATGCATTAGATCTCTCTCATAGTCTTCTTCAGTGAAGTGCAGACTACACATAAAGGATGATGCAGGCTGAAATGTCGAATCTCCTCTTTTGCATGCGATGGTCCAAGCTTTTCTCTGTTTGATGTTGGTTGGAAACGAGTGGTACAATACATTGTGAGCATTGGGATCCAATGAAGGACAAACAGCAACTGCACACTGTCTTTTTGCTTTTTTTATTAATTGAAGCCATTTTTTGTAAGAGTACGATGCTCTTAATGATAATTTGAGTAGAGGGGTTATATATAGTAAAAGTTATTTGCTTATATTTTCTGCCAGACGTGACGTCACACGAAAAATATTTGGAACCTAAGTTATACATTATAAATGGCGAGGGGTTGGCTAGATCAAAGTTGGTTCTCAAATGACACGCAGACAACCCTAGTGTCGTTGTGATCAAGGTAGTAGTGATGGGATTTTCGGCTCTATTTGAGATTCGGCTCTAATGGCTCTTCTTACTGTGGAGAGCCGGCTCTTTCGGCTCCCAAACGGCTCCCCATACACATTTTTCGTTATTAATTAATTAATAAATTAAACCAATTTTAAAACATTTTGTTTCATTATGACATTTTTAAGCACTTATGCTGAGTAAAATCTGATAACATGCTTTATAATATAACTTTTATTAAACCAATTATTTAATTATCAAATAGCAAAACTTACAAAAAATAATTAAAATTAATAAACAGTAATAAATAGCCTATTAAAGCAGACATACAAAAAAGGCACCAGTATACAAATATCAAAAGGCCTACAGGGAGGGGAGAGAGAAAGGGGGAGGGGGGAGACTCTGTGTGTGGCACTTGCACTCAGCACAAGCGCAACGACAGGGCGGAGAGACAGCGAGCATACTGAAGGAGAAAAAAAAACGCTCCCAAATAAAATCCTTAAAAGCTCTTCTTGCGGAGCCGGTTCCTATCGTTCACTTCAAGACCGCTCTTAGAGCCGGATCGTTCGTGAACGACACATCACTACAAGGTAGTTAAAAGTAAGGTAGAGCCATTTTAACCAATGAAAGTAAAAAAAATACACCGCCACGCAACCTACCTCATGAGCATGACGTCACGTATGGCAAAAGAGGGTATATTGTAAGTAAAATAGTTAAATATAATCGAATTTAGCCTTTAATTAGATCATAGAAGAATTAATTATCACAATTCTATTAAAATGGAAAAATATTAATTTTGTGAGTAATCATAAAATTTTGATGATTTAAAGTTGCTGATATTATCAAAATATTTTCATGAAAAAGCAAACTCTTCAATCATTATATGTTAAAGCACATAAAAAAACAATGAAATAAATTATAACAAAATACTATTTATAATCATATATTATTACAAAGACATATTTAGAAAAAAGTATATAATTTATGAATTAATACAAAACAAAATATGGTTATAATCATATATTATATAAATATTATTAGAAATACATATTAAGAAAAAAATATATAATTTACAAATTATTACAAAACAAAATACTGTTTGTAATCATATATTACATAAATGTTATTAGAAATACATATTTAGGAAAAAGTAAATAATTTATTGGAGCATTTAATTAATCCACTGTTTCATTTTTCGTTTCTCTCTTAAACTTTTTTATGTCTAGCTTTTTGCTCTTGAAGGCGGTTTTTTCAAATTTATATTGGAGAAATACACGAATTTGAGCAAATTTATTAAGAGCTTCCAATGGAACTGACGGCACCTTAGACATTGATTTAGAAACTCTTTTGTCATGACAATTATCTTCTGATGAACTTGGAAGTAATACTTGTGGACTTGGAGGTTGCTTTGAAGGAGGAGGTAACGATGAATTAGAAGATTCATATTTATCTAAGCATTCTTGAGTAATCTGACGATAATTTCGTTTTAATATTCTATCATTCCTTTTGGAAGATGGTTCCATGGACGTATATTCCGACAAGTTTGTTTCAATTTTTTCATTAAATTAAGTGTCGGAACTACTCCTTTCTTGATTTTCTTTCTAATAGGAAGGTTAAGAAGCTCATGCATTAGATCTCTCTCATAGTCTTCTTCAGTGAAGTGCAGACTACACATAAAGGATGATGCAGGCTGAAATGTCGAATCTCCTCTTTTGCATGCGATGGTCCAAGCTTTTCTCTGTTTGATGTTGGTTGGAAACGAGTGGTACAATACATTGTGAGCATTGGGATCCAATGAAGGACAAACAGTAACTGCACACTGTCTTTTTTTCTTTTTTTATTAATTGAAGCCATTTTTGTAAGAGTACGATGCACTAATGATGATTTGAGTAGTGATGTTATATATAGTAAAAGTTATTTGTTTATGTTTTCTGGCAGACGTGACGTCACACGAAAAAATTTCGGAACCTAAGTTTATACATTATGAAATGGCGGGGGGTGGCGGGGGGTAGTGTCGTTGTGATCTTCTCTGATGAGAAACTTTTCGAGACCAAAAGAATTTCAATCCTCAAAATGATCGTATATTATGCTTCCAAGATCCTAGAGAATACCAGAAACATCTATCAGATGCAGAAGCCGGCATTTGTGATTGTCTGGGAGCCGTGGCCTCCAATGGTAAGAAATCCCCCTTGCTCCGGATTCCAGACGGATTTAAAATTAACAAGATCGTGTACTTGGACTTCCTGAAGATCAAAGTATTCTTGTGGATCCAGGAAGAGTTTGGTGGAGTCCCTATTTGCTTGCAGCAAGACGGAGCTCCGAACCATACTTCAAAGATTGTACAGGACTGGTGTGCAGCCAATTTTTACCACTTTTGGAGCAAGGAGCTTTGGCCTCTCTCATCTCCTGATTGCAACCCCTTGACCTTGCCATGTATGGGATGGTGTGGAGGAAGGCCAATGTTAAACCAAGGATCAATAAGGACCAGCTGATGGCCTCAGCTAAGGCTGTCTGGAACAAGATTCCAGAGGAGATTGTGCGTAATAGATCCACTGACTTAGGGCTGTGGTTCGTGCAAATGGCAGATACGTGGAATAACTTTGTAATAAATGTTATGAAGCAGTTTGTTGTCAACAAATTTTGAACTAATATATTTTCTAAATTAATTATTTTGGGAGCTATTGCGTCATTTCCATGTTTCACTAATTCTGCCTAACCCTGTATATATATAGGCTTGCACGCGTTCCACTTTTTTTCGTTCCGTTCAATTCTTTCCGTTCCACGGAACGCCGTTCAATTTTGCGTTCCGTTCAAAAATTCGAGTTCAAACTTTTCTCATAAGAAGGCTCTTTACTTTTCACTGCATCTTCGTATGTATCGGGTATAAAATTTTAAACCAGGCCCTAAGAGTTTCGGCTTGAAGTTAGTTACCGCAATTAAAGTTCCAAAAACTTTACAAACTTCGATAATATATTTAAGATATAAAATTTTGAACTAGAGGCTTGGCCCGAAAAATTAACATATTTTTTTACCCGACCCCAAAATGTTACAATATGAAAAGTCAAACATGTAAAAATCCCACCCACATATGGACCACCGATTTCTCGGTTTATACTACTCATAATTATTGCTTTATCTGAGCATAATTACAAAAGTTTATTTATTTACAATCTTAAGAATAACATTAGTTTATAAATTACACTATTTATTTGCTGCTAGAAGGAGCTGTTTTCGAAATCTTCATCTCCTGTCTTTTGCCTTTTCCTTCGCAATAAAAGTTTAGATTTGGAGAAGAGTCTCTCCGAACTGGCATTGCTGGGAAGTATAACATTATATCGAATGAAAATCTTTTAATTCTTTTATAAGCAATAATTGATTTCATTGCCTCAGACTAATCGGTTAAGAAGCGGTCAACCTCCTGCTTAGCTGGGTCAGTCTTCTTCGGCCTCTTGGCAAAGAAATTGCCTTTTTCTTCCGCTGCTGGTTCTTGCGAAAGTTGACTAGAAGGAAAATCTCCCAGTTCTTCGGTCTCTTCTAGTAAATAATTTCTTGCTAACTCTTGCTTTGCGATGTCTAAAAAGCCTACTTTGAACTCAGGGAGATATGCTGAAGCAATTAGCATCTCCCTACGTTCAAAGTAGGCTCTTCGTTTGATCCCAAAAGAGAGTGCATCAATTAACACCCTACACCTGGACGCAGCTTCCCTCTCCTCTTGATGATAATTTTCGAGGTAAGTGATGGAGGGTAGGAGCTGACCAAGAAAGATAGCTTTATAGCCCTGCAGAAAGTCCAGCGCTCTGGATATATGCCGCATGACACGCACCCACTGATCGATGAAGTTGTTATCCTGTTCGGTAAATTTGGGCAGGTTAGCGGCAGTGAGGATAGTTCCGAATGCTGATTTATCTTCATCCCTGAGCTCTTGTACTCTCTTGACCGCATCGTAGGTCGAATTCCAGCGCCCAATGGAGGGAATAACAAGGGTTTTACTAAATTTTGCTTTCACTGTTTTCACGAACAAGCCAGATTGATTATATTTATTCAATAACTTGTTCATTATGGCAAATACTTTATAATACGATCGCGTGTATTCCCCACTCCTCGGCTGAAGTGCTTTTTTACTGTCCACAGCAGCGACCAAGTTTAAGGTATGGGAGGCGCATCTGCAAATGGAAGTCCAATTAATTGTATGGTCTTTGTTCAGATTTATATAAAGATTAGTGATAACTGACTTAGAACATTCATCTCACCTAAAATGCATGGGGAGGGTTTGCGCCTCATTCCCGAGTCGAGGATATCTCCCATGTTGACGTACACATTGTCTTCCTCGCCCTCATGATCGGATTGAAAGCTGAGAGGGTCGTCTCCGTCAACCGAAATATCATTGATGGCCTTACATTTTTTTTATAATTAAAGGAGGCAGTAGATGATCATAAATGATTATTTTTTATAACAGATATACATGTATCAAATAAACAACTGTGTCTGTTTGCCGTAGACATTGAAGGCTTTGACAAAATCCTGGGCGTTGTCTGTCACCATCCCCACTGTCTTCCATTGGATTCCCCAGTCTTGAAGAATAAACTTGAGGACTTCCGTCACCTTGTCATACGTATGACTCCCCTCCATCCTCCGACAAGCAATGGCAAAATTGCGACGTCCCAGCTTCAGTGAAATAGTATGGGCTGTAACACCCATGAAAGATCTGCGACCATTGGACCATATATCTGCTATGGCAGATACATAATCTGCCGCCTCCAATTCGGTACAGAGCCCTCATTGCTTTAAACTCCTTTGTCAATTTTTCCATTATTTTGGAGCGAGACGGAACTCTCTTACCAGGTTGAAGAGTCGTTACGAGGTTGATAAAACTAGGGTCATCCACAACTTTGAAGGCTTGTCCAGTCTCGACCACAAACCTGAAGACTGCCTTATCAACGCTCGCTTGATTCACCCAAGGAGTCTTGTTTGGACTTGACAATATAGACGAAATTGAAGGCTGGGTAGCATCGTCAACGACAGTCATTTTTTTCGCTTCTTATTAATCAAACGTCTCTCGAAAGCTTCCTTGCTCGAGGAGTGGTGTCTATTGATGTGTCGGATTAGATTACCTTTTGAAGATGTGTGCACTTTAACTAGAACCTCTTTTCCCTTGCAAAGAAGGCATTGAAACAGGACGTTAATGTACCAATCCCCAACGTTTCCGGTATTACTGGCAGACTTAAACAGAAAGTAATCCTTAATATAGGGCCACGGGTTTGGAATATTGGATACAGCTTTGTCTGAAGCGTTGGAACCAGGACATGATTCGGTGATGATTTCTTCGGCGGTTAGATCACTCGACCCAGGGATGGAATTAACATCGTCTTCACTTTAAAACAGCTCTTGTGAAACACTCATGATCAATCACAATGATATTAGTTTGGAGGTCAGAACGATAATGATCGAAAGGGATTACGAACGGAATAAATAAAGTTCTGTTAGTTATAACCCATCGCGCTCATTCAATGGAGCTCTAGTCTTTAAAAAGTTAATATTTTACATAGTAAAAAATGAGCGCTTACATTTATGCTTAGAGAAGAGGAACATAGCGCAAATCTCAACTTTTAAAGTATAATAATTAAACGAATTTCAGGTTGAAATTATAAATTGGTTTATGTAAATAAACGACATAAAACATGGACCATTACAGTAACTAAATAATTAAATTTAGTGACCGACAACAAACCTGATAAAAATGTAAATACATACTAAATCGAGGTTGGGTGATTTCCTCTTGAATATTATTTGACGGAACGCAAAAAAACAAATTCTAGCGTTCCGTTCTTCGTTCCGTTCAATTCTTCCGTTCCGCGGAACACTGTTCAATTTTACGCTCCGTTCACAACCCTGTATATATATATATATATATCATATATGTATATATATATATTTATATATAAATAACTATAGTATAACTTGCGATTAGTTACTTAATATTTCATAGTATTAAGTATATTTGCTTTAATCAAAGCAGAAATAAGTTAAAAGTAGACAACTGATTTAATAATATTCCTCATTGGAGCTTAATCATAGTAAACACACTCCCCATTGAATTAAAGAGGTAAATGCTGTCGACATATACTTTTAATAATGTAGTCTCGGCTTTGAGAGTCTGATTATTCAGTATTTAAAAATTATTTTGGATCGCCCACACTTGTCTGGGGCATTTGATTATATCGATGTATCTCATTATGAATTATTTGATACATAAGTATTTAATAAAAAATACTATATAATTATTATGGCACTACTTTGGCTCCAAGCCTTAATGCATTGGGACAATAAATAAACTGGAGTCTTGATATACACATATTCAAATCCATATAATAAATCATGCATTTCCATGATTACCTCACTGTTAATTATATATTTAAATTGTTGTAAATATAAATAATTGTCCGCGTGTCCTTATTTTCATTTTTGTTGTTATTGGTTTTGTTATATATATTTTGATGATGTGTCTCCTTTTCCTTTTTGATTTTGGTGTTGTTATTATAATATATATCAGAGCCTTTTGGAACGTGGTAAAATAAAGAAAGGGGATTGAAGTCTTCCCCTAAAAGATTAATAGATACAGTCTACTATATGGGGTACGGTTACTTTGATCTCCTACCTGAACTAGAAACAAAGAGAAACCACACTTCAACACGGCCATCGTGCTAACATTCCTCACAAACCTCTCTATTATTGTACTATTATAGAAGTAGAAGGAAAAAAGTATTCGTATCCAGAGTGTTGAACATATTCATGAGCCGAGTCAGTGCTAGGAGCGACCACATTGATGAAGGAGCTCCAAACGTCTCATCTCCTCCTCCGATCATTGAGGAGGATGATGAGACAAGACGGGGCAAATATAATGACTGGGATCATGCCACCCGTCCACTCCCATTCGAGAAATTTGATCCCAAGAATGATGAATCAATGTACAAGAACTGGGAGGACGAATACTTTTTTCCTTCTTCTTCTATAATAAGTACAATAATAGAGAGGTTTGTGAGGAATGTTAGCACGATGGCCGTGTTGAAGTGTGGTTTCTCTTTGTTTCTAGCTCAGGTAGAGATCAAAGTACCGTACCCTATTATTGAGGCCCGTCCCTGCCTTTAAAAGGAAGGTGTTCACTATGAACTTTTCACTCAGTCATTCTCAAAAAAGGGTCTTCATTTCTGATCGTCATTTCTGTGAGCAATGCCGTTAAAGATCAATATTTAAAATCCTAGATTCGATGGATTTATTTTAACGCTATAATGATTATTCATATCAATACGGATACTGCAATTCTATCAAACTATGTTTTATACAGTTTGTAGCTTATTAAATGTTGATTTTTCCTTCTTTTAATGCTTTTGCAAATTGACATGTTTTATTGTATTGTCGTTATTGTAAATTTAAATTTTCCAATGATGAAATTTACTAAATATAATGACTTATTCATTCATTCGCCGAATAACTGAACTAAAAAACATTTTATAATATCACAAGATATTTTCAACATTTAAAAGGAGTATTTTAATATAAAAAATCGTAGGAAATTTATAAATTTTCTTTGAACTAATGGTTATGTTTATTATACTGTTTTTTTCTATTAATATAATCAAATAATGACAAGCTGACACTATTTTTATTCTTAACTCTTCTTCTAATTTTTTGCAAATTAAATATTGCCGGAAAGGTTAAAACATCATACTAAGATTTAACAAATGAATATCCTGACGATAGGAGAAACATTTTTTTTGTAGTCATAAACGACACCAGAACACAACTTTTGATCACTCATAACTTGGAATCACAATTTTTTTATACAGAACGGAAAAAATAATGTTTGAAATTTATCAGTTTATTTATAATAGGAGAATTAAAAAATATAGATTAATATTCTGCAAAGGAATAAGTCTATATTTATATAAAATTTATCAAATTCGTTTTGCGCAAAACAAATAAAAACGACTCACGGTGCTTAAACAAAAATAAAATACTCTTAATACTGATAACGTGTTCCTAAGGCAGAGTCATTGACATGGAATCTATTATATGTATGCGAGTAATTGAGCTTTTAACAGACTAATGAGGAGGAGGGTATTCGTTTATGGTCAATGAGTGTCACCTTCTTTATAATCCCTAGCAAGCACACAGAAGAAAAAAAACCCACTCCATAGTCTCCTTTCATAATTATGCAAACCGGGTCATTACTCTACGTGTTCAATTATGCAAAAGTTACAAAACTCGCGTTCTTTCTCTCTCTCTCTGGACTCATGGAAGATGTTTCTTAATCAAATGAACCATGGAAGTTATCCTCATATAGCTTACATTGTCGTCCTACTTATTCAAATACTACTAGCAATAAAAGACAAAGCATATTATTATTAGTTATCCAGTGTAGCGAATGAGGCCAATGGATCTCGGCTCAGGCATGGCTTGAAATACATTTCAAGGCATGATATATTATTTGAGGGGACTAAATTCAATGCATCGTTACATGGCCATAAGCATTCTTAAAGGGGTCCCTTTTCTTCTAATACTACCGAAGGCGATTTCAAATATCGAACCGATTATACCATATTCGTAGAAACTACTGAATACCGTACCGATTCCAATATTTCCCTTGCTCCAGGATTTTTATTAGGTAACCATTTTTAAATTGGAAACTCTTAGACGGACGTTTCTTAGACAGACACTTCTTCGATGACATTTCTTTAAAACCCAATAAAATATACACACAAACTTTTTGATAACGACTTTAAAAGTGGAGGTTAAACTTCACCGATTCGGTACTCTTTTAGCAAACTGGTCCATCAGTATTGAAGGTTTTTCAAATCTGCCACTACATACTAACATAAATCATGTAATCAGTAACTGATTTCGATAGTTTTATCAAAAAAAAAAAAAAATATTAGTATGGGTAGACAAAATCTAGTCTACCGATCTACCGAAATTTGTAATGACATGGATCAAGATCATAGAAGAGATTAATTTTGTTATTAGGATGTTATTCTTTTCTCTGTATCTAGTTCGAGAAAATAGTTTCAGAGTATTAGTTAAATAATGAAGGTTCTTAGGCAGCCAAATTATTGTGAGCAGGACTTCCATTTTGAATGATTTTATGCCATCAAACTCTTATATCAACAATAATATTTTTTGAGGCCGGTCCAATTTTTTTTAACTTTGTACGCCTCATCGGTAGATATTGAGATCTGTTATCGTCCATTACATTTATAAGCAAAAAACCATTTATTATTTTCTCCGAGTTGAGGAGTTATTTATTTGTTAATACACTATAAGGGGAGCATTATTCCAAGGATTCTAAATACATATATCAAGGTTCATGTTCAAATGAATGTAATTCTTAGTTCTAGCTGATATTAACCTTTATAGGCACGCGTTAAACGAGGGTATTTTAAAACGTTCTTTAATTCATCAGAGCCTCTTTGTTTGAACCCATCAAGTTCTTGAAAGGATATCAAATTTGCTATACTTAGCTGCAGCAGTTGAGATAGATCTACTTACAAAATGAAAATTACACAACCTCGATGTTTTGTCTGCATATGAGGAATGTGAACATAATAAAATATTAGTTCGTTGGCGTAAGAGGTTTAGTCATTCCATTTTCTTCCATATATCAACGAGTATCCTTCAAATATCGGTTTGGTAAATAAATAATTGATTTAAGCAATTACTACCGGATCCTATTAAATATTCGTCCAGATTCACTGAAGTTGATGTGTAGACATCAAAAAAACTTTTGAATGGAAGATTATTTGTTCGTATATATAATCTACGAAATATTTCAAAGACTTGTTTATCTCATATACATGATCATAATAGCAATGAAAATATGAGACATTTTAAGTTATATTCTTATGACTATCAACAAACGTGATGTCCAGGTAACCAAATTTGTAAACGATATCAAGTAAGAGCTTACTTAGGATTGAAGCTCAATTTTACTCGGGATTTATTAGTTTTGACATACGGTGCAATGACCTATCCATATTTGCCACAGTGTAATGGATAAATTATGTCAATGGACAGGCAATAACATACAGATTATTTGTATTAACATCATACTGATTTCAAATGATCTTGCAGTACCCAGATTTTTAAAAAAAGTCCATAAAATACGTATTATATTTAAAAATATATATATTTGACCAGCTTTCCTTAATATTACGGATAGTAAGGCGAGCTTTTATCTATTAGCAGGGCTGTTGGAATTTGGAAAACAAAAACAATGCCCTATATGCCAGAAATATGCGAGGGAAAAAAAATGACTAGATATGCGAAAAATATGCGAAAAAGGTTAAATAGCAAAAAAAAAAAAAAAAGCATTTATATGTTAAAAAATAATGTTATTATAAATTTAAAAAAATTATGTCATGTGATCATTGTTCCACTGAGAATGAGCATTCTTTTACATGCCTCTCTGTCAGACTGGTTCGCTGGTCAGACGAAAGAGACTTTAGTTGGGAGAAGACCCTTTTGCAGTCCACAGAGGTAATTGGAGCGCACGAGAAGAGCAACGGCAATTGGGGATTATCCTTGAGCTCCAAGTCTCTCTTTTCATAATTCTGGAGTATATTTAATTTTTTCGAAGTCTGGATTCTTCTCAAGGACACTGTTCAGCTTGGTGGCAAAGGGCTCAACGGTCAGCTGCATCTGCACCATCTAAGGCTTTCCAATGCTCTCCATCAGTGGAAGGCGCTCTTGCAGGCTTGAAAGGCGCGTACCATTGAGTAAAGTTGCCCTTGATGATGCCAGTTGACCCGATAATTTTGGGTCCTTGAACAGTTTCTTGGCTTTGACGATTGCCAAGCTGTCGTCATTGAGAGATTCTATGAAGTGTCCAATCCCTTGAAATGATCGCCCGGCCGTTTAAAAAAAAAGAGGACCCGGACCAGGACTGGGTACCCGGTCGTTCCTCATATATATATCAGGCTTGTGAGCGTTCAACTTTTTTTTGCGTTCAGCGTCCGTTAGCGTTCAGCTTTCAAATTTCGAATAAAGTTGTGACGTTTTTTTTTAGAAAATAAAAAACTTTTGAATGGAAATAAATTATTTGTTCGTAATATATATCTACGAAATATTTCAAAGACTTGTTAATCTCATTTCACTGATCATGAAAGAGCACTGAAAAATATGAGACATTTTAATTTAGAAATGAATCATACAAAACGTGATGTCCAAGTAACCAATTTGTAACGATATCAAGTAAGAGCTTACTAAGGATTGAATACTCAATTTTTACTCGGGATTTATTAGTTTGACATACGGTGCAAATGACCTATCATATTTGCCACAGTGTAATGGATAAATTATGTCAATGGACAGCAACAACATAATTTATTTGTATAACATCATACTGATATTTAAATGATCTTGTAGTATCCAGATTTAAAAAAAGTCCATAAAAATACGTATTATATTTTAAAATAATATATTTTTTGACCAGCTTTCCTTAATATTACGGATAGTAGGCGAGCTTTATCTTATTAGAGTCTTTTTTGTCCTCGACAGCTGACCAATGCCACTTTTTTGAGTATCGTTAAATATATCTACGCCTCATTAAGAAAGTCTTTGTCAAGACAGAAGCATATTATTAGCGTGCTGATTCGGATAAAAATAAAATATTTGGTCACCGTCGATGGAAAAAGTAATTTGGATTTAAATCAACAGTTCCTTAGTAGTTCTTCACAAGAACTATTGAAATCCGAGGATTGTTCATATTGCAAAGGAACGGACTATTTGCTTGCCAGTGATTTTGAAGGGCGCCATACGGCAAGTAAGAAGTGTTTCTTCCCGCTGACGTCATCGAAAATCGGTTACTACAATAGATTTTGAGACATAAGATATAATAATAAGGATCCAGGTCGTTTACTAATTATAATGCTATAATACTTATTTATATCCTATCGGATGCAATTCTATCGAACCATAAAGGCAAAAAAAAAAAGATATAATAATAAGATACTTAAAGCTTCACCTTCCATGGAAAAAGGAAATAAATATTTACTCCACAAACCTTGGTTTTTATACTATGAGTTTTATTGTTATGTGTCTCTTATTGACAGCTGATGGATATAGAAATATTTATTACTAAGTGAAAATAGTATTATTTTTTTGTTTTAATACTAATTAATTACATTTATGGTTTAGATAAATATACAAATATTTTAAACAGTTTCTTGGAATTGAGCAATAACAATCAATAAATATTTATGTCAGCCTTCAAAACCGTTAAAAATAATGGTAATATATGGATATAGCATTATTTCACCGTACATCTTCCAATAGTGTTGATATATCTAAACACTCCGAATTTTTCAAGCTTTTTATTTTAAAAAATACGAAAAAAAAGATTCAATTACTAAATCATAACAATGCATATCGCCGAGCCATCCGGCGATGACCAATTCGATGGTCATTTTGTCCAAAGGCAAAAGTTCCTAGAGCCTTATACTCAAGCTATATGAAATAAAAGATATGTCCATATATATACAAAAAAAACTGACTACTCGCGCGCCGGTGATTTTTAATGACGTCAAACCGGCAAGCAGGAAGAAATACATTTAGTGTAATGTTTAACTTATAATACCTAATGTTTCACTTTCGAAGGAAACATGAAATACATATTCCTTGCATTCCATAATCCTTGCTTGCACTATATAAGAACAATGATTAAAGATCCAGATAACAGTGTAAAAATAACGAATCCATTCCTCTTTTTCCCTCCTTCTCAAAAAACAAATCCATATCATTTTTAAGCCCCTATTAAAGCATTTTCCCATCTCATTTATCTCATAAATATTTCAAGTCCATCAGAAAATTAAAGCAGTGATGCACGAATTTGACGAGAGGGTATGCATAAGATATAGAAATCCGTCAATTCTGTTAATCGCTCAATGGCCTAAATTTGATTTTTGCCCCAAAATAAATGTATTTAACATATTTAATTTCTAATTTATTCAAAGCATGTTTCTAAAAATAGAAAAAATAAATGGCAGCAATTAGTTCCATTTAAGAAAGATCCCTCGCAATGATGCACGTTCATATGATTGTTAAGTTTGCAAAGACTCCTTAGGTATGACCTGCAAACACCGAAACTAAAGGGTTGAAAAAATACTTAGATGAATGCTCCAATTCTACCCATAAATATAACTTCATTTCTTTATTTTTCTCTGTCTTACAGTCACAGTGACGATCCATTTATCATCAGACATAAATCATCGTTCGGCACTCTTTAACAAACACACCTGAGGTCGAGGTTGCGTAATATTTTTTTTAAAACTTCAAATGACAAAGCCATCACTGTAAAAAAAAAGAGAGAAAGAAAAAAAGTAAGAAAGGGACTTCCATCATTTTGGGATGATAATTATCGGTGGGTATGATGCTAACTGAGAAGAAAATGAGAGAGTAAAGGAACCCGATGGAAGCCAACATCACTGTAACAATGAATGTATAAGTTACACAATAGAGATATAAAAACATTGAGAGCTTATTGGATTCATCAGAGGTATACGTCATATGCCCAATATAAACAAATCTTAGTATCTCTATATCAACTTACGATGACGCAATACAAATTACTTTTTTATATTCGGCAGAGGCGACAGCTGAATGATGCTTCTTTGCTGAGATTAGAACTACCACCACAATACTGTCCATTTCTTCCTAGTCCATATTTTCCTTAGCCTATTCTTCCTAATATCCTATGTGAAAACGAAAATAAATCTTACTTTGTTGTGTATATTAATGGAAGCAAATTCTGGAGAGCTGTCTTTATGGTGGATTTTTTTTTGCTCATAAGGAAATGCGTTCAGGCGCATTCAACTCTCAATGTAGTTGAGGGACCAGGTTCGACTCTTCACGAGAGGGAGAGGTGTATTTTGGTCAACCTCATTGATAAGATCCTAAGTTCTATAGACTAACTACCACGCTAGATTGCTTATTTGAATCCACAAGGAATCTGCAATTCTATCGAACCATATAAGCCAATAAAAAGATATTATTTGGGCTCTTCACATATGCACAAGTATTTATATTAAGACAGTGATAAGATAGACATATTTGTTGTATATATAGCTAAAAGGATTTCTAGGGATATTATTATTTTTTTTGCCTACATGGTTTGATAGAATTGCATCCGACAGGATATAAATAAGCATTATAGCGTTAAAATTAGTCACTCGAACCTAGGATCTTATCAATGAGGTAGCGGACCAAAAATGACCATCCCTCTCGGGAGTATTCGAACCTGTGCCCCAACATTGAGAGTTGAACACGCCTTAGCACGCACGGCTATCGAGCTCCCTTTATGATATTTATATCTTCCTTTGATAAAACTACAAAAAATAATTCAAATTGACCTATTTTATTGTCAGTGATTTTTTTTTAAATAATTATATTCATAATGAGGCAATGGTAGTTAAGTCTTGAATCATAAGATCCTCCTAAGTTCGATCTCTTTATATTGTATCCATTAGACAACACGAGGTTGAGGCTCATTTTTGAAATATAAAATAGTCTACTTATCTTACTTGTTTTGTTTAACAAGGATTAATGTTGAAAAATGACTATGGGCTCAGGTCCAAAATACGTGACAGTCAATCACTGCATATAATAGTTATAATGAGTATGAAGCATAGAGATTCAAATATAAGGGCAATTTGTACTACGTCATCGTAAGTTGATCATACAGATAGTAAGATTTGTTTATATTGGGCACAATGACGTATTTCTCTGAAGAATCCAATAAGCTCTCTATGTCCTTATACGGGTGTAACGAAAAAAATTGCACAATCAGTTTTGTAAAATAAAACGAGATTGCGTGAGTGCAGTGAAATAAGTCCGTAATATATATTTTAATATAAACATTCTGCTTTCAAACACAAAAAATAACACGTGTCTAGCTGCTCTAGTTCCGGAGAAAATGGCCTCACAACGAGACACACGTGTAGCAATTCGTGCACTTTTGGATGCCGGGAAGACACCCACTGAGATCTCGAACCAGCTTGGTGTGACCAAGCATACTGTTTATACCGTAAAGAAGTATGAGAGCGTGGAGAGGAACCCTGGGAGTGGCGCAGGGCCAAGTTGGACCCAGAGGGCTTCAAGAAGGTGGCTCAGGCATGGTCTTTAAGTAGTTTCTGAAATATATCTTGTTGAAGTACTAAGTCCAGAGTGTGCAATTTTTTCGTTACACCCGGTATCTCTACAGTATGAAGGTGGATTTGATTACATTTAATTTAGTACGCATCTCATGTAAAAAAAGAAGACAGAGGGGTACACATTTGGTATCCTTACAACTCGAAGTGAATATTTTAATGAACGTTGATAGTGTAGTGTCCATTCGATATGACTAAGAAGACTCTTTCATGGATGAGGATCTCTTCAAATTCCTTTAATTCATTAGCTCTAGAAAATAAAGTGCGTCATAGAGAACAACTGCAGTAAAAAATGACCTGTCAATATATAAGGTATAAAATTTAAATATGTAACAAACAAACGTGTTGATTTGTCGTTCATTTGTAATCGTTTGTCGTTCGCGAACGACAAATTTTTTACGACGAACGACAACAAAAACTCCTACGTTCGTTTAATAAAATCATACAGTAACTTGGAGGTTAGTACTTATTTAAGATATCTTCATGAATGCCTACCCCTGGCTTAAAAAAGTACCTTCCATAAACGTGTTGCTTTGTACATTTTAATTCCTTTTTAAAAAACATGACGAACGACAAACGAACGATTCAATCTTAAAATGAACGACAACTTTGACGAACGACAATTTTTCGTGAACGTAAACAAGTCTACATAAATAAATTTCCATAATTAAACGGTCTCTATTTAACCTTTAGGCTTGGAGTGAAGTTTTTATAAACGAGCTAATATTCAGTAGCATGGAACTATGGCGATGGTGGAGTAGCAATAACAGAATTGATGATATAGTTGTTTAGATTGAATATTATGCTCTCTTTCTTTTCACTTCAGCTGTATAAAAGCTCCCTCATAGACGTGCCTAAGAAGCAAGCACTCTATAACTCTATCCCTAAAACCCTGTCTGAACCAAAAAGATAGAGAGCTTATTCCCTTCATATGTATCTGTGTGTCCAATGTAAACAAAGTAATTTGGCCTACGTCATCTTAAGCTGATCATAGAGATAGAATCTATCTCTATGATCAGCTTACGATGACGTAGATCAAATTACTTTGTTTATTTTGAACACACAGAATACAGCTGAACGACGTTGTTTCTCTGCTATTGAAGGGAATGCGCTCTCTATATTTCTATGGTCTCTGAACACAAACATAATTCCTCAAAAAAAGTCCCCCAAATAAAATACAACACAAACTACTTCTCTTTCCACATTACTTTAAAACAACAATATTTTATTACGTAAAATTTCGCACTCAAAAATTATACAAAAGAATTTTATATCTTCAAAGAATAATAATAATTATAATATTAATTAATATTATGATACTTGAAAACGGTTAAATAAATATATATGTGTTATGTTCATCATATATATATATATCAAGGGCAAATATATATATATAAATCTTATATATCCTCATATTTCTTTTAATGTTTTTATGTACTTATTCTTGCTTCTAAAAGGAATTTCTTCCTTCTTCTCTTTTTTTATTATAAAAGTCTTTCTATAATGAGGGGGGGGGGGGGGTTGGAGAGCTTTTGGAGGGTGTTTTTTATTATTATAATAATGTATATTAGGCAATTATTCATGCGACTTCACTTAGTAGTAGTAGTAGTAATAGACGAGTTGATGAGGATGTTCTTCTTCGTCAGAAAAAAGGGCTCATGTAATAGCTAGTAAAGAATTAGGGGAATCATCTTAAGGCGGACTCATAAAAAATTCTATATTGGAACAGATTTAAATAACCATCAAAAATTGTGAAAATGGTTATTTATAATAAATAAATACTCTCTTTTATCTGTGAGGGGGGGGGGGGGGGCATACTAATAAATAGTCGTTATTGGGTGATGATGGTTTTTGACGGAGGAGGGTTTGTGTGTCTAAATTAATTAACAAATAGTAGTAGTGATTAGGTATATATGTGTGTAAATATAAAAACTTCGATGTTTCTATAAATAATAATATTCAGTGTTCTTTTGCGCATTCTCGATGATCATGATAATTATTACTTTTCAAATCAAGCATGCCTTTGAGTAAATATACTTATATATATTTATCAGGTTACTTTCCTTTTAAGTGTTGTATTTCTCTATAAGAAGGACGCTAGATGCTTATCAAAGCTCCTTATGTCTAAATATATTTATGTATATTTTATAGTCAATTTAGGTGGTAAGTTTTTGAATGCAGTTGATTTGAGAAGATTTTGTTGCTTGGCCTACAGCTCTGCTCGCTATTACTCTCCAAATATTTGTACCCGAAGAAACAACTGTTACTTTGCTGAATTAATAATATAAATAATGATTGGGGGGGGGGGGGGGGGGGCGGGGGAGAAATTATTTATAGAAAGATATGATAATTATAAGTAATAATAATAATAATGACAATATAGAGATGATAATTAATAAAGATAATAAGTTTTTGAGGAACGAAAATAAGATGCCAAACTAATAATTATAATAATAAATAAGGGAGAAAAGGATTGTTGTTTCTTCTTCTTCCTTTTAAGATTGTTGTGGTTTCGTTCATTTTGGTTGTGAGTGTTGGTTGTTTTCAATATTTATATATAAAAACTGGGCAACACACACGCGGCGCGCATACTGTATAATAATAATAGTTATTATCTGCTTTCTTAATGTATAATCAAAAGGTTTCTTCTCAAGGTGATGATGGTGGGTGGTTGGTTGGGGAGGTGGGGAGGAGGAGGAGGTTAAGAGGGGGGTGGGGTGTATTTTTTTTTTGTCTTAAGGAGGTGTGATTTTTAAAAGTCAATGAATTCCTTGGCGCACTTTTCTGCTGAGGAAATGCGGAGTGCCTCTTCTTCGTAGTCATCAAAGTTACTGGTGTCACCGGCGCCCTGCACTTCGGAATAAATGGGGCTTCGACCTGAAGGGATAAAGATAGAGAATATTGAGTAAAACGAATGAATAGATCAGCTTTCATTTTAAATAATATGTAAAGCGTATGGGTAGGGTTGCTTTTTTCTTCTCAAAGTGAACACATCTATAATTTGGTTACCCGTATGTCCTTCTTACTATAAACTTTTTTTAGTATGGCTGTTATCCTTGGTCTTAGTTTACTAAACAATCTAAAATATTATGAATGAAAAAATGACATATTATTTTTATCGTTAGTAATTGTTCAATATTAAAAAACCATAAGATATGTTTTAGTTGTCTATATTACTAATTTGAATCCTCCATATTACAACATGTGTTTAGTGATATACATGGACTAAACAATCTATTTTTACAAAGAATTCAATGGAATATAAATAATAAATACTCCATGTTAAATAAATAAATAATAGCTTCTATAAGTTAAATATTTTTTAATTGTATTAGTATATTCCTTTCAAAAAGCAACCCTAAAAGTTATACATGATGTATTAGGCTGTCTGGAAAAGTTTTGTGTCCGCTCATATTGGTATTTAGTTTGGAGGGAGACTGGTACCGTGAAACGGATATATCTTAACCATACTTTTTAAAACTAACTTAAGCAATTACAGATATATGCATTAAAATACCGTTTAACGTAGGATAATTACATGATGGAACCCCAAAAACTTTATTAGGAAGAAAACAGCTGATTTTTAAGATAACTCCAGCATTTTTCGGGTCAAAATACACTCAATTTTTATCATAGTTCAATTAATCATACTGTGAGAAAGTTGAAACTATGAACCAAGTAGTAATTACAAAAAGGGGAGCAAAACCTTGAAAAGCAGGTGACGTGAAAATGAATTTTCAATCCAAAAGAATATAAGAAGTAGTAACTATTAAACTCTTGCACTTCCTGGCCTTCCTACCTCTTAATAACACCAAGATGAGCAGGCAATACAATCAACCAAGACAAGTGAAGTTTTTTTGTGTATGAATAAAGGATGATGATGTGTTGGCAATACGAGGACGATATAAAACAATAGAACTGATGAAAAAACAAACAAACGGATGAAGAAGAGCTTTGTACATGGGACAACATAGAATTGTTAATAGATGGAAAATATTTGCCAGAACTTCTAGCAGATTGCGTTCTAAGTGGGAGAACAAGAAGCAAAAGGTCAAAATTCTTTTAACCTATCCCAGAAAGACGACAACCACAACAAGTATTTCTATGATGTAAGGTCAGTAAGATCAGAATAGATATCATATGAATAAAAAGTAAGTATAAAACGTCTTGACTTTATATTTATGAAAAGAAAATTGATAGTAATTTTACAAGTCAAGACGGTTTTATACTTACTTTTTATTCATATGATATCTATTCTGATCTTACGTTCTCTTGGAAAAGGGTATATTGAAGCTTTCAAAAGTTAAGATGTACCAAAGAAAACGAGAAGAACAAACTTTGAGTAGATTAGGGTAACACAAAAATGCTTTTGACTCTAGGGTAGCAGCTATATATATCCGCTGGAAGTGATCAAGAGGTTCTTGACTATCTGTTCCGACCTTACAACATTTAAAAAACCCTTGAAATGAAGAAGTAAAATTTATATATATACAATTTGATTTCTCCCCTTCAATTACATTCACAGCAAATTAATATTTTCCCATTCAAAATGTACAAAAATGGAGACAAGAAAATCAATCAGAATGGAGTTACCTCTTAAGTCAGAGTTAATCACTTTAGTTTAGATAATCTTTTTTGCATGAGAAATCCACCAAGAGAAATATGAGACTCAATAAATCAATGTAATCCCCCCCTTACAATCATGGGGGCAGGGAATATAAGTGTGCTAAGAAACGATACGTTTTTATGAACAAATAATTCAGTAATTCAGAGACGGATGGTCCTTTTCACATATACATAGATTTGTTGCACTTAAAAAAATGCAGGTAGATGGCATACAAAATGTATTGATAAGGTGTTATAAAGTTTACTACTTAAGGTGTTAAAAAGTTGAAGAGGATTTATATGTTTTTTATCTTAAATTTAGTTATAGGCAATGCATAAAGAATACAAGGCATGATTATTTCATGTTTTCATTGTATCGACCAAAATCTGAAAATTGTTTTTGACGTCATAAATCTTAATAATATTTTTGACGTCATAAAACATATATTGCGATTCCTTTCTTTCCGAACGCAAGTGTTTTTAAGATGTCAACCCGTTCAGAGACAAGTCATTTCTCTCGACAATATGGACATACCTTGTATTCGAATATACGTTGTTAAAACAACGGCTCCGTCATAGGATCATTTTGTCATTCAATGAAGTGGACATTTTGAGTTGTAAGTATTTGAATGATGCATATAAAATATTGGATTTAAGGATGCAGTTTCATAGATAAGAATAATAAAAAATAAGACAATTTGAATTAAACTTGGAATATTGGATCAAAGGATACAGTTTCATAAATAAGAAATATAAAATTTGTCGATTTGAATTTAAAAATATTGGATTTTTTTTGTTAGAATGACAGTCAAATGCATAATTAACAACGACTTAATAATACCCAGGACAATTGCCTTAAGCAAGCAATTACGACACCTTTGACTTTTACATTTATTGACATCTTTTAATTGAGGAACCCAGCTATGATTATTTAATACTAAAGAATTAATATTATAGATTTAAAACTTGGAATTAAAAAGTCTCAAATTCTTCAAGGTAAATGGGATTTGGGCGAGTATTTAGTTGGATTTCATCGTAAGGAGGGAAATGTTCACTTCCATCCCGTGGTACAAGGGGTGCCTCAACCTATGTTAATATAAAGAAGGAATCATCAGTGTGAGGAGGGCCTTACAGGAAAGGTATAAAGTAAATAATAGGGGAAAAGCCAGCAGACACGCCTCTTAACCATGTATTACAACCTCTATTGCAAAAATAGAACTATACGTGAATATGAGCAGCATGCGCTTGTCCTATGCGATAAACCCAAAAGGTGACTACTATTGGAAAGGACGCTTATGTAATAGGGGGAAGCAAAATAAAAAATGAATGAAATCCCATGGTAAATATATATGGAAATGTTCGACAAAGAGATTGTATTCTTATATTATAGATTTTATAATGACGTCACATGAGGCAGCATGAATATGAATAAAAATACGCCAGCAGAAGTATACCCAGAAGTATCTCTGAATTGATGTGCACAATCCCAACAGCCAGGAGTGAAGCGATGCTTTATTTCATAATTTAGGCAACTGCTTCTTCACTCTTCTTTTTTCTCCACCCGTCAAGTTTGGATAAATAGGTGGTCCCTGATTGTTATCGTCAACATTTATACAGATATACAAAATGACTGCCATTGCTAAAGGACAATACATTTATGCCCTTCCTTTTGTGCATCCATTTATTATTAGGTCGGTGGTTAATAGGCAAAAAGTAGTTGCTTGTGAATTATTATATTGTTGACACTAAGGTTTGACATTTATAGTGTTATTAAGGACCTAAAAAGTACCAACTAATGAAGCCCGTTTTGAGTGCTAATAAAGGTTAAGTATTTACAATATATCATTATTTTTACAATTACTGCATTATATATGTCCACAATTATACTTCATTGCCAGGGTTCGGATAAATGCAATGCCTTTTCTAGGTTGCTGCCAGCATAGAGATACTTTTGGTTTAGTCAGATTATCAAAATGCAATATCGCAAAAACACGAATTGAGTTAATTTGGGTCAATAGATAAGTTAGAGAATCAAAGCAGCATGGCACTAAATCATGAAGTCGAAGTACATGCTTTAGCATAATTATTAACTGAGGGATGGTTCATCCCAAACTTAATCCGTTCTTTTATGATAAAGTATTGTTTTTGTAATCACAAGTCGGTGACGTCATGCATTGAATATAATTGAACTTTGATACTCTTTAGACTATCATGTCTATATATATATATATATATATATATATATATATATATATATATATAGGTAGAACTCATAAGAAGGGAAATAGTGAAGTTGACAGGTCATAAAGCAAATGAGAGGATCGCAACAATAAAGAGCTTTTACAAAAATAAATATTAAGATTTACAATTTGTAGGCTGTAATGTCACTTTTTCCAACATGCCTAATATTCGGGATAAAAAGCATTCCCTCCAAACTCCCTCCTTCTTTAATGTAATAAGTAAAAACTATGAGCATACTTTTATATCTATGTACTGGCTTCTACTGTGACTTCATCAACTAACTGAGTAACTGCCAACCTTATGGTCAGCTCTTGCTGGTACACCTTTAAATACATATTTGCCTGAGATAAAACCAACACCATTCCACCTCTCATTATCATTTTCGAGCAATATTTGTATCTGTTGACTTGACAGAAGTGTGTTCCTTAGATTTTTATGAGGGACTTACTTTCTTTTGATAGATTGCAATCCAGTCAGTCGATGAGTACCACTTGTGATTCTTTATATCACTAACCCCATTTTTAAGGTTACCATAACGCTTTGTTAGGTCGACTTGAAGAAGATTTCTCAAGAGATCCTTCAGTTCCGCATTAAAATGACCAGGGAATCGTACCTAAGAAAAAAGAAGAGAGAGAAAATGATAATAAATCCTTTTGTCACCAGAATGTGGCTATGTTTGGTTTGTTGTCTAGGAAGGAGGCCCAAAACAAACAGTTCGTTTATACATATATACTTAAATAAATAAGTCAGAATCAAGACAAATCACAAAACCTTTCATTTATACAGTAGTCATAAAGAATAGTGTCGAAGTAACGTATGGTAGCGCTGAGTATGGGGATCATGAAATATGAAGTCTCACTCTTCCTTAAATTATTTTTGTCTTCCCCAACAATGGTCAACCAACAAATACCCCAATATTTAGCGCTACCATAGGTTACTACTTCGGTAGTCGATATTCTGTATGGTAGAATTATTGACTTGTTTGTTATGGGCCTCCATCGACAGCTGATCTCGATTCTCAAAATATTACTTTGTTATTAAAGGGAATAACTATCAGTTTTTGTATATCTTCCCATAACTGAAAAAGGTTGATTTGATTTTTGTCTTTGTTTACGCAAGGATATGAAAAAGTTATTATTCATATTAAATGAAATGGCTTATTAAATGGAAAAGCATTCCACTATAGTCCTCAGTTGGTATGAATTATACAATCACTGATATACTTCATAAGTATAAATATGTCGCACTTATTAAAGATATACTAAAATGTTAAACCTCTACATAAAAAAGACGACTAACAATTTTGTTCGCGAATAAATTTGTGAATACTCAGTGACAAGAACACTTGTAAATAAATTAACAAATCTTACCCTTCCTGATACTATTTTTTCGTAGATTTGAATGGGTTGATCCGCAAAGAAGGGAGGATAGCCAGCCGCCATTTCATACATTAAAACACCTAATGCCCACCAATCTACGGCTTTGTTATAACCCTAAAAAGAAGAAGAAAGCAAATAATTAAAAATATATATTTCCTGAAACATGTATGTACATTGAGAGTAGTAGATACGTACTTTACTTAAAATAATTTCGGGTGCTAAGTACTCTGGTGTTCCGCAGAGTGTCCATGTTCTGCCCTTGACACGTTTGGCAAAACCGAAATCGGTTATCTATTCGAGAAGAGAAAATAGTGATTAGAGTGTAGGAATATATCCACATAAAAACAAGAAATGTTATGAAGGTAAACGTCAATAGCACAAGACATAATTAATGCCTTCAACATGTTATGAAGATTGTACATGACGACGTGTCAATTCAAACAAGGAAAAGCCCTACGTACATGTCCATCAATAGTAATAAATAGGGCTCCATATATTGCTTCATTCATATATTTATTTCAGACATAAATTGGTAGGTTTGCATATTCAAGGTCAAAAGCATCCCTCTTAATAATGCTCTCAATAAGCCGAACAAAAATCATCGTAACCCGACCGAAGATACATTTAATAAGAGGATATACATAACCTTTAAAGGATTTTGAACGTATATAATATTACATTTTGTAAATGCCATCAGATAGATATATAATTTGACCTACTTCGGCTCTTTACTATTGAAATATGCATGCTCATCGGTATGACATTAAATGCATAGTTTGGCGAAATAATTTATATACCTTATGAAGGAAAACTTACTAAAATAAATTTGAAACAAAACACAAAATACCAATTCCTTCAATTTCAAATTCATTTCAGTTAAAAATCAAAGAACTTATTAATTAGCTAAAAACAAAAGCATCTAAATATGTTTCAAATATTCAAAAACTCCATGATAGAAAAACAGAGTGTAATGGCCGGTATATAATTTAAGGAGTATATTATCGAAGGTGCTGTTAAAATGCTGATAATAATTTCATAATGCTGTAATACTTTAGGCTAAAGTATTGCCTGATATTGCTTTTTTACAACCCCATTAATCTGTATTTTAATACATTATCATGTTACAAGTGCCATTTAGAAAAGTTGAGTTAGAAACAACAAAAAAGTATTTTGTACAGTTAAGGATCTGAGAAACTTAAGCAAATGTAATTTCAAATATACAATTTTATATTACAGGATCATCCATAAACAAATTGTAAAATAAGAATAACAATGAAATCATCAGGTATTTATTGATGTTCTTTTTTTTATTCTACAGATTAAAAAAACGAATAATGACTTGATATTTAAAACAGCATGAAGACGTTTCAAAAATATACATCTTACCTTCAAGTAACCTGTACTGTCGATTAATAAATTCTCTGGCTTGAGATCTCGATAAATGAGATCCAAGTAGTGTAGATACTCGAATGCGAGAACGATTTGGGCAGCGTAGAACCGTGAATGCGCCTCACTAAAATGATAGGGGGAGAAAAGAGTTATTAGAGATGTCTCATTAGCAAAGGGGGATTTCCTCCTTTGGGGGCGTGGCTGGAAGGAGGAAGAAAATGCTGAAGGAAGGAAACGAGAACCACGTAGAGAAGTGTATAAGCAGGAGAAAGGAAGCAAGCAAGCAATCCTAGAAATAACAGCAGCACCATCTACATATCTATGAGCCCCAAAGCAGTTAATAAGCGATTTTCAGATAAATAAAGGTTCTAGGAATTTTTGACGCCACCATTGACTGACACCGTTAAGCATTTTCGGCTATCATTTTAGCCATTACTAACCCTTACACTCTCAAAACGCCGGTGCATTTTAATTTATCCCAAAATTTTAAAACTCGGATTCATTTAAAACTAAGAAAAGTAAATAGGAATCAAAGACTGAGTCGTAAAGCACAAAGCATTTCATTTATTGGGGTGGAACATTTAGGCAATAAAGAATATCTCTGATACTTGGAACGGATCGTTTCGAGAGGTTTCCTTAAGCTTTAATCGATGGTGGATGCGTTGATGGGACAAAAAGAAACGGTTTGATCTGGTTGGCTTTGCAACGAGGGAGCTCAACAGCTGAAAAAATACTAACTATATTCACTCTTAAGGCTTGAAAACTTAAGGCAAATCATGTATCAAGGAAATATGTTTTAAGTCTTGACGTGTATATTTTTGTTTTTTAAACGGGTTGTATTTTATGTAACATTTTAAATATACTTATAGATTTTTACATATATTCAGTGTTTTTTTATTGTTATCATTTAAGCGTGAGAGAATAAATCGATTGTTTATATAGATGAAAGAATAATATTATGTTAATATAAAAAGACCTATTATTTTAACAAAAAAAATTGTACCTATATGGTTCGATAGAATTGCATCCGGCAGGATATAAATAAGCATTATAGCATTGAAATTAGTCACTCGAACCTAGGATCTTATGATTGAGGTAGACCAAAAATGACCATCCCCTCTCGGGAGTATTCGAACCTGCGCCCCCAACATTGAGAGTTGAAACCGTCTTAACGCTCACGGCTATCGCACTACCTTAATATTACTTCAATAAATACCTATACTGGACTGTTAAAATAAGATTTTCTTACAATTTAATATTAAAAATCATATTAAATATTTTTTTAAATATATGCATAAATCAGAACATGAACGGCTTTGTGATTTACGTTTGGGTCATTGATTCTTATTGACCAGTTTTAACAATATACATGAAATAATTATTGTAAATATATAAATTGAGGCAGACATAAAATATATAATCAGTTTTTATTATAATTCATAATTACAAGCATTCTTGTAGGCAGTATCCTACGATTGTATTAGTTATGGGGTATTTATACGAGTGTTTAACTTATTAGTAGTACAGAATTCATTGACTTCATCCCAATGTTATGAGCATTAAAAGTAATATAAGGCCAGGTTTATGGATGGGTAGGTCAAAGAATGCATAATATGCCACAATAATAATTGACAATCAATCTGACGGCAAGCATAGCGGTGGCCATTTTTTGAAGCGGTCAAAATTCATAGAACCTAAATGTATAGCACTAATAAAAGTAATGTATAGCACTAATAAAAGTAATGTATATCACTAATAAAAGTAATGTATAGCACTAATAAAAGAAACAGAGGCTGGCAGATCTACGGACTACTTACGAAAATTTTCCTTCTTTCCGTAAATGTGAAAACATTTCACCGCCAGGAACATACTCCAGGATCATATATAAATTTGAGTTGTCCTGTAATAAACGCAAAATAACGATGGTGCGAAACACAAGACAATTTTTACAGCAACAACAAAAAAGACGAAAAATAAGACTGAACAGACATGCTTATCATTTATAACACATTACTTGCATAGCGTATGTACATGTCACTTGAACTCGTTGAAAAATGGCGTGTTGAATATATACGACTGCCCAAAAATGATTTTATAATTTATGTGGAAAGAAAAATGCATGTGGGTCTATTATAGCGATAATTTGACCTTAAAAAATAACTATTAAATACGCAATGCAAGAAATTGTATTAAAATAATAGAGAAGAGGAAATATATGCAACAATAAACCTTCTCTACAACGGCAATATAATATTTTGATATAATTGAATGTTTTCCGCAAATACCTTTATATGATTAAAATAGTGGGAAGAGTGGGAAAGAAATGGGCAATACCGTTCTTGAGAATCTTTACTGTATAGGTAGATAAAAGGACAATGTCTTTGAGGAGAGATGATTTATTATCATGGAGTTGTAATATTGTATTATTTGGCTACTTATGGTATAGTCAAATGAAAATTGGCATTTGCAAAGTTGTCGTAGTAATACTTCTCGATATCATTTATTCACCAAGAAAACCAAAATCGAAGCCTTAATTGTGCAGTTTTTTTAGATAGTAAAAGAAAATATATCTTATAGTGTTGTAGTAACAAAATACACAAAAATTTACAAATAAAATTACAAAATAAAAACTCCTCTTCGTTAGAGTGAATTTCAATATTTTTCATTTTAAAATTAACAGTAACAGGTCAGACAACATTAGTAAATTATGGTTGAAAAGGAAAAAAAACAATTAATCTTGTTCCCTTTATTGTCCATGAGGAATTTATGACACTTTTGACAACATAATGCCGCCACTGATAACCATTTTCTAACATTAATAAATATACTTTATTATAATTAAAAGAGCACTTACAAGTCTCAAATTGATAATATCACCAATTAGAAATAACTTGATGTTTATAGGTAAAAGCAATATCAAGCCACTCACTATTTTTTCATTATTTATTTATTAAAAAGCACACACACATTTATGTATAAATGACATCAACGAAGCTATCACACACACAAGTGTGCTTGCCCTTCTTTCATGACTCACTCATTCCGTCCTCAAAGTCCCTTTAGTTACATTTAAAAAAAGTTAACAACACTGGCTTGCGAATTTTAACAAAAGAAGCTGCTGCTGCTGGAAGTATTAGAGTGATAGAAATATACCTTAAAGCATTATAAAAAGTAGAGGTAGGGGTACAAGTGAGCCGCAGTAGTCTACAAAGCCGTACTGTATTTAAGTTCAATACGCGGAACCATAGACAACATTGACAGAAATACTATTAACAATATAAGAGATCCGGCGAGACCCTTTTAAACCTCTTTCACCCCCTGAATATAAGATGCAAAACTATTTTTTTTCTTAAAAAATCTATCTAAAATCGAAATAAATATTATGTTCTAAAACGTATGAGTAATCATTCGTTCGACTATCAAGATCATTATTATTATCCTTCTAATATTGTTTTTGTTAAAATGTATGAAAAATTCAACACATATATTATTTACATTTTCAATAGAAGACTATGATTGACGACGTTATTGCATTGGAAGAGTAATACAATTTTACATCATATTCTTGACTATGTGACGTCATCTTCATTATTTCACAAGTGAAAGCACCATATGACGGACGACAGTATAAATGGATAATTATCCCGATTACAATGATATTATTATTATTATTTTACTGTTTTTCAATTTACCTTAAAAAATAAATATTTCTTCCATATTTCAAGATAAAAAACCTGCAATTCCAATGATAAATTGCTGCTCATTATGGAATTTATAACTTTCTGCTCTATTAAGGCACTCTCCATCTACCTCCAACAGAGTTTTCATCTCGCAAACAAGTGTTAAAATTAATCACAAAAAGAACAACAACAATGAAACACACATTAAAATATATGGATGTTGAAGCACTCAATTGAATGCCTTCCTCCTCTCCTCCTTCAAGCAACATAAAGAGCAATGAGAGAGAGAGAGAGAGAGAGATAATAAATGGACAAAAAATAAATGAGACTCGGATGATGCCGCTGCTTGCTTGTTGTCCCTTCTCTCCTCATCTCTGGTTCCTTCTTTCCTTCCTTCATCTCCAACCCTCCTCCCCCAAAAGACAAAAAGTGTTATGTTTTTGTTTTTTGTTGAGGTACCTAAACTTCCCGAGTCTTCGTAAATGGCTGAACATCTCTCCACCAGAAATGAATTCTAGGACCATATATAAATTACTATTATCCTGAAAGTAGAAAATAAGCAGGCGTGTTCAGATTATTCCATGTCACATAAAAATTGACTTCATCATCATAAGAAGAGTAAATAGTACTTCCATCTTCCTTGAAGAGGAAAAAATCAAGTTAATACAAGAGAGAAATAATATGCATTCAATTGAAATAACCAAAAGCAACACTTTTTTGGCTCAAATTCCACAAAAAGTAATGGATTTGCAATGTAGTCTTACGCAATTTTAACATATATATGAGTGCATATATCTCTAGTATTAAGTATATTAGGGTTCATCAAATGGACGGTATTCACCAGGTTTTTAAAGAAATTCAATTGATCTAAAAAAATTAGAAAATAAATGTTCATAGCTCATTATTTAGTATTGGTGATTATAGTCGATCGCATTATCGAAATATGATCATGAACTATTTGTTAAAAGTAAATTATTTTCTAAATAATTTTCTTAATCTCATACAATTTGTAGAATTATCAAGTATTTCTTATGTATAAAATGTGTATTTACTTTAGAGTGATTACCAAATCATTCTTATTCATATTTAAAATGATAGAGCAAATAAATACTCAAACTCTTTGACGTTACATCTTGACAAGACGTCAATCGAGCCTAAAATACATGTTGTTTTCTCAAGTATTATTTGTCTACTTTACCAAAAAATTAATCTTACCTTGAAGTGGAACTCCAAGCTGACGAGAAAAGGAAAGGAAATTGCTTGTAGGATTCGCTTTTCATTGAGAGTGTGTTCGACTTGTTTTAGTTTGACGACCTAAAAATGATAAATAAATTGTAAATAAATTGTAAAATAACAATCAAGCCAAGACCAATAGAAAGCCAGTTTAAATGGGTTATTTGTTAAAAACAGTCTTGATACTTCAAATGTGAATGGTTCGTTGTTATATTGCATCATATTAAAAGAAATATTTTGAACTATGAATGAATGCACTCAATTGGAGGACATTTGTTTAGCGGACTCATTTGGAAATATCATTTTTATACATATAAAAAAATAAACTCATTATTAAATAGTAAGCCCCAAATGTTAATATATGTGGATGTTATTTTCGTCACCTCTGTAAAATGAATCATTTTTTTGTGTGTTTTTAGTATAATAATTGCTTTCTATACGTGAAAATCAATTCCTTTCTTACTTTTTGTTTGTCCAATATTTTCATGGCGTAGTATTTCTTGGTTTCTTTGTTTTGAGCCAACATCACTCGCCCGAAGGAGCCCGTTCCAAGAGTTTTTATCCGATCGAATTCGTCTAAGGAGGCTGTATTCTATTGTGGATGACAGAAAAAGTAGGTGAATCAAGTTAGTTGGGAGTAGATATAAATAAGGATAAATAATAATAATAATATAACAAAGTAATTAGTCCAGATTAGTTAGATAATCAAAACGAGCAACCAAAAAGATGATAAAAAGAGAAATGAAGAATCCCAAACAAGAAGGTACAAGGAAAAAGTAATATATCTCCCACGGTGCCTAAGGAAGTAATAAATGTCATGGTTTGACCGCCGTAAAAAGAAGACGACAAGGGACGTGGGCAGAAATGTCACGATAATGATGATGTCAAAACAATTCATTGATGTCCACGCCATATTTTGTATTATGTGCCTTTTATTTATATCCTTTTGAGTCTCGTTCTACTTCATAAGTTGAGGATGCTGAGTCGTTATTAAAAAATATGTAATAATTAGGAAAAGAACGGGTACCCGGCTGTTTTTTGAGTGTCCCGGCCCGGTGTCTAAAAATAACCGGGCCGGAGATTTTAATATTTTCTTTCGTTCTTCATTCTGAAAATGTCGACGTTGTTTTTTTTAACGAATTTTTTAAATAAAAAAAATAAAGAAATTTTTTAAAAAAAAAGTCATCACTTTTTTTTCGAACAATTTTTTTTAGGAAATATGTTATAAAAAGTCACTTTTTGGAAATTATTTTCCAAAAAGTCACTTTTTTGGAAATTATTTTCTAAAAAAAGTCGTCACTTTGAGAATGACGAAGGAACGAAAATATATTAAAGTCCCGGCCCGGCTTGAAAAACTTCAGTCCCGGCAAAAAAAGTGTCCCGGTCGTTTCTGGTAATAATATATCTAGATTTAGGAATGTTTTCTACACAAAAAAATCACCAGCTAATAAGCTGACTGAATGACCCCAAAGTAACATAATTTCTTGTTATGGGGGGTTTCAGACTAGGAAATATAATACCCTTGAATACATTTCAATCCTCAAAATAAAACATTTGTTTCGACAGGACGACATGAAAAAATGTATTTCATTGATATGCAAAAGAAAACAGAGCCCTCATTTTCTGGGGTAATGGAATAAGTAGTAGCACTACCATTATGTAGCCATGACTCAAAAAAGAAAAAAGGCGCTTAGAGACGTCATAAATGGCGTATATAGAAAAACCATACAAACCAAAGCAAAAATCACTTCACAAAGATCATCCCCAAATGATAATATTATAGAACACCACCACATAAACAGGAAAAAATATATATCATTTGACCCTGCTGCTTTCATCATTTAAAGACATTTATTAAAGTTTTATTGAGAGAAATATCTGATTATAAGGCATTGAATAAACTGACAGACCAGACGACGAAGATGATGTCCCTTAATGGCTATTCAAGAGGACAGAGGAGTTAAGTATTATTAACTACGACTTAATTGATAATGTTAAAAACAAGTTAGGACTAAGAAAAGGGATGATGAAAGAAGAAAACGACGCACAAGAGGCCAAATAATGAAGAAGTAGTTATTAAACTCGTCGTTTGAGAGCAAACAAAGAATAATTTATTAGCCAGAGAGTACGGAAGTATCTTCATGTTTTTAAACCCCATAATGTTCAACAAAGTAACAAAAAATAGTGTTATACAAGGATTGAAAGGAGACGCCGTTGTTAGTGGGTTGTGACAGCTGAAAAGTATTTATGACTCAATAAACATGACATGAACAACACTGGCCATTTCCTGAGAAAATAGGGTTAATTTGTGCAATAAATTATCAGATAATCAATTATAATATTTATAGCTTTATTTTCATCAAAATCTGTATTTTCCTTTATCAAAATACAGCTGAATTGGTCAAAAACTTAGCGTTGGATAGAAAAAAACAATGTTTGAAC
Source organism: Caligus rogercresseyi (assembly GCA_013387185.1). Classification (NCBI taxonomy): domain Eukaryota; kingdom Metazoa; phylum Arthropoda; class Copepoda; order Siphonostomatoida; family Caligidae; genus Caligus; species Caligus rogercresseyi. The sequence goes on from CP045905.1 coordinate 1,848,058, forward strand.
TATTTTTTTAAAGCAGGAAGTAATTGTTAGCAAAGAAGAACCAACAGATGGGTTAATAGTGAAGTGTGGGCCGAATTCAAAATGCTAATTGCTTTAAAAATGTAGGCAAACACTAACATTTACGTCAGATTTGGGGTTCATCAATTTTAACCTATTCTGGGCTTCGCAACCTCCAGTGAAAGACATGTTCACGACGTAATGGGTTTAATGATTATAATTATATTATAGTTTAAATAGAGTCCCAAACCTAATCAGCTATCGAGAAGAAGAAGATATGCCCTTGCACCAAGAAAGCGGACGATTAGGATGATGCTATTGGCCGGCCTCAAGTTCACTTACTTTTCGATTCAGAGACCATTTCTCTTCAAACTCTTTTTTTGATTTATCTAAAAAATCTTGAACTGAAAAAAAGAAGAAAAAAAACACAAATTAGTAAAGAGGATTAAAAAGTTTGCTTACTCTATTTGGATTCTTCCATTTCTCTTCAAATTCCTCTTTCGCTGTTTCGAGAAATTCCTTGACTATAGAGTAGTAGTCATGTCAATTTGCGTGTTTGTGTGTATGAGAGATAGATAGAGAGAGAGAGAGAACATTGTTGCGCAGCGTGTTGGAAAGAGAAGGAACGAAAATAATCGTTAATTGATAGAATCCAAAACTAGTTTATTCATTGATATAAATAAGATAATAATAATTGTTTTCGGCATGTGTGATTAAAATCTTAAGACTAATAATCAGGAAACCCTCCCTCCTCTTCATGGGATATGTGATCAATTAAACATCCGTAACTCAATCAAGCTCACAATGTTGTAGCCAATAGTAGATGTTCAACAAAAAAATATTAAACGCAAAGAAAATGTTGGGCAATGTTTATTTTGTATTTTTTGTTATATCTTAGCCCCCCTAACCTACAACAGTCATCCACAGGAAGATGATCAATGGTGGTTTGTTATGAGCACAGAGGAGATATAAGGACATAGATAATTTATTCCATTCTTCATGCGTCATATTGCCCAATATAAACAAATATTATATCTCGATGATCAGTTACAATGACGTAGGTAGTAGTAGAATTTTCTCTACTATTGAAGGGAATAAGCTCTCTATGGATCTTTATATCCCGTATAATTTTTAAAGATTTGATGGAACCTACTTGGGAGGTTAATGAGGTAGCTCTGGAAAAACTATATTATTATTTCGTAGGTATCTAACTATCTTAACCCTTGTGGGGTGGTGTTTATATTTTTGTTATTCAGCAAGTGGTCCACCATTTGTAGGCTTTCAAACCAACACAATACGTTTACTTCATCATATATCAAACCATTTGAACCGACTAATTGGTTGATGTTAGATCACATTTATTAACCTATTAACTACTCATGGTGTTTTTCTTTTGGTAAAAGTGAAGCCAGGTTCCACAAACTGAGCACCAATCAAAGTTAAGTAAGAATGTGATTCTTTACCATGATATCAAGTATTTGCGGCTGGTTCAATTATATCGTATTTTTGCGAGTGTTCACTTGAAGCAAGTAAGCTAAAATACTGATTTGTGTATGAGCTACAACATGTTTTTTAAAGCAAATACAGGATCCATGGAATGTATTTATTACTAAGATAAAATATTTATTGCCCTGCCCACCCCAACTTCTACTTCTACCCCTAGTGAAAAGTATTTGAACAAACAAATCAGGAACCCCAGGAGTGTGTCTGCTGCGCCACACAGAGGTGAGAAATGCCTTTAAGGTATTTGTTCAACCACCCCTCTCTTCTTTTCGCTTCAAGACATTACTCATGGAAGATAATAGTAGTACGGAAAGATATATTAAAGGCATGACGTATACATAATAAAGGGATGGCTCAATTACATTTCAGAGCATTAGTATGCACACCATCATTAGGTGTGAGCAATTGTGGGATAATGAAGATATGCTGAAGTTATGCAGATTCAAATGGCAGAACCCATTACATTCATAAATTGCCACATGATGTCATAGGTGGACTGCAGCAGTTTGTAATTTAATTGAATCATTTCATGCTTTTTTAAACAATACAATTATATGATGTAAACTAGTTCAACCTTCCTATTCATATTAGAAGCATATTAACTATTAAAAGAAAATAATTATTGTCTTAGCGTAGCAATGCCATTACAAACGATCTATTTTGCAAGCAAAAACAGCATTGGTTTCTATATGCCAATTGTCTAGTAAAAATGTGTATTGACATAACGACGATCTAAAGAAACAGTATTCTATGCATGAAGAAAATTACAATTATTAACAATTTTCTATTGCCAATAAATGAAAATGCAGGTAAGCGAATTAATGCGATAATACGAATGTTTTCTGCATTGTAGAAGCATGAATTCAAAATACAATACAAATATTTAGAGGTTCTTAATGCCTTTCCAGTTAGATGTGGACTAAAATATATCATTGTATTGTTTTTTATTATTATTATACTTGATAGATGTAAGAGGCAGATAAATTTTATTAACGGAAAGTAAGATTATTAAAGCCTTGAACACTCAGGTGGTGTCAATCATTTTTCAATCAACGCGACTTTAATATTCAATACTTTGATATAAAGGAATAGCGTATTTAAAGATTTTCACAACAAGAACTTCTATTTTAAGTTTCTTGTAAATAAAAGTATTAAAAAACATACTTTAAACGAAAAGAAGTTCACGCGTAATTATATAATATTCGAGTATTAAAATGACATTTTCCATATTACAGACGAAGGAGTATTTTAGACTGTTTTTTCCGTTTCCCCCTATGGTTGTGTTAGTATTAATATAAGAAATAAAAGCTACCGTTTCACAGGTATTCCAATATGTGGGAGTATATGAAGTAGAAAAGAAATAACATTTTAAATTAATTTATTGATTCTCCTAGAAGCTCACTTTGATCACAACATTGACAGTAGTATTTCATTCCATTTTATTGACAATTATATATATATATATATATATATTATATATACATATATAATTTTTGGCAAATAATGTCTTCCTACTGATAAAGATAATTATTCATCATCTAAAATCCAACTTTGTCCAAGGTGTTATGCTACAAGCTTCATATTTATAAGCCGTTTGCAGACTTCCTACACAAAGAATCCTACCGGCTCCACAAAAATAATAGTAAGGATTGACTATTTAGTTATAAAAGTCAAATCTATGGAATGTCCGATAATTTTCTGAATCTTTGATAAAAATGAGACTCTACTACTTAATTGATAATTATTGAAAGGAGGGGGGGGGGGGGGCGGCGGCGTGATTCTCAGTGGAAAAGCGTGATGGGCTTTTTAAATGCTAAAGGCGGAGGCTAGAGCCCTAGCCTCCCGACAAATGGACCTCATTGAAAAGAGTATCTTGGGGGGTTCCACCATGGACTACTACTAATTTGTGTAGTGCGTCAATGCACATATTGACTCCATCGAACCAAATGTTCCCTACCATATTTAATCTGAGCTGGACACTGCTCAACGGTTTGAAGAGCTCCCATAGCTTCTTTCGGCAAGGAAGAAACTACACATGTACACAGCGACCACTTCACATTTGTCACTGAAGAGAGGACACAGAGAGAGAGAAGCTATTGAGCAAATGTCAGTTGACACATACGAAACACAATGCGTTTATCATTCTCCTCCACCTTTGGTTAAATTTAGACTAAACACACACAACATTATTAGACACAATAAGGGAGCCGTCAAGCAAGCAAGAAGAAGAAGAAGACATACATGTGCGTTTGGAGAGAGACTGGAGCTCTCTATAGGAGGGAGTACAGAGTTCTTCGTCGACAACGTCTTGCTTGACCAACGGTGCTGTGTCTGCTGAACTTGCTCCAAGGAGGAGGAGGAGGGCTATTGAAGGACGATTACCACCACTAAATACACACACACACACGCATCAAGAGACATATTTTTAATGCCATTCATAAGTCTTTTCATAAACACACACACACACACTGTGTTGACAGATAGCATCATCACACATATATGTGTGTGTGTATGAAGAATATAGGAGAGAACTGACCATTCGTAGGGGCTCAAACACAAATAAGGAATCAAGGGATATTATGAGTAGTGTGTGTGTTTTCCTAAAATCATAATAATGGCTCTTTGTCGTACACAGCCATGGAAATAATAATATTATTTATGGTTAAAAACAACAATCTGCTTCAATAGTTGAGAAAAAAAAGAGATGTAGGGATATATACATATAATATATATGTGATCCTCTGACGCAACTGTCCATAAAATAAGGAGGAGGAGGAAGACCAAAAAGATACCAATCTTGTACATAATAAGTTACTACTCCAAAGACCATTTTTTTTATTCGTGGTTCTTATATTTAGGCATACCTTAATAGATACAATGCTTCAAAAAGCAAGGTTTTTATTCAATGACCAAAATATTTGCTTTTTGTATGTAAATGCTGTTGTGATGATGATGATGATATTAAATTGAAGAGTACATTCCATGGCTTTATACAACAAAAAAATAAATCATGGTGTAGACACATGACAAAAATCGTCTTTGCTATCACAAAATGTAAAACTCAGACAAATTGTGGAAAAGCAATTTGTCCAGCATTAGGAATCACACATAGTTTTTACTTTGCAGTAGGTATAAAATAGTATTTTCAGCTCCATATATATATAGGCTACATAAATATATATATGATCATCAGTGTGAAATCTCCTATCCGAATTTGAGCTCTTTTAAAAAACACAATAAGTCAGTGGACCCTGAACGAAATAAATCAGACAAATGTTTGAAAAACGCCTTACAATAAACCTTTTTAGACAATAAAACTTTGCAATCATATTCAAAAATACCCTTTTGATACGATATATTTTATTGATACCATACTAATATTGCATTTTATTTACTTATAACAGCAGTAGGTATTATGTTGAAACTAATAGATGGCACACAAACAATAAAAACATTCTTTTGTGTCTTAATGATTACGAAGTCAATTTGAGATAAATAATATTATTTGCAAAGTCCTACACCTTTGTTTACATTATAAGAACATTAATTGCATTGTATTTGACTCTGCTTTGTTTAATCAGGAACTTTTCATGGAGTGACGCTCCCACATGTCTCTATTTTATGAGAATGATGACGGTTAAGGAAAGTTGTTGCTACACACAGCTTTGACCTTGTTGGACCAAATATGTTTTCTTATTCATTGAATTCATCTTAGTTGTTGTGATTTAATGAAGAGAGTATATTCATGGTTAGCGTGAGGAAATAATAAAAAACACTCAGAAATCATACGTAAGCGTCAATTCTTAGTAAATAGTATGCAGGATTTAAAAATAGTGTACTTTTTAAGTAGTCCCAAAAAACAGTGAGATCTATGATCTTCTCTAAATGCAATCTTGAAACAAGAGAAGAGTTCATTTTTGGCATTTCTTCCCCATTGCGCTAATTTGATTATAAGAAGTACATATATTTAAATATAATTTTGCAATATAATCTTGTGCCACTAAACTATATTTTGGATTAACAAACATTCTTGCTGTCTTACTGATATTTGAAATAATAAAAATACTTTTGAAACATTCATTATTGAATATAAATATAATTATACTCGTATTTTGATAATATGCATTGAAATATTAGGACTTGTCAATGCATATTGTGCTATAAAAATATGCTTACAAAATCTACTACCTCTGACAACTTCTCCTCTTCAACATTTTTCTACATTTAGTTTTTTATGGAGTATACTTGAATATTTTAAATATTTTAAATATTGATATATATTATATATACTAGATCCAAATATACTCATCATTAATAGGTGTTATATACCCTTAAAATAAAATTTACTCGTATTTTAGTACTTCTTGCCTCATTTAAATGTCACCAATGCCTTGAAATATACTTGAAAAAACCCTCATGTTATTTCATTTTACACAAAAATTTTTTAAAGATGAACATAGTGTTTCACAAGGATAACTATTTTCATTCATGATTTGAAAGTCTTTCAGCACAATTTGGGTAAATTCATTTGTTGTATAAATACCCAAAAGAAACTGATAACAAAAAATTAAGTAGTGTAGACTCAAGTTGTTTTAAGTAGTATCTTTATGTCGTTGAATAACTTTGCATCATTAAAATACACAATTTAGCCAAAAAAAAATGTCCAATGAGGTTGATCCAAAGAGAGGTCGAACCGTTGTCCCACAACTTTGGAAGTTGAAAGTTTATTTACTTTTTGCCTTTTTGTTCGATTGGGTTGAATTTTTAAACTTTTATCGTACATGCCTTATATTGTAACTTCACATTACGTAACGTATTTCATGATTAATAAATAATTATTTGCCTAAGAGCATAAGTCACATCTACCAATTAAAGTAAAAATTTATTATATATTCAGGAGATAGAGTTTATTTATCATTGAATCCTTCCTTATATCATGCCAAAACACTTTTCATCATTTGAGTGGTGTGTACCCACACACACACATGCACCCCTCCACATATCGCTAAAACACCCACGCAAGTCTTTGCCAGACGAGGAAGATCCCTTCCTAAAAGCTGTGCGATAAGCAAAGAAGCACTTGACGTCATGCCGGGTGATATAATAATAATTAGGGCATTCCTCTCTCCAAATAATTATCAAACAAATAGGCTAAATGTATTTTGCAACCGATATTGTCTACTGTAAAATGACACAACACGTTTCTGATCCCTCAACATTTTAAATCAATTACTGCTAATGGGAATTGAAAACACTTCCTATGATGTATTTTTACACAACTCTGCCTATTATTGTATTTTACGTTCGTTATGTATAATTTTAGATAAAGACATTTACCAAAGAAGAACAGTTGCCGAATGTTTTTAGTACTTAACAAAATTAGCACTTCCATAATTTCATCTTTATTTTTAAAAATATATTTGAATACAAAGCATAATACATGAAATCAACAACTATATCTTAAAAAACAATAACACTCCATAAAACTTAAGGGTGTCTCCTTGACTTCAACGTTGTTGTTGTTGTTCATTACAACAAACAATTAAATGTGTACTAAAGAGATCTTGTAGACATAGTGGATTTCGTATATAGTTCCCCTAATGTTACCTACCCTATACAAACTCTTCGAATGCTAATGTGATTTAATTATAGATTGCATGCAAATATATGAAAAACGCAATCTGTAATCTTATATGTGGGTTGCTATCGGCCTATTCTTGTTACAAAAAATCCTGAATCAATTAAGACATAGTAAAAAGCCAATCACCCTTCTTAAATTGTTCTATATTATAAAATAACTTTCTTTTGTAAGGTACAGGATGAGTGGCTGGATTCATAGCATTTTGTATTGCTATTAAAGAATACAAATTCAAAATGTAGGTTTCGAGGGTCTTGATGAGAAGCATTTATTTCATGAGTAAAATATATGCCAATACTCAAATCAATAAATACGTTTCTTAAGTAATAAAAAATTAAAATAATTTATAAATCACATTTACATAATAATAACGAAGTCAAAGACAACCACAATTCAAGGTGCTATTTTTAAAATTTAATGACAAGTCATCATATTCAGGGGGAATATTAAGAAACAAAAGTAAATATACTTGGTGCAATCATTTATTCTAATTAGACAGTAATTCATTCGAAGGTTGAATTTGCAATGATTGTACTTAGTAATAATATTTTTATGTAATCAAAAGAGTAAAGTGATAATAATATAAGTGGTTTCACGCTCAATATACTTTACATAAAAGAAAAATAAATCTATCAAAACCCAATGTATTTGAGATTATAGCCAATATATCAGGTAGTAATTTAGTGGCATATAATAAAATAAGATGTACTTCTTAAATGTATACATTATGATGATGGTGGACATTATGAGTACTCAATGCATACATTTTGGCCATGCATAATTCAGCCAAATAATCAATAATTGATTCTTCATACATTACATAAGACATAATAAAACTAAGTTGCCATGAACTAATGGAAGTCGCAATTAATAAATAATTCACCCTCGTTTGGTGTGCTCATTGTTGTTATTCAGCAGGTGTTTGGGCCATTTTAAATCAACAAAATTAAGCCATTATATGTTAAATACTCCATAGATATTTATTTTATCCATTTATGAGTTATTGATACTCGTTTTTTATATAAATGAAGTTGGGCCCCATAACACTCGAAAATCATACGAGGGTTAAGTGAGAAAATGATTAGTTACGATGTAGCTATGATCTAGATATATATATTATATATATAGGTATATGTATATATATAGGTATATATATATACACAGTGTGTTCCATCAGAAATGTAATTTTAAACTACAAACTAGAAGTATTGAAAATAACTTTAAACGTATTATGGATACGCCATTGGGCTCATAATGAGGGAATTTTCATCAATATAAAAAATTTGAATTGATTGTTAACCATGTGCGACCTGAATAATGTTTTCTGAACTTGAGAAGAAATGGATCATCCTGCGGTTTGGCAAAACACCTTTTCCTTCTACAGGACGCCGAGAATTTATACTTCACCTCAAAATCTGTGGAAGAGCACCGAAATCTTATCAGCTCATTGCAATCACGACAATTTTGATGATTTAAATGCGACATGTACCATCCACAAGAAAAATCTAATGAAAACAAAATAAAAAAGAACAGAAGCAGTGATTCAGGAGGTGAAGAGTTTCTTTGAAGAACCCTCCAGTTGCTCACTCAGAAAAGCTTCTAAGCAAATTTCACCCACCAAGACTACGTTGTGGAGGATCGTTAGACATGACATTCGATTCTGTATTTATCATAATACTTCAGTTCAACCTTAGTTTAATACTTTAGTTTAACTAATGCCCCCAAAGTGCAAAGAAGGCAGTTTGTCGGTGGATTCTGCAGCAACGATCCAACATTGACGATATAATAATTTGGACTAACGCGAAGTTATTTTCCCTCCATCAAAAACCAAATCGAAAAAAAGGACGTAGTGTGGACAAATGAAAGCCCCCGAAATATCCGTGAAACAAATGATATAGCCAGGAGACGATCAAAAACCTTTGCAAAAATGGCCTGAAGCTTGCGTCGTTCCGTCTTCAGGCTGGAGGGGGTAATTTCCTGCAACTTTAATAAGTCTTCAGAAGATGTGCCTCTTATGTAATAGCAATAAATTTTTTATGACCATAAAATTCTATTCTTTTCCTTTAAAATGATGTATCTATAAAGCAATTATACGTATTTTAAGTACTTTTAACTCGCAACTTAAAAATACATTTCTGGTGGAACACTGTATATATGGCTAGCTGCTGGCTTCATTAGAGTATAATTTTTAGACTTAAAAAGTACATAATTAAACGGGTTTTTTGTTAAATACGCAACAAATGTTAGCTAAATTTAAATGTCGAGGCAAAATAACAGCATATAGAAGGGTAAAATTTACCATTTGCAAGATAACCGAATGGTTTGAACCGTTTATACGTTTTTCTATTTAATAAAATGAATTCTAAGAAGCCCAACACCAATCAAGGGTGAATAAATACTATTCTTAATCATTTATATAAATTTGTGGTTCTCATTAATTCAAGCAAAAAATAAGGCTGCTACGTCATAGGAAGGCAAAAAAAAGGATTGATGAAGCCATAGCTGCTTTCTGATCACCAGCAACACATTGTTACTTAATATGTGACGTCATAGCTTTCACAGGGAGTAGTAATTGCGACACTTTTAAACTTTTTCTTCCTTCCTTCCTTTTTTTTTTGGCAAGGGACACATTTGAGAATATCTAGTGTATAAGCAAGTCTTTTAGAGTGAAAGAGAATTTATAAGGATGTTCAAGGTATAATAATGTGTGTTCCTAAATGCATTATTTCCCTCTTGTTTATCAACTATGAGGGGGGCAGGATAGAAAGAGAGAGAGAGAGTAGTGAGAGAAGGTAAGGGAAAGGTTGGTGGTAAGAGTAGCGTAGGGAGTAGAAAAAGGCATTGTGCCTCTTTCCTACTACTATTGTAGCTCTAATATGCCTTAAACTAATGTGTACCTATATAGTTGTGAATCATCAGCTTAAAAGAAAGTACATATTAATTGTAAAGTTGCTAATATTTTATAATATCTATTCTTTTATAAGAAAAAATACTATCATAAATGAAATTTGATATATATATATATTCAACCCTTTGTTAGGGGCCAACTGTTTTAAAGGTCACTTTTAGGTTTCCCTCGAGTGGCCACTATTGACGGGTTTGACTATATATAAAGGTTTTTTTAAAGGCACGTAATTTAAGTTGATAGGTTTTGAGAGCGCCAGTATATTTGTGTTTGACACCTGTGCTCATAATTAATTGTAGTTTCATCAGGAGCACCATGTACTCGCGAGTAACGCTTTCAAATTCTCAAAATCTGGTCTACACAAATAATCGATGTTAGAAGGACTCAGGACAAATATTCAAGGCGAAAGTGCTGTTGCAGTTTCATCCAATTCATGCAGAAAAAGTTGGGTTCAACGATTGGACTTAGTAATTGCACGTCATTCAAACGACATCAAATTTCATTAAGAAATTGTCAATGTCACAAACCTTTTTGGTTTTATCTAAAATAATGTGTGCTCTCGTTATGAAAACCTATGAATTAAGCCATCTTTATAAAAATATGACCTAAAACAATATGAAAATTAAGGTTATTCTTCAGGGCAGTAAATATGAACTACAATGCTCATTTATGTATTTTCGCAACTGCCCTGAATAGTTTTACTCTGTTTCTGTATAAAATTTTAGTGTATTTTTTTTTACACTGTAAAATTTTTGCAGTTAACCGAATAAAATGTTTTAACCGAACAATAAAATATGACCTTCCTCAAACTTCACTATTTTCATAAGAAACAATCAAAATGACGTGCTTCTCATCTTCAAGATTTAAAAAGTTATTTACAAACTTTAAATCAATGATTACTACCAAAGAAAAAAAATGAATCACATTTATTCAAAAATAAACTAAGAAATGTTGAAGTTTATATAATATCTCTAAACATTTCCCTTTAAAGAAGTGAACAACAACTTTGTAATGCTGCGTCTTCCCAAACTTAAAATCACTATAAACAAAGAAAAATAAAATTACATTAGAAACCCATCTAGATGAGGTGTATCCTCAAAAATATTAATGACATTTCTTCATTATTTAATGAAGAAAAACAACATGGATACTACCACCTATCATTTATTTGCTTAAACAATGGCATGTACCTCTGTTGACGAGCCATACCTTTCTGCATAATCCACTTTAGAGAAACAAATCGAAGAGCTTAAATTATTCATAGTATTATTATTTGGGCCAAAGAGGCAAAAAGCACCTTCCCTTATTTCCTCTCCTCTTCCTTCCATCGATTGATTAAAGAAATTCAATTTCCTCCTCCCCCAGAGTTTGCACCAGTGAAAGTAGAGAAAAGGGAGGGGGATTCATCCATAAAATGTTCTTTCAAATGAAGACACACACACACATAAAGTAGTTGTTTCTTCTTCTTCTATACTTTCAAGGTGAAGGAAAGCAGAGAATTACTTCTGCTGCTACTACTACTACTACTTTTACCAGCACCAACTTCTCCCTCAAGGAGTTTGTCGTCATCATGTCTCAAGCGGTATTTTTCCTCCTCCTCCTCCTTCTTCCTTTTGAAAAAAGAAAGAAATCGCACACTGCAAAATGAGAGCTCATTCTCTTTCTATAATATACGAAAAAGTTCATAGCAGTAGCAGTTAATATAATAAGACAATTGGAATCTTATCAATGTATTGGATGACCAATATACCTACTACTACTACTACTACTTCTTATCTTTCTTTCGTTCCTACTCAAAAGGAGGGAAAACAAATAATTATAATCAAATATTGAAGTAAGAAAAGGAGTAAAAACAACAACAACAACGTTGCTGATAATTATTCTTCTCCTTTCTATCTTTCTTTTCCTCTTTTCCTTCTCTTATTTTAATAATTTCGAAAATATCGATCTTTCATGGAGAAGAAGGGACAGAAGGAGATTCAATACGATAAATATCAATGCTTTTTACTATTCTACAAGTTCAGTAAACTTGTCTAAATTATAATTTTGAAGCATACAATTTTTAAAGGTTAGTTGTTCTTACAATAATTTCGATAACATCGATCCTTCTTGAAGAAGAATGGAAGAAGATGGAATCAGTAGCATGCAAACAACCATCGAAACCTTAAATAAAACCCAAAATTTGTATTTAAATATTTAAGATTATTATTGCAGATCTCAAACTTTAAAGCATTAAAAATACTTAATTTAACAAGAAAAAAGGTTATTTTTTATGCATAATTTCAAAAATATCGCGCTTAAGAAGAAACAGAGGTAAAAACATTATATACAGATAAACGTATAACACCACTGCCTTATATAAGACTTCATTCATTCAACTCAAATTAAAGTGTTGAACTCAATTTTTAAAGCCTCAAGAATACTAATTAGAACAGGAAAACAATTGGTTAATATAACTTTGAAAATATCCACCTTCTTTGACGGAGGAATAGAGCTAGTTACATAAGCATACATCCACAAATGCCTCATATAAGACAGTAGTTCAAATATTTCTGTATTTGTTATTTGTGAAGATATCGAAATTTGAAGCATTAAAAATGATATAACAGGAAAACGGTTAGAGCTAAACTTCCAACAATCGATAAAACAGCAATTAACAATACCTTATCCAAGTTATGCAATAAACATATATATTTGTAAAAACACATTAGTTCTTATCTGTTATTAATTAATTGAGATGCATTATGTTGATGACTTTAGTAAATACAACAACAGAGACAACTGCTCAGAAATAGTAAGCACCTACAGAAAATCTACAAATTGCAAATCATCAAAAGACTAAGATAACCCTAACTAACGTTAATGATCCTCATAGGTCATGAATGTGATATAATATTTGTAGTTTTAAACTGGAGATGGTCACTTATTATTTATGGTAGAACACAAAAGATTCTTCACGTTAAGTAATGAAATAGATTAAGATTCTTCACGTTAAGTAACGAAAAAGATTAAGATTCTTGGACGATATTTGCCCCACTGCAATAACCTAAGACGTATTTAAACGTCATCAATGCATTGGATACATCCTGAGAAGCCCCATATGTGCACTCATTTGACGCATTAACACCCAATATCTTGCAATCGAAGGAAAATAATAATACTTTTTGCATGAATTTACATGCTTCATAAAAGCTTAAGACAATGAAATAACTGTTTGTTTCATTATTGTAAACAATCCAACATGGGATAGAGTAACCCATGCCCAATAAATTACAAGATCTAGCAATGATTTAGTTGTGCCGGAATAATATTTATTTCCTCCAAATGAAAATAATAGACTGACATCCCTAGATATATGTTAATTTCATATTTCCTTTCGTAACTCCGTAAAGAAACTTGTTGAATATGCATTGATTTGCAAATACACACCTCTAATTCATTGAATTAAAAGTGCGTTTCGAATCAAAGCTTTACCATAACCAAGCAAACAAATACATTTTTTCATAATAAAAAAATTAAAAACGCCAAAGTTTTACAAGCTATCCACTTTCTATGTAGGAATAGAAACAAAGCTGTCTTTATGTGACACATGGGGGCTTCCTACTTGGGTAAATTATGTCTTTTTATGAGCTAAATTGACCTATATTACACATTTGAAAACGATTCATTAGGGTCATAAAGGATCATTATTACATGCTGCTGTTTTTACGAGTTGCTTCATCAAGTAAAGTGAGAAGCAATGCGTCAGGATTTTTACTGCCTATTTTAAGAGAATATAAGTGTCTCTGTAAACCAAATATGTGAGGTTTAAATCAAACTCACCTAAAGTATTGTCTTATGGAATGTCTTATATTAATAACATTTATGTGATGAGTGTCTATCTAAAGTACATACAATTTCTTCACTTAAGCACTTACTATGTTCCATATATTCTTGCATTAATATTATCAAGGTAACAAAATAATTTGAAAAATATAAGGTGAGCATTTAGTCGTTAATAATACGATGAGGTTTATCAAATAACTAGCTTTTCCAGCAAGGAAAGCATTGAAATGAATATGATGTCAAACAAATAACGTTTTGCAATGACTTTTGAAAGAGTGATTTAACATTTTACAAAACTAAGCAAGCTTCTTTTATTTTAGTCAATGAGTGCCTAGAACAAATTCAAGTGAAGACTGTGCAAAATTATTAATACCTGCAACCTAAAGGGCTCAGGAATGTCTATAACATATTCTAAGGAATATGATTACTCTATGGGCAGAAATAAAAGGGAGCATAAGAGCATATCCAGTGAGAGACTTTTGTTTGTTAAGATATAAAAATACAACTTTTCCCTTGGATAAGATTCGAATCCTCATGATGGATTATTTAGATTACAGCAAAGCAAGTCGTTCATAGTTGGAATATATAACAATATAAGTTTGTGCTAGATATTAATAGCATAAAATTAAAAGAGTCCAAGAATTACACAACCCAAAAAGATTTCTAACTTATCACTTCACAATCCATTCTTAAGACTAAGGCAATATTCTCAATGTATCCTCCATGGTTGTTGACATGGCTCTTAATATTTATTTATGATCTGTTTCTCATCACTAAGCAAAGCTGGAGTAAAAAAATACCTTTTAAAGCCCAAAAATCTAGAACAAAAAACTAAGAAATATGCGGAAAAAATGATCAAATAAGCAAAAAAATGATGAAATATGCGAAAAAATGATGAAATATGCGAATACATTTTCTTTTACAAATCCGTTCATCATCACCGCCGGGTTGGAAACTTTTGGCATTATGGCTTTCACTGTATTTATACGTACATATAAATTTCTTTCTGGAGAGATTTTATTTTTAAAACAAGTTTAAAATATTCTCTAGTGTTCCAGATTTTTATTCGCATATTTTTGCCCAGCCCTACTTCATCACATTCCTTTCTCTATTACTATTTATGTATTTAATATAGTATTTAAGTATTAATTTTAAATACAACCCCCCAAGACTCCTTTCAGAAGCCAATCATTCCCTAAAGGATTCACACTTAAAGCCACTCTCTTTTTACATACTCTGTATAGTCATCATCATAATCATGTATTGTTGTGGTCATAAAGAAGGAGCTCAAATTTCAAGAGATTAAATAGTTACATTTGTAACGTTAAAGAGAAGAGAGGGGGGGGGGGGGGATATTCATCCTCAAAAGATTTCTAAAGAGAGAGAGATCAAATTCCTGGGGCATTTTTTCTGATTTTTTTGTACGTTCTTTGAAGATAGGCGAGCGGTGCTTTTAGAGAAGACATGAAGCCGGGGGAATCACATTTCAGAATAAGAAGAAGAAGGAGGGGGGGGAGTGATAAACGACGTGCGTTACATAATTTTAATTAAGTACAACAACATATATTAACAATAGGTAATCACACACCATACACACACTTAATGCCGCTTCTTCATTCAACTGAATAAAGATGACAAAAAAAGAAGGACTTATTATTGAATAAACCTTTTTATAATTTTATAAAACATTTGGGGCAGGGCAATGGTGGGCAGCAGTTCAGGGCGTGAATGCCTTTGTGTGGTGTGTGTGTTTTGGCATTTAATCATAACCATTATTATTATGATTAGTAGTAGTATAATTACTACCTCAAAAAAATCCCATTTCCAAAGAATACCTACTCCTTTGGGGAATTGCTTATATAAACCTCACAGAAACCAGTTTACTGATGCCTGACCTTGACGGAATTGAGCCAAAAATATATGTATATATATGAGTGCTCTGATTCTCCTTCCCACAGGATTCAAAAACTTACCTAAAATAGAAATAAAAAGAGGTTATTCGTTGTAAGCATTATTTCATGCACATACACACATAAAATTATGGGTTATTCCAATAATAATAATAATATTTGGATACCTGCATTTGACTATTGCAATTATATGTTATTATTTTTATTATTCACACCAGCATATGCTTAAAGACTTTGCCGCTGAGTGCTTCTTATTCCCATTAAACTATTTGCCAACTACTGACAGGTTATCTTCCCAATGGGGGTATGAACCTTAGTAACCTTTACTCCTTTTTTTTCATTGCTCATAATGATACAATTAATGAGATGCAAGAATGTAAGTGTTGCAGTATGATGATGAAATGCTAATACGTAGAAAACTTATGGAGGTAACATCCAATTAATTACTATATTTAATATGCTGTATTATGATTATAAATGCATGTATTGAGTATTGCGTAGAAAAAAAATAATATTTAAAGTTTTGTAGGGGGGAAAACTACGTAGGATTATAATGGTTAATATGAATATAGTAATGAAATAAAGAGAAATAAATTAAGGATACTTGAGTGATGTGAACAACTAAAATATCAGTCGATACTTCATTTCTAGGCATTCAAATAATACGCATAACCACAATAACGCTATTAAAACGCTACCCAACTCATAAAAATCTATAAAAATCGTAAAATTTACTTCTATCAGGACATTTTATATGAAACTAACTTTCAATGAATAACTTAAACGTCAACAGATAAAGACTCTCCCAGGTCAGTGGCTGTTGAATATTTACTTGCTTAGATCTGTCATCATAGTGGCAAGGATGTGCCATATAAATGGACTTATAATCGAATATATAACAAGTGTTTTCAAAGCACTATATAAATCCTCTAAATTATATATATATGTATATATTTACTACTCTATTTACTCATGATCACAATAAGATCATCCTTGACGTAATTGTGACGTCATAATACATATGTGACACTTTAAGTTTACTTATGACGATAAATATCTTAAACAAACAAGAGGCTCGCGTCAACAATGACCATTTTCAATAACTACATCGTATTACAATACGTGCATACAATCCACATTTGTTATAAAAAATAATAGCCTTTAGGGCAGCCATTATTCATTATTGAATGGACTTATATTTTTTGTGCAAAAAATAATTACATATGTATTTAGACACATCCGTTAGGATACTGCAATTCCATGAAACCAGTTTAGCTGTAAAACAACTAGGGCTATATTTCAGGGAATTGTCTGGTTCTTTTACAACAACAGGGGCTACTAAGCTAGGAGTATATTTTCGAGCGTCCATAATTGCACCACCAGTAGATACTACTTTGGTAGTTACTATTTGTCTAACAAGGAGGATGTTAATAGATGAACAGTATAGCTTTTACCGACAAATAGGGGATGCATAGAACAGGATCGTATATATATATATATTGCCTATATGGTTCGATAGAATTGCATGCAATAGATATAAATAAGCATTATAGCATTAAATTAGTCTATCGAACCTAGGATACTCTTATCAATGAGGTAAACCAAAATGACCATCCCCTTTCGGGTGTATTCGAACCTGCACAATAAAACATTGAGAGTTGGATATGCCTTATTGCTCACGGCTATCGCACCCCTTCAACGGTAAATAACTTTCTAACTTTAGTATAAATGTAAATTTATACTATTATATGTATTTATATCATTATATGTCCCTTTAATAACGAAAATACAACTGTAACATCCATTGTTTAACATGACAATTAACAAAATAGGTCAATAATATAAATATTTTTTTAAAACATTGAAAAGGCTCAGAGAGCATAATATAATTTGACCATTTAAAAAAACGCTTCCACTCCACATTCAAGTCAATCCATTATAAAATGCATAATGTTAATAGAAACGTGTATTGCATGCATGGGCAAGAGGCACACAAAGAAGTCAAGTTCCGCATCCAGATATATACCCTATATTTGCGTGAGAGCATAAGAGTAAATAATGCCTAAAGGAAGGACATAAACCCTTTATTCTTTTATTATTATTATTATTACTATATTTTTATGCCCCATTTAAAGAATGAAACACATCTGATAAATGTTATTGACTCTTTTACAACTTATAAACTGATATTATTATTATATATGATGATATGAAGTAAGAAATTGGTCAAAATCGAAAAAGGAAAATTATTCAGGTGTAACGAATGTTGATAATGTGAATATAAATTGAATCATTACATTTACATATGGTTATTATATCTGGACAGTCTTTTGGAGTTATAATGTTAATTGATGTTTTTACGTAACTGCTCTGATATTACCAAGTTATCTGTATTTTTAGAGTATTTCATATTTTTTACTATATAACATTTTACACAAAAAAAGAGGCAAAGAAATGTACAAATTGACAAAGGACAATGATTTATTCTTATAGAAAAAGCATTGGGAAGAAGGAGGAGGAATGTGACGCAAGTCACTCATTCATTGCATTTGATAAATATTATTAATGTTCCTAATGGATTATTTGTATTGGAGGAAATGTCCTCACTCAATAATATATCATCTTTAAGAGCGTCAAAAAAATATAAAGTATTTTAGTCATATAAGGATTTTTTCACATTATTAATATACATCGCAGTTTCCAAAGGAAATCCATTTGTTTGACCTTTTTTCCTTGTCCATGTCTTCATCCGGACACCATTATCCACTACTACTACTGCTGCTACTACTACAATAAGCCTTTTGCACACCAGGGAAATGTATTTTATGAAAGAAAAGAGAATGCACATAGAATGACGGAACTGCAATCATCAAATTACATAAGGGAATTGCATTTAGAAATACAATAAGGTGCATATGGCGAAGGTAAAAAGAAGTAGATAAAAAGGAGAAGAAAAAAAACAGTTGGACCATCATATACATTTACTTTATATGCTTTAAAATTATCTGATTATAGGAGACTTTTGAGGTTTGAGATCCTTTAATTACTACTTCTTTGAATCATACACATTGTGCCGAGAAAACATTAGATATCTTGCTTTTTAAATTTTTTATATTTGAGACATTAGGAGTAAACTAGACATGTGTGCAAATGACTGATTTATGGGGACCTCTTCAAGGGAATACTATCAACTGTCGAGGTTTCAGTCCTTTCCTTGCTCGAAGCACTAATTGGATATATACATATATATCCTAGCCTTGAGTGTATTCTAATAACTTTGATAATAATGCAATAGAGATAGCATCCATTCTTCTAACTTCTTCGGTTCTTAATTACAGCTGTTGGAATGAAAGCCTGCTAGGGCAGAAGTTCCCTTAAGCAACAATCTATACATACATAATTATATGAAAAAACGAATGTTATTTCATTACTACGTTCGCACAGCATATCAGCAGCTGCCCTGCAATGTTACATGCCAAAAAAAAATATCACATTCTCAAGCATTATGAGTGAGTTAACTATTTAGGTGTGTATGAATATTTGATACATAAAAACCCCAAATACTAAGGACGCTGAATTTATTGAAGCAAATGATGTAGTGTGCTAATAATAGATTATTGTTATTCGTGGTAGGAGCAGGCGAAGGAAAAAGGAAGAAGAAGAGTTTTTTGTTCCCACCGTGTTTCACCATTTAATGAGCTCCTTCTCATATTTAAAAAATGCATGTTATATATATTTATACGGTTATACATTTCTTTGAAGAAGTAAAAAAAAAAGAAAAGTAAAAGAAAACCTGTTATTTGGTGCATACTATTATTATTATTATTAGATATAGTATTATTATAGGTATTTGGACTATATTACCACATTTATATGTGGTCTGATAGCTTCAAAAGAGAGTTTAAGAAGTTGATGGAGAAAATAAGTTAACCCCATTTAATATAATTACATTTTTTAAAGAGCAAAATATATAATATATTCGGGCTTATATAATATATTGCTACATTATTATTGTTTTAAATATTCATAATAGAATTAGTAAGCTATATTATCAAAAAGTTAATGAATAATATCTTGGATGGCAGCAATTTATATGTTATGTCAATTTGTGTTGCTTTTTAAAACTATAGATTAGTACAATGAGATACATCCAAATATAAATGTATTAATATTATTATTGACAACAAAGCGTGCAAAATGTCGTTAAATCATAATGAATCCAAGAGTCCATAATTTTTTATCATACAAATACAGAGCCCGAAACGAATAATTACAGATCCCTAAAAGAATCATCAATCATCGGGGTTTCAGTCATATTTTCCTTGTTTCAGGTCAAAGATACCCACCAAGTTCAACTGATATCCTCCCAAA
Source organism: Caligus rogercresseyi (assembly GCA_013387185.1). Taxonomy (NCBI): domain Eukaryota; kingdom Metazoa; phylum Arthropoda; class Copepoda; order Siphonostomatoida; family Caligidae; genus Caligus; species Caligus rogercresseyi. Next base: position 1,868,207 of record CP045905.1, read on the forward strand.
AACTAGTAGGATATTTGTTTTTGCAATTAAAAATAAAAGGACTTTTTATAATTGATTTACAAGAGTAGATCTTCAAGCAAGTAAGATTTTGATAGTCCAAAAACGTATAATTAATTAACTTTTCTAAATCATTTTGACATTGAGGAAAAAGTTGTACTAAGAAAATTAATTCAACCGAAAAAAACGATTCATGTTTGCAAAGTTCTTCACATACATTTGGAGACGAATATATATATATATATATATATACGTTGAAATTCGTGAAAAATCTAATTTGGTTGGCTGTACAAATATTTGTTGTTTATACCAAAGATATCCATTTACTTTCTTTTTATTGTTCGAAAATACATTTTTACTCGAACCTATAATACACATCATACAATTACCGAAATTACTCAGTGAGGAAGAGGATAGTTTTCGAATTTTATCAAAGACTTTTTGATCAGGTAGATGGGATAGAGCCGAGTTCACAACACCCATGACGCAAGGCTATTATATCCTCGAAGGAGGAAGATTCTGATGATATATAACAAACAATAATAATAATAGGAACTATGTAAAGAGGATGATGATATCAGGGCACAACCAAGTCATCCCAGAGGAACGAAATAATCAGGCCGCCGCCACACCACCACCAAGGAACAACAACACAATAACAAGGAGAGGCTACTGCTTCAATTTTGCGTAGTCTTTTATTTATCTCCTCGCATAAATGGCACACACACACTCACAAATATATATTTGAATTACTAAGTTAACGGGAGATAAAGGTAAACTGGTCCTTACAAACTATTTTTTTATAATAATTTCATAGGCCAGCGCTCTGCTTTTGTGTGTGTGTGTGTCTTCCCTTTTTCAGGCAGACGACGTAGACAGACATGATACACACACACACACACGGCGACTACGATGTAAGTCAAGATTTGAGAAGCAAATAAATTTGGGTACGTATCTTGAGTGTGTGTGTGTGTCCCCCCCCCCCCTCTCTTGCCTTTCTTTATGTGTGTATATATATATATATATATATATATATATATATATATATATATATATATATATATATATATACATAAGACGTCGTCGGTAGGTTGGACAAACGATGCTCAGGCACAATCAGGCTATAAGGACACAGCCATAAGTATAGCAAGCGATTGGTTTAAACACATATAAACCTGTTTATGATTAAACGAGAGCAGTACCAAGGAAAAAGTTGATTTGTCGTAAAGGATTGAAGGAACTCATATTTAGTATGTTTTGACCACGTGGTTTTGACAACATGCTGTGTAAAATATTATTAAGAGTGATACATAAATTAACTTTGATAGCTAAAAGGGGATTTTAACATCATTGTAGACCTTGATGGAGTATTATCTCGGTATAATAATTTTCAATTACAGAGTATAAAAAGACTTCGATCACACATAATTGTTGTAGTTGACGAATGTAACATACTCATAGCATGAGAATATGTAAAGGACAACAATATATTAAAAGTAACTATTCAGTATTTTATGAATTAAAACCTTATTAGAAAACAAGAGCATTTCCATGTTGTGAGTAACATAATAAAGAATAGTTGGGAAATTTTAAAAACTTATTTTCCCTCCTCAAGGAATTTAAATTATCATGGAAAGGGACTGGGTATAATTGCTTTCCTATGACGACCTATCCTTGAAATAAACACAAATCGGCTTAATAAATATAAAATGAATAGCAATATCGATTCTCTATTTCATTTAATGTCAATATTCCTTCTCTAACAAATCACGAACAGATTAATTAATTTTACATAAGTCGACCTTTTGAGAGATTCATGAGAAACCTTTGGATCCTTAAATGAACTGCACCAGTTTCATCAGTTAAGCAAGAACCCGAGACGACCATTGAATAAATTGAAATATTGAATTGGGAGGAGCCTATATATCAAAAATACATCTTTCAACGAAAAAAAACCCGAATTGCTCTTAGATTCAATTGTTCTTATTAAAACGACTGCATATGTGATGATGCCAAGGCAATAATCGATTAGCTCATCAAGAATTAATGTGTTAATTACCAAGTTTTTAAGACATATCAAGGGGTACACATGATTGTTACTACAACCAGTCTTGACCTATGCATGTATTTAATAATATGGCGGCGTTCATTGTATTATTTATTATAAAGGAAATCCCAGATTCAGTTTAGGAGTATATAGAGCCACTCTCTTCAGAGGACACACTCCAGCAGTTGGCTCACGCACAAAATAATAATGCTGAATAGAAGTGTGTAAAATGTATTTCAAGGTAATGTGCAGAATCCAGGTTAATTACCCCCTAACACACACACACACGAACACTATTCTCTTAATGAGTAAATCAAGTCTGTCGTTGTTGTTGCTCCTGCTCCCCCTCAATCTTCATATTTGCCAAATGCGCCCTTGCATTGACCGACGAACTAGACGAATTCTTTTGTCAAATATCATGTCCGATGGAATATTTTTCTCTTCAAGGTTTATTAATAAAAAAGTATGTCAAGCACACAAGGTAAATGAGTCAATAGCAGTGATCAAAGTTTGGCGTCCAAAAGCGTGAATGTATTGATTTGAAATGCCTTCTCCATAAATGTCATGATGGGCTATTATGCTACCAAATAATAAATAATTTTGAATAAAGGAGGGGACTTTAAATTCCCTGATTGGGCTAAAGAAGCAAATATGATTTTGGATAGAAATAAGGTGTAGTTTTTAAACGTGATGGATTGGAAAAAAAGGAGCGTTAATACTTATCATTATAAATATCATTATTACTTTCATAATATAATCCTTAAAAATACTAATAGAAACTTCACAATTCATGGCATTTCCTTTGAAGTGACTCCTACAATATCACATATTTTTAATTAATTGAGCAACTCCATATTGTTTACTCATCTACAGATAAATGGATCATCACTCAAACTATTTAATGTAAAAAACGTGCTACCACCAACTGAAGGCATTGTTTTGGTGGGTTTTTTGTCATCTCCAATTATGTCTGATGAAATATTTTGTTTTCGAGGTACAATAATGAGTATGTTATGCGCACAAGGGTGATATGAGTCCAGAACAGTCATTAAATATATGTGCATACAGCGTTTAAAAGGGTGAATTATTGATTTTAAATGTCATGGGCATTGTTTGCCAATAAATAATTATGAATAATGATTATTTGTCCTTTTATATTCCTTTCTTGGGCTAAATATGTAGATGATTGCGCTTGTACGTAATAAATCTTCCTTGGTGTGTAAGGATAATTAATGAATGCATCATGATATGAATATGTTTTAAATAATATTTAGAGCATAACCCCCCTTAAATCAACCACTTGAGTCATCTTAATGTGTGAATATTCTTACATAGATGATAATTGATTCCTACATTTTTAATTTATGTCAATCTATAATACAATGACCGTGTGCATATATTTAGAAACGGAAACCATTCATTCTTGAAATCCAATATATATAAATCAATAATTGATTTTATGTCCTTCCTCACATTCGTAATATTAATTGATGCCTTACATAACCTATAAGAAGCTTATATTTATGTTAAGCAGCTTGTGACTGTACAGGATGATTGATATTTAATATGATCCTGTAAAATATTTTTAACAATAATAATAATTCGGAATGAATGATTCCTGCCTTAAATTTAAATATTCTACATCAGTTCAGTTACATTGTTTGTATTCAAGGTCATACACACGAGAGAAAGCTGGACAAATGCCGATGAGCGTCAGAAATGTACATTTTATAATAACAAAAAATATATATTTTTGTGCATAGGTGAATACAATCCTGGATTACTACGACGTGACTAAACTCTTTCAGAGGATCGAATATACTTATACAAAACGTCAGTCTCACTCATTTGTATCCATACCTTAATTAATTAAAAACTTGATTTGTATCGAAGTAAGAAACATTTAAGATATTGAAATATTGTTAAACTTGGATGTTGTTCCTTTACAAAAATACTTTCACAGAAATTGCTTTCATATTCTTGCATTAACAGTATAACTTTATCTCACAACTGAAATAATACAAAGATTAGTAAGACTTCAATAGTTAACACATATTAGCTAAACCAGGAGGACGTTATAAGCATGTTGTCATTCCTTGGATATATGTCGAGTAAGTCAATATAATAATAAAATCGTTTTAGTGTTTATAAATGGGTAGGTTTGATTGTTGGTGTAATATCATTATTATTACTCGCATATTTGGGCGCCTACGGCGCCCATATGTTCATATTACATAAGTTTCTTAAAATTTGTATCATGGATTTTGTGGAGATGAAATAGGTTTTCTAAATGTCAAATGAGTTACAATAATTTTCCGTTTTGTACAAACATTCCTCATACATTTTTGACTTTGTACAAAGAATATGTTTTAAGTCACATGAGATATTTTTTCTTTTTTCCTCTCTTTACCTTGAAAAGAAGGTAGTAAAATCAGAAAAGGTAATTGTTCTGGTTCATTTCTGGTCCCATCACTTTGCAAATACTTTTATTAGGTCCGCCTTGACCCAAAGATTCCATAAGTACCTTCAAAGTTCAAATTTGTCCATAAATGTGGGAGGAGATAGCGTGCGGACATACAGACGGACGAACAGAGATTGGTGAATTATTATATAGATTATTAGTATTATTGGAGTATGTGTTATGGGTTAGGATAAAGTTAAACCACTATAGAGTAGTAAATTATCAAATATACTAGACATTTAGTAGCCTTTAGATATCATAACCTAGTAGTATTGCATCATACAAAACATATGATACGATGACATCTAAACTTCCCAATACAAATTAGTTATCAAAGAAGGCGTCCTATTTATCCATGCACCTTTTGTACATTCTTTAAAAAGGGGTCGGCAATAATCAAAGAATTGCGGTATTAATGAAGACAGAACAACGCCCTTAATATGGATACAGAAATCCTCCCTAACGATACATATATCAGTGAGGAATAAAAGAGAACAACAGTAGTAATAATAAATATCACAAGCAACTCAAAGCACAATGCCTACAACAGATGTTCAATACGCTCCATCACTCAACTGATATTTATGAAACTCATAACAGTAAGAGAACCATAATAATGATAATATATCCCCAAGCCGTCATTGTATTTTTGGTTGGCTAGGACGTCATAAAAAACAAATTAACAAAAAAGGTTATCTCAGCATGACAAGTCCCTGACAAATCACGGCAATTACGTGAAGAAGAAAAATAAGTAAAGATCCTTGGACCATTAATTACATGGCATATAAGGGATAATGTTTAATTTATAAGATTTCGTTAATCGTCAAACTCTTTTTTAGTACATAAAGATGTATCCTTTATAGGATTTGATTGTTTGTTGAATGCCTGTGTACTTTTAATTATTTTATAATTTGTGATATGAATTCTGTTTAGGGTATTAATTATCACTTAATTTATTAATATTTCGAGTAGTTTTATTTCGTCTTATATTTTCTATAAATAATATTGAATATTCATCACTTTTATTTAATACATCTTTCGCATACGAATAAGGAAAATCTTGGAGTCTATTTTCTTGTAAGCACACAATGAGCAAAGACAACATTAGGACTAAAGGAGAATGCTAATATTTTTAATAATGTTTAAGTGAGGAATAAAGGAAGTAATTCGACTAAGTGTTTCTATCAGTAGTCTTTCATTGTGATAATAAAATAATAAATATAGTATGAATGCAAAAAGAAAAATCCTAATTTGTTACGAGTTCAATAAAAGAAGGAAAAATGATAACAAGGGCCAGACAATGCAGAATTATGAAATGCAACAGGAATAAATAATAGCGTTTGTTCCATAAAAGTAAAATAATTACATACTTTGACGTCATTCATTGTATAAAACTGCTGTCACATTAATACAGTTGGATTGGGTGTGAGGGTCTCCTTTTAAGTGTGCAAAATAGAGGAGCTTAGATATTAATGATCTAATACAGATCAAAAATAAGCTAAAAATATAATTTTTTACGAACACAATTAGGGCTAAATAACTTTATGACGTCATAAGATATATTATTTTTAAATTTCTCATTATATGTAGGTAATTATAAGAAGTAAGAAAAAGTTTGCTCGTGTGCGTCCACATTTGGGAACTAAGAAATAAATTAGAGGAGGTGCTGTTCAAATGATTTGGGTTTACCATCAAAACCATATGTATTTATGAATACAGCACTCAAACTTCGAGGATTTCTTTCTTCTCTAATTCTTTATTAATTAAGTCGGAGTTCAGTTAGTTATCACACCATGTGTTACTCAATACCATTTATATTAACGTTCAATGTGGATAAGATCAATAAAAACAAATATTTGGTTTCATATTCTTTACATTCAGCAAGTATTTAAACATATACATAAATTAACATATGTTTTAAGTAAAAAATCTGTACTAAGTACTTTCGTCAAATATCTTAGGCTAAAGGCCTATGTTTTATGCGTAACTTCCTGTCTGGTTTGAAAATATAGCTGATAAGTCCTGTTATACTTCTTAAGAACATTAATTGAATTTCATCACGTCAACACAAGTAAAATAAATTGGCATTCTTCACACTCACATAAAAACTAATTATATTTGAGTTAAAGAACGGGTAAAAACTGACATTTATTAAGTGCTAAAAATCAAAACTTCCATAAACTCTTTGGTGACTAGATAACTTATAGATTTTATTTTTAACTCATTTCATTTGAATGAGTTAGATCCTTGAGGATATAAATAAAGCGTCATAACCGACTAATATATAAATTTCTATCGGCTGATACCGGATTAAATTCTGGTGAGATCGGGACAATCTTGGAGCTAAGCAAAAAAACCTGTCAAAAACATAATACTTGTTTTAAATAAGGATGCATACTAAATCTATCCATTAGCGTTATATCTTTTATTTAAGTGATACCGTCCCTATTTAGATTCCATAGTTGTGTACTCTGTAGTTCTTTCCAAATCCATGTTCTGACTGTTAATTAAATGACTTCCCTGTTTTAAACATTTTATTATCTTGTCAACTTCTATTGAACAAAAAAATTACTCAAAGCCTTTCCAAAGACCCATGTTGCCTTTAATAGCACTACTTCATATTTTGAACAATCGAAAACCATCATTGTTAATTAAATTACGGAAGAATAAGGACCTATCCTCTGCCCCCGATTATTGTACATGACTCTTGTTGGACACGACGATACTAGTATCACTATTTGTTAAAGTAGCATTGCCCCCTTCCTCCCTATCTGCTTTAGGCAGCGTTGCCTGATAAAGCAATCTATCACAGAACAAATATTGAATAGAGAGAGAGATCTAAAATAGAAAATAATTGTATAATAAAAATAAATTAAAAACGCAATTCATTTACCGTCAGGGAATAACCCACTAAAAATAGCTATTATCCAATAAAGCCCCCCTTATCAATCATTTAAAGTACATTAAGGAATAGAAACTTTAAAATAACGTTTTGAATACTTTTAATGAATATTAAATTTAACAAATAAAGGGCGTTTCATTATTATTAATTAACTTTGATACTTAAAAACAATTGACAGCACAAATATAATGTAAAAACGGCTTTTACCAATTATATTTCACATATATATATTATTATTTAAAGGTAGATTTAGCTTTGTATCTCATCCAAAACCTTATTCCACCTGGAGCTAAAATGTTCTTCTTTTTTTTCATCTTATAGTAATCCATGTATTTATAAAGAGAAAGACACCGCCTTTCCTTGTTGCATGTTATTAAAGTCATTATCTTTTTAGTCTCTTAGCATGGGTGAAGTATTGACAACGGCTTGAAATGCAATCTTCAATACTAACTCTTTGCATATTCTATGATTGTCATATTTCAATCGTAAAAGCCTGGCTTGACTTAAGAAGGATCAAAAATAAGTTTGTCAAAATGGAATATGTCGTATATTAAGCATACTAACAAACATGAATCCTCTGGAGGATGAATAAACTTATTCTCTCCCGTCATGGTTGGAATGAATGACAATATCCTCCTATAAGATATAAATAAACTTGATATCCAAAAAAGGCTACTGAACCCAGGGTTGATATATTCATTATTTTATCGTATTCCGTTGCAAGGAAACCATAAATTACTTTTTGAAGGAAAAAATAGAAAGACGGGAGGATGCATACTGAATTTATCACCGTTTCTGGAATTCATTATTGATTTAATATTGAAAAAAATAGTCGAAACTATAATTCATCGATTTTAAAAGATATCGTGCAACTATAAAATACTCGATATTTGAAAAAGGCATTTGCTCTATTCATAATTCCATGATATATAGTGAAACCACTTAATTATTACTAGGCTGTAGCGTTTCATTGGTTAAATGTTAAATAATTAAGTGTAATTAAACAGATGGATTTCATAATATATGATGTTAAAGACTAATTTGGAATATATGAACTATTTTTACATTAACTTAAATAAAATAGTGATTTAAGGTACCCATTGGAAGTAATACCACATTTTTCCAACAATGAATAGGAGAAACTTCATTGTTCAATTGAATATAAGGCTAAATATTTTAGGGACAATTAAAGAAAACGATTATAAGACTTTAATTTCCTTAAATGTCAGATTATTATCTCTAGAAACAGTCAAAATATTTTTGTCTTTCTATGAAAATCATAAGTTTCAAGAACGAAAGAAGTCAATCTTTTTCATAGTCCCTGTTATTAATTTCATTATCAAGCTGTCATGATAATATACAAATAGCAATATTCGGAGCAAGTTTCAACATATAAAATACTAATAAATACAACCCAGAGAGTAGGACAACAATACTGCATGGTTGAGAGACGTTAATCTATTCACATCAATTCCTTATCAAACTAACTCTCATGTTAAGGGGAAATATTTAAAAAAAAGCTGAGACACTTAACCCTTCTACATTCAATACACACACATAGAAGTAAGTTAATTTAGCTTGATATATTGAATTACTTATAAGAAATGGGACGGCTTAGAAGAATTCCTGAACGAATAAATACATTTATAAATCTTCATTTCATTCTTTGCGGCAAAAAGTTGCAGATATCTATTTAGAGCTACAGTTGTTGTAGGTATTTGATTGGGTTATTGGTTATAAATATACAAGTTTGATATATATATATATATCGTATGTCGTTCGCTTAAAAAAATTATACAGTAACTTACAGGTTTGTAATTATTCAAAATGTCCTCATGAAAGTCTACCGCTGGCGAAAAATACTATCCAAAAACTAGTAGGTTTTACTTTTTTAAATCCTTTTTGATGGGAACAATCCCTTTCTAAAAAAAGGTCGTCACTCTTATTCAGAATGACGAGCGACAAACGAACGAGGAACGATTCAATTTTATAAAGAACGATAACTTTCATGAACGACAAACAAACGACATTTTTCGCGAACGTCAACAAGTCTGATATATATAAATATATACATATATATAGATGTAATTTAAAAGTAGGTATAATAAGAGGTGCCCCTATTTATGTTCAAAAAAGAAGGAGAGCATCTGCATGCCTCTTGCAATTAGGCACTAGAAGCAAGCAGAGTGAATATGTATGTATATGTGTAGAAAAACGAAATTATATGCTGCTGTTGTTTCTTCCTCTTCTTCTTGAAAAGAGAAGTTTGGGCTGAGAAGAGAGGGAAGAAAAGTTGGAAAGCATTTCCCATACACACCACACACAATAAAAAAGGAAAGAAAACGAGTCTTAATACAACATTACTATGAGTAGTTGGTACTACTATTATTATTATTATTATAACACAGTTGATTCTCGCAATTTGGTAGGAGAGAGTAACGTATGATGTATGATTTAGGTGTATCTAAATATATACCCTTATATTTATGTTATGATGTTAGTTAATAGAGGCGGCAATAATGCATGTTTTGATGAATTCAAGAAAAGAAAGAAAGGAAGGAAGGAAGTAGAGTGCCTCCTCCTCCTTACTCTTCTTCCTCTCACGAAAACAACTTCTTCTCCTTCCTTCACTCTCCCTCTTGCTCCATGAAAGCAATGTCTGACCTCACACGGCGGCTTTTTAAAAACTAAAAAGCACCTTAGGTGAATTGACAGATATATATATATATATATATGTGTGTGTGTGATTTAAATATCCAAAAACTGTGACATAGAAACAGCTGTATTCACAATGACAGTCGATAGTAACTCTTGTAACTTGGGGTTTTTCATTGCTTTTCTCCCTAAATATAATGTCGTGTATGAATGAAAGAAACTTCTTAAAGTCATGTATGAAGGGACAAAGAAATCAATACTTTTAAAATAAGCCGTTATTATTAAGTTGTCTCCTTATCCTTATTAAAGCAAGGTACACATCTGTTTCAAGGAAAAACACGTACAGAAATAGCAGGCGAGTAGTAGTAGTAAGGCTGTTGCTGCTGTATTTTTATCATTGTTGGGTCCTTCATCGTTTCCCTCTTTTATGGTAAGTATCCGATCATTGTTGTGTCTTAGAGTGTTGGTCAATAGATTTACTTCGTTAGGAAATGGAGGAAAGAGAGTATAAGAACTAACTATTCTTATCAACACAGGGACGCGTTGGGTCAGAGAGCATTCTATTGACAATGACATAGGCTGAAAAACATCTGAAGGGACCTTAAAGTAGGACGTTTCTAAGTCAAACTATTACTAAATAATTGTAGAGGCCAGCCATAGGCATCGGATTTCTTAGATATCTACATAAGTTCGCCATTATTTATAATTCTCAAGTCAATGGAGTCACTGAGATGTTATGATAGCAGCCTCAGAAGATCTGAAGCCATATGGAGTCCGTCTATCTATGGTCTTGAATCGGGCTCATTCCTTATAAGCTTTATATTTTGACTGACAATTTCAGACCCTTGAAGAAGAAGTCTACAGCTGCTGAAGCCACACTAAAGTATGAAAAAGCGTGCTCATGATACCGAGTGACGACAGACAGTCTTCTTACGACAGTGACTTCAGTTATCTCTCATTTATTTGAATAGCAGAGATCATACAAAATAAATGATCCATTATCTTTTATGAGTCCTGTTCTCGCATCAATTCATTACCGTTTTCCGCAGAGTCTCCCTTTTTGGAGGTGGCCGTGTTGCCCATGGCGAAGGATCAACCAACGAACGAAGGAAGGAGTAAAGTGTTGAATCTGTCTGATGACTGACCTGCCTGCCTGAGGAGAGAAGTAGAGTCGAGTCAAGACACCGAATCTCACGGCGAGACTTCTCAGAGGGACAAAGCTCTCATCAGCGATGTCACTCAACACATCAACACACCCAAACACTCTTGAGCACACTTTCAAACAAGTGTTCCTCAACAAGGATGGGTCTCAACGGGATGCTGCTCAGAGGTTTTCCAAGAGGTACTCCACGAAAAATGATCAACCTCATTCCATGGCGGCCCACAAATGCAAGGGAGTCGGGAGGGATCGAACGACAGGATCACAATTTCTTTGAAGGCTTCAGCGTCTCCGGACTGCTGGAATCACGGCACTTCTTCTCCACTCTCAGCACACACCAACACACAAACACACACACACACACCAATCTTTTCCCAACACACAGAACGATCTCAACTTCTTCCTTCAAATCACTCTGACTTCTTCTGTCGGTTGCTCACTCTCTCTCTCTCTCTCTCTCTCTTCTTCTCTCTCTTTCTTTCTCTCTTCTCTTTACTCGCGTGTGGCAGCCCATCCACCACGTCGTCTCTTACTCCTTTTTCCTCTTTACTTATGCTTATGCTGCCCAAGGAAGGCACGCCCGCCGATATTCCTGTCAAGAACTTACTTCGAGGAGGACTACAACAAATAATTATAACAAGAATAATGGTAAAAAAAGAACTCTTCTTCTTCTTAAAAAGGCCTGAGAAACAGCTGAGAGTAGTCGGATAACCTACTATAGATCGAGTCTCTCTTCTTCTTGTGTTGCTCCTCCTCGAAACTACTTTATAGTGTAGATTGGATGAGGAGGATCAAAAACCACTTTTGCCTCATGTAGAAAAGGACTGTCCAGGAGTGATACGATGGAGGTGCACAATAAGGGAGAAACGAAATGTAATATCTAACAAATGAAGGTGTTAGATAAATATATTTATTTTATAAAAAAAATACCCCATTCTTGACTATCCAAATGACATACACACATAATGAGTTTAACCCTGCAAAAATGACTTCAATTGCCATTCAATGATAAAATTAATATATTAATAATAAAATTCATATTTAATGAATAAAATTCATATTTGATGAATAAAATTCATATTTAATGAATAAATTCATATTTAATGAATAAATTTTATATAATTAATTAATTCATTTTTAATGTATAAAAGTCATGTTTTAATAAATAAATTCATATTTAAAATAATAATTTAAGTTTTTTTTATAATTTCGTACTTTTAAGCGACTTTTTGATACTTTAATTGAATATATTATATAAATACAAAAAAGTAAGGTTTATAATTTTGTTTATAAAAAAATGCTTGGCAAGATTGAACTTTTGCACAGTATTTAAAGTTCAATGACGATTATACAAAATGGTCCTTGGATAAGTGTCAAGATACATCAATTATAATTGATGTAAGTTCGGTGAAATGAAAGAAATCGTAGAAAAAGAATAAATTAATGTAAGCCTTAGTTGATCAATATTGTGTTTTTAATGTTAGGATAATGGCTACTCATTGAAAAACAGATATTATTTCAAGAGGGTTCGAATGGTGTCTTGAGAATTTATCTGATAATGCCTATTGTTTATGTCTGAAATAACTTTTTATTATTTCCATCACTAATCAGTTTGTTTTCTATTATCTTCTTAGTAAATAAAGGTCATTATGTTGGGCCGAATAGACTCTCAAGCTTTATTTATCTTTCAGAGGCATTATAGAGGAAAAGAGAATTCCTTTTTTTCCCCAACAAGTAGCCCTTACTAACTATATCCATCCAAGAGTTTAATCAAAAAAATATTTTTGCACACAAGTCTTTTTAGAAAAACACTTTGGGCTCAAATATATCAGAATCCTAGGAAAAAAGAGTCAAGATAGAGAGAAAAAATATTGGCATACATAAAAAACGGTTAATATACGTGAATATGCCAGTTTTGAATGGGCTAACCATAAATATGGCCCAAACAATTAAATTGCAAACTATTATTCTTTATAAAAATACGATTTCAGTGAAAAAAAATTATATATAGCATATTTTGATGTATTATTCCATTCAAATACATCAAATGTAAATTGACATTGTTCTGTATGTTTTGATTATTCTAAGTCGAAAAACTTCAAAACGAATTGCGTTAAAAACAAAACATATAGGGGCATTCTGGTCTAAAATTATTGCGTTGGAAAATAACGAAAAACCAGTGGTGCCATGGTGACGGCCCGAATGGAAATCACATTCGGCCCGTTACGTCAGTGGTTGAGAAGTGTTTTTTAATAAATAAATAATACTATGATACCATATCAACAAATTTAAATCTACTTTTGTTTTTATGTCTAGTGCATGGTCTTGCCAGACCTAAATTGTACCAGCAATTTGGCCCCCTTAGGTCCCACTTGAAACAATCTGTCCCCTTGACCGATCTCACCCTGGCATCCCTGACGTAAGCCATCTTCTACTCATTTCTCCTAGGACAACGTGTTTCTCTTGACCGTTTCTCCTAATATCGGAGATATCTTGTCCAATTCATCCATAGAACTAAAATTTCGTTTGAGAATAGTACATAGAAATCCATTCCAAATATCAGTTTCTTTATTAATTATGAAATTTACTTAGTATAAGATCTGCCTTGGGCATTAGGTTTCTTACTGGATTGACGAAAATAACCCCCCTTAAAAAGATTGTTACATACATTCAAACCTTTTTCCATAGGATCATTTTCCTAGAAAAAAAAATACCATAAATAAAAAAGAAACAAATATTGCATCTATTCTCTTCCATTATATATACAATTTATATACATATACAGGGCAGTCATACCAGTTATATATCAATCTTCAGCCCTCAATATGAATGTAGGCGCTCACATACTATGGGATGCAATCTCATAATGCTCTCGTAAAAGTCTGCCTTTAAAAATGTATGGATTTACATTTTTAAGACGAATACTTCTTTCATAAAAATATCAATAAAATAAGAATGTAGAATTGGATGGTTGAATAAGCCAATATAAGAATTTGGCGATAATAAAATGTTGAACGACATATTAGCCTTATTTGGCAAAATATTTTTTCAATATTTAAAAAGGTGAGATTTGTACTAAACAGGTTGCCGCGTAATGCTCAATTACACACTTTATAAAAGTTTTATACAACTTGCATAGTTTGAGCATATATCAATGTTAAATGGATACATAGCATTTAAGGATTTAGTTTTTCCTTTTCTCTTCATATCGGACAAAACCAGGGGTAAAAGTGGTTTAGAGTTCTCGATGATTTTCTGCATTTTTGCAAATATTTTAACTACAAACAAATATTTGAAAAATTGCTGTTTGAAATGTTGTCCATTTTCTTTTATAAACCCAACGTACTGGCCTTGAATCGTTAATCGGTACGACGTTACGGCCAGTTCCGACTCGCCTTCAGCCTTGGAGAATCAAACAAGTAAAGAAATGAGCCAAAGTTTGGTAAATTTATAATCAAGTCAATTTTTATCTAGCCATCATTGAATATTGCCTTCGTTTTTGCATCTGTTAGGTCAATAAGATTTATTGAAGAATGAAACTAGGTAAATTCATATTAATGATGTATTGCTTGCATCAATTTCCTTTCTTCGAGGTAAAATGTAAGTAAAATATTGATAGCAATATTATAGGTTTATATAAAAATCAATAATGACATTGTCGATATACTTACAACATGGCATACTATAAGCATATGATAAAATGCTATGAGTTCATAGTCAAAAAATTAAACAGAGCCAAGAGACACTTTATTAAAGTTAATACTTTAATGAATATATTCCAAAACTATTTCATTCTGAAGGAATATACTACAAAACACAATAAGATACCATATATTCTTCTGGCTATTAGAAAACAGGACCTATATTTGCTGCTCGTTGTTAAAGAGCACTGATATAGTATACGATAAATGCTCCCAGTGTTATGCTGTCATGAAATCAAATGAATATATAAAAAATACTTCTTCTTTTAAGTAATTGGGATGACTAATCATATTTTTTTATCATGAAAACGAGTTGTATTACCACTTTTATAAGAAGCATACAATATTTTTTCATCCAATTGTGAAAATGAAAAAATATTTTTTTGATCAATCTCAGAATAAGAATAATATTTGCTTATTCTTGTTTTTATCCATACGATTAATAAATAATTATTATTAAATATATGAAGTGCAAAATGTGCAACATTATCGTCCTCGAGGGCCTACTTGTACCACAACATAAAAAACCTCTTCAAAAACGTTGCATTACATTATAGTTCATCAAAGTGGCTTTAGAGCCTGTAAGGCATACTACGATAGTAATGGAAGAAGACTTTAAAGTTCAGTATTGGTTTTCAGGAACTTCATTCATACTTTTTCGCAGCAATAAAGTTTGTAATATCCATTCATCAAAATAAAACTCCCTTTCTAATGCACTACGTTTGAAATTTGTTGAATGCTTTTTACATCAATATTACATTAATTTATTTGTACTTGAATTATTAGAAGCTTGCCCTTAGATTTGCATATCAGTAGAATCTTTTTCCTTAAAGTTATATTCATGACAAAATACATTTTATAAATAACAGATCCAGGATGACTCCTAATTTGAACACTTGAGCAATAAATAGAATATGTCGTAGCTTGTTATTTGAATTAGAAATATAATTAGGAACAAACACGTTAAGCGCAATAGCGTCAATAAGCTAAATGTTTGTGTAAACGTGAACAAGAACAAATGATAACTTTGATCAGTATAATTCAATATTATGCAAATGGATAAAAATAATGATCTTTCTATAAATGAGTATTTATAAACTAATCATAACTACGTTGTTTATTGTGCTTCGGATTTTTATACCTATGTTTTTTAAAACCATAAAAACATATCAAAAACCCCACAAATACACGAGCCTTTTAACTAGATGCAAACATCTATGGATGACAATAGAAATAGCTGTAAGCATTGTTTTTAATGCTATAAATTTGACTCTATCCATCCCCCGATCGCATTACTCCCAAAGATCTAATAAATAAGCGCTTGTTCGTAAAAACACATCAACTCATAGGTATATAAAAACTGAGAGAAGACTTATAAGTGAAATACGTTATTACTATTTGTACGCATTATGGAGGGTAATAGGATTATATTTACAATATTCGTGGGAAAATGATTAATAGGAGATACAGCTTACCCCCCCCCTTACATTCCTTTGATGATGTCATTTACAGACGAACCATCAGATAAATAATGGCCTATATCCATGAAGGCGCCTATCGTAGGTTAACTTACTGTATTAAAAATAATATTAGCTGCGACTAGGATAGGAGAAGATCTCAAATTAATATACCTAATTTATAGTGCCTAAAAATATTACTTAAACATAAATATTGTTCGTTAAAGAAGAAAACACTTTGCGCAAAGAGCATTTGATTCCTTGTTTTGATGAATGGGATAACTTATGAACTTCCATTTGTCGATATATAATAAACTCATACACTATCAACGCAATCAGATAGGTCAGTGCGATAGCATGCTCTCAATGTTTTAGAGCGCAGGTTCGCCCCTCAAGTGGGAAAAGTCAATATGAATTAACCTCGTAGAAAATATTATAGGTTCAAGCGAGTAATTCTAATAGAGGCAAAAAAGATCTGGTTAAACTTTTTATATAGTATGATAGCCCATAAAAATATGCAGAAATAATAGCATCAACACGAACACCAATGACTCGCTAACTTGCAAAGACTCATTTAATAAGAATGCCACATTTAGCCATAAATTGTGATGTCACTATTATCATATTTTAACATACAATGTAAGGCTTTATTTTCCTTATATACATTCCATGCCCTCTTTTTAAAGTTCCAAATCAAAGAAAAGCTAAGAATGCACATGCAGTTGCAATGCATCAGTAAAACTTGGCTAGAATACGGCGCCATAAATATTATCAAAGTATAATAAAATAACTGCTTGCCTTGATGCTTTCAATATATCATACAATTGTTATTCAACGACATGAAGCCAAAAATGCACTCCTAGAATAATATTCGTAGAAAAAGTTCAAGTTGTAAAAATAATGTTGATCCCCAAAAAAGTCCCTGGAAGTTAAAAAAGTGTGCAAAATTGATGTAAAGTTTTTTGTGGTCTTATCTTAAATATAAGAAATAATTAATGCCATAATTGATATTTCCCAAAATATAATTTTCTAGAAAAAGCTAAATCATGCTTCATCCCAATTGGTGTATATATATATATAATTTTTTTTTGCCTATTTGGTTCGATAGAATTGCATCCGACAGGATAAAAATAAGCATTATAGCATTAAAATTAGTCTATCGAACCTCGGATCTTATCAATGAGGTAGACCAAAAAGTGACCATCCCCTCTCGGGATTCGAATCTTTGCCCCCAACATTGAGAGTTGAACACGCCTTAGCACACAACGGCTATCGAGCTCCCTTATATTTCTTTTGTTATAAAAATTATTCTTATCCCTTGACTGTTCAATATTTCATCAACCTATATAAAGACCTCATTAATCCATATTGTTTGTTTATTTCATCATAAAAAGCAGGCCTCAACTCGGAGACCTTGGGTCTACAAGAGGAGTGTCCCAAAAACATTATTTATTTTTTAATACAATATGTATACAATCATGGTTTAAATGCAAAATTAATTATTTTTCGTAATTCAAACTTCAAGGGAAGAATGATGTAAAGCACAACATTTTCTTCAATCATTGTGATACTTTGTGAATGAATTTTTTGCAGAGTTAGTATCAGTTTATAAAGGTGAATGGAGAGAACACGTGGCATCTTCGGGGGTGTATATGACGCTTTTATTCGGAACGGACATCTCGAATAATGTAGTTTCCAATTTTCGAGAGATGGGCCGCTGCACAAAGATATTATGGAAACAGTCTCCAATATACAATAATAATAGCACTTGGATATTCATTCACCAAAACAGGGGCAAGGAACCTTTTTTTAAAACCTTTGTCCGCCTGAAGAATTGGAGAGTATGGCTCTTCGAGATAATATTTATATTTGCATGATTTGGGCGATGACTCTGTTTTTAAAATGGCCGCTTTTATTCCCTCTCCAAAGAGATGCTAAAACACATATGCCTCTTTACCATGGTTTTTAAAATTACGTGATCAAGATTTTAATTCACACTCTGCAAATTTGATAGCGGATGAACATCTCAAGAGCTTGAAGTACCGCAAGAATGGAACAAGAATTCTGCTGTCCATGCTGGGCATCAACGACGGAATTTTTTTACAGCCAATTACAAATATCGGCAAGTTAATTACATTCTATCACATTGCAAGGATTGCGTGACGTATGTACAACAACATTAGCCATGCATTTAGTGACTGCCCAGCTTTGATTATTATAAAGAATTTTTAGAAATGAATTGTACATATATCACTAATTTTCGAAAGCCGAATACCTAAGAGGATACATTCTCTTTGGCATTACAACGCATGAAAATAATTGCAAGTTGAAGAACGTGCAATAACGCGGCGACGAAGCAGAGGCCTACAAAAGCGCTGCAAGAGATTTGCAGTAAAGCATTTCAAGATCCCCATGTAAGCCAAGAAGGACCCCAGCAGCTGCAGTAATTTAAATATGTTCCACGCCTCTCGCCAATCTACGCCAAAATCTCTACAGTTTATTGTAAAAAATATAAGAATTCAAGACTTCAACGACAATTTAATTTATTGATATATGTTTTTTGTTATTTCTTAGGATTGATTTTAGATTTGTTTTTTGTGATGTGTCTTTTTTGTAGATGAATTATTTGTTTTTTGTTTTAGGTCTTTAAAAAGGAAATTAAATGTAATTACTATGATTTTGAAGTTTTAGGTCTTAAAAAGGACAATTTTTCCTTTTATACTTTCCTGTTTATATTCATTATTATTTTTGGATCTATTTGTATATATTTTTCCTTTAGAATATTTTGTATCCTATTAGTGGACCCATTTTTACTTCTGATGTTCTAACTGTTTAATTTTTGCCAAATAAAGATTTTTGTTAGATGAGAAAAAAAAAAATCGTCATGATCAAAGTTAGCTTTAAAATACTGAGACATGTACAATTGAGACCTCAAAGAGACGTTATCTTATAGATTGGTGAATAATCAAACTTCAATAAGTAAAAGAAAGAAAAAAAACTGGATTATTTTAAATTGGAACGATAGTGTCAAAATCTTGTTTGTTCTATAAATATATAGAGTATTTATACAATATTTGGAAACTACAGAGTCGTCAATTCTTTATCATAGATTAGCATTCGCCTTACCATACAAAATATTTGGCTCAGTGATGTTATGATGAAGCTATGCATTAATTCTCTTTTTTTTTCATGAAGCAACAATATTATACTAAGATATTATGAGAGAATGATTTTTTATTCAACATTTCTATTTTGAGATATATATAAGGAAAATAAATACGTATAAAACTTAAGATAATAGGTAAGTGAAGATACAAATTAATATAATGAAATGATTTCTTTGATATTGTTCAATTTTATCGAAATATATTTTATTAATACATATCTTCTTATGCTGTAACATTACATTGAAAACGGACACAATATTTATAAGTCATTTGTACTATGATGTTAAAAAAAGATTATATATTTTCATGGGTAAAAATAATAAAAGTATGATATGATATTTGTTGTGTTGTTCTTCTGCCATTGTATGAATATTAAATTATAATATTATTTATGTACTTATCACAATTACTTTGGCATTTGTAGAGAACTGAAAAGGAGTACTTTAAATTTATCAAAAAGTCATTAATAATTATTGATGGTGTTTATTTTATTATTATCTTTGATGATCATTGGATTATATATATATAGATAAAACCTAAAGTCGGAAATATGTTTAAAGTTTTTGTTGATTGTTAGTTCAAATGTAGCTGCTGAATGGATTCTCATTGTAGTAGGACACATTTCTTTATAAAATACGTTTAAAACATACATATAAGTAAAAAGTTTCGCAAACTTTAGAAATAAGAAATTATATTTGGGCAAAACCATCTAGAAAAAAATGTAGAGCGAAGCTTTAAAAATTATTGGGAATTATATGCATTTATGAGTCATTTTGTCACTTATTTCCAATTTTATCCTTTTTTAATGATAGAATTGATAATCATAAATGAACTAGAATACATCTAAAGAGTGTAAAACATACATACAAATATTGTTTTACACTGGTTTCAAAGTGCAAATCTTATAAATTTCCTTTTTAAGTTGCCTAAACATTACTTATCACACAATACAAATATATACCCTAACTCATTGTTGAGCGACTTGCCCAAATATTTGTTTCTAATTCTTCTTCACGTCTAACAATTAAGCTATCATTGTGATATTAAGTATTCAGGCAATTACTTATTCATGTTAAGACTAGGCGCACGGACCCGTCTATCAAAAACTTAAGGGTTCTTAAGGCTCTATGATGAGTGTCAGACACTCAACTTCATTGATTTTTATTTATCTTAATAATTTCCGAGCACAAAAAAGTACTTTGGAAGTATTTAAAAGCAAGTTGTTGAAATCTATGTTGTATATTTATTGTATGTAAGTATCTCCATTTTCCATGAGACTTTTTTCAGTTATACGTCAATCCTCATTAGGGAATTCCCTTTGCATGATAAGGGCTCTCTCTCTCTCTCTCTCTTCCATTAAAGAAGAAACATACACACAGCAATATCAAATACTATTTGTCAATGCTTATGACATAAAAGTCGCGTCAAATCTATGAACATACAAAGGAGGATCTGCAATTTTTAACTTCCGATAGATTTTCAAAACTATCCTGCAGAACTAATATTAGGAACTTTGCCAAACTATACCTTTAATAAGGTACATTATCATTACATATTAATATTATAGTCATTTGAAAACAAAAATATTAGAAGCCTCTTTTTCTTAAGTCTCTGCTGTAATATAAACATGAGTGTTTTTTTAGCCAAAGCACATCAATGTCGTTGATGATGATATTTGAGTAAACTGGTGGACTTTATAGTAAACAAAGGCAAGCGGCAAAAATTTGATGACACATTGTTTTGATGGAAAAAAACCAGCCATATCACATTTATTTGTATTGTTCTCGCCAGCTAAGCACGTATCTCAAGTGAAATGAAATATAAAACCATAGAGATAGAGAGCTTATTCCCTTCAGTAGCAGAGAAACATCGTCGTTCAGCTGTCGCCTGTGCCAATATAAACAAAGTAATTTGATCTACGTCATCGTAAGTGTATCATAGAGATATAAATATTTGTTTATATTGAAACAATGACGTATTTCTCTAAAGAATCCAATAAGCTCTCTATGGTCTTTATATCTCTATGTGTAAAACAATTTCATTAAAATTGTTCCACTCACGGAGAAGAAAAGATAAGATTGCTCACATGAGTTCGGTCCACGAGTGAATAAATGTGAACTACTCCTCCCCTACATTTTCCCCTTCCCTTTTTCATAACTCATGTAAGAGGTGAGCAAAGATTGTTTACATGAGTTCCGTCTTTGAGTGAATGCAGGAATTATAATCCTACCTTCTTCCCTTCCTTTTCTCATAACTCGTGTAGGTACCGTTATATCAATTTAATCCATTTGTCGTTTTCTTAATGTATCCTTTAAACCAACAAAAAAAATGCGATGGGTCAACTATCACCTCAAACGATGCCCATTTAATATTTCATGTGTTATAAATAGTGTCGCCGTCATTCAAAATCTGCGGTCATGGTTAGTTATTTCCTGGCGTAGTTGGAACAATTATCTCCGCCCCAACGTCCCTCTTTAAAATACTTAAAAAATATTAATGGGATTTTAGAAAATAGTAGGGGATCCTTTTTAATGTAAAGAATATTTAATGAAACTAAAATGTAATTTGTTTGTTGTATGCTTAAACGACGTAGAAACATACAAATGTTTCTAACATGCAATATGGACATATGTTTTCTAAGACTATTAATGGACTCTGCCCTGTGAATTTAAGCCGAAGTATATGTATATATACTAAGGTATAATAAGCTACTTTTTTATCAGCCCTAAGTCTACATGCATAGAATCATCTATCTATAAATGCTTAAATATCATAGTTCGCTAGCAGAGAAAAAAAAGTAATTCATGATGTTTTAGAGACTCTCAGTGTTATTACAGCTGAACAACACTTTCTAAATATAGGCAAAGCATTCTACATGCTGCCAAATGTTGATAAATATTTCAGAGTCAATGAAGTATTATATTGAAAATTTCAAAATGTTCTCCTCTGAAAACTATGACGCATATATAATCATGTTAACATATGCGAACTGTGATGTATTTATGTAGAGGACCAGTACGTCAAGTATACATAGTATATACATTATTTATATATATATATATATATATATATATATATACTATATATACTCTAACGATAGGTAAAGAGACTCATATTATAGGTTTTGAGTTTTTCAAGAAGGCTTGTATAAAGAAATTGATCGTATTAATATTTTGGTGAGAATATTTTTTTCGAAACTAGAAATATTATAATATTAATGAGCTTATTCTGGCTTTGTCTGGAATTAAGAAAGCATCAACTCTTTTAGGATTAATGCGTAACCATAGACCTATGAGAGCAAACTAAGAACTTAATGAGCTATGAGTGCTAATGTGATATTAGCGGTGGTGTTCAAAAGGCTTTATGGAATCAATAAATAATAATTAATTCATTGATTGCTAGTTCAACTTAAAAAAAGAAATATGTACAGTCTTAATGGAGGATATAAAGTCAGGTGGCTTGCCCCGACAGTTGGCGTCTCTTGAAGGTACTTTCTTCTTGTACAAGACTAAGAATGGTTTGTATCTGCATTAAGTCAATTGTTTTGTGTGATCGTTCTCGGAATTTGACCCAACGTAGCCTATGGACTACAATTATACCACCATGTGAAGTTACTTTTATTTTTGGCAGAGCTCTCGAGAGAGTATATATGTGCAACTAAAGGTATCATATGATGATGATTGCGCATCTACATTAAAAACTTATTTAACACATTGGGACATAATAACGAGTTTCCAAGGTATCCAAGCTGCAAGGATCATCATAACTTGGTAACACTTGCAATCATCAGGAGAAAATCATAGAAGTTTACAACTATTAGAGTGACTATATTGTATTAACATATTTTAGATATTACTATTGTTGTACTTAACACTGAATTGAACAAAACGTACGAATCTTATGAGTAAATGAATCACCCAACATATTATTAGGTGTGCTGCCCGCATCTGTAGCCATCAAAACAACAAAAATTCTTTGACAATAAATTCTAGCCAGGAACAAACTCATCGAAGGGAGACTTTCAAAGTTATCAAGTGTGTCCAATCACCTAAATATGTAATGATGAAGTGAAGGCTCAGAGTTCAATACCTGATAAAAATACATGCGTGCATGTCTCTCTACTATATGTATATATTAGTATAATACAGGCAGCCTCCTCTCTTAAAATCCTAATACTATATGTAGTTTGATAAACTTCAACCTTAGCCTAAATTCGGACGAGATTAATTTACGTATTTGTACATAACTGTGTTTACATATGATATGTATAAATTCTTCATACTTATTAAGGCACAGAAAAATATACGCCGTGAAAAAAGGATTTAAATGAGAAAAAACTCCTGTCAGCAATGCTACATAAAGAAGAAGAATGTATAAAATATAGCAATTTGAGATATTATGAGATTCGAATAGAGGATCAATAAAGCGAATAAAAGATATAGCATTGTAGTAAATTAAATCATTTAGGGAACAAGCAATATGTTTATTTTTTCATACTAAAAAATATTGATATGCAGTATTTTATTAACTTTGCAGAATGTAAAGTTTTAGAACGTCCATTGTTCTCTTTAAAGTAAGCCAAATCACAAGACAATACCAAATACAAATCTCAATCCAGTACACTTTAAAAAGTATGTTATGGAAATATAAAATCTTTTTACAATAGATATTAATAGTTATTCGAAGGAATGGACAACAAGAAAATACAATACTTGATTACATAATATCTATTTTCATATGCTCAGTAAACAGCAACTGCTTCAATTCTTGATATTTTAATAGACATTGATCTGCTGAGGACAATTTTATTGCCTTGAACATTGGATTTAAAACTTGTTCAATTTATTCGTTTCATCATAACAAAGTAATGTTTTTCATAATTAAAGTTCTTAAAACATTTTCAACTATACGAAATATGCGCTCATACGTTTTAAAAGCAACGTAAAAAATAAAACAAGACGTTGATAATTAGTTTACTCATAATTAAAGATTCTTTTTTGGATTTGTCATTTATGAATAACAACTGTCAATCCCTAGAACCTCAAATCATGTTCCCTTCCAATGTACGACTGAAGAACAACTGAATATTAGTTATAAACCATATCGTATCTTAAATATGTCAGAACATTTGGTAGGAACACAAGTAATTTCAATGAACTGAAAAGATTTGGGAAATGAATTAGCTGGTATTTATTATAATCCACTGTATGATTTTTTTGTTCACTTTAATGATTGGGAAACAACAATATAACTTAATGTATATTTATAGTGTTCCGAGTAAAAGTATAAGACCAAAATGTTGTACAAGTTTTTAATAGTAAAGCTGGTTTTCACGTAAGAAGGGCATTATTACTATAAGGAATGAAATGATTCTCATAATCGTTGCATGTAATATTTTGGAAGAAATCTTCAATGTTATTGTAATTACATTATTTTTTATTAAAACAAGGACTTGTAAATCCCCTTGACTTGAAACACAGCTCAATGGGTACATGACAGTATCACGGTTGGAAAAGATGTAAATTTTACTTTTAAAAAGAAGAATTAAAAACCCTGCATTAATTACTATGTATACATATATTTGTAGGTGATCATAAATGTTATACAATTAGCCAATAGCTAATAATACATTAGTATTTTATTCATGCCCCACGCAATACTTTACTAAGATTACAAATTGAGTTTTTGATAAGTATATACAATTGTGAAAAAATCTCATTAGAATAAAATTCATTATCAGTTGTTGTTGTAGGATTATACAAATTAAGTACAAACGACTTCTCATAATAGAGGTTTCTCAAGTCCTTTCAGCCATGCATGTAAGTCTTTTAATATGTAACATTATGGTATCCTGCTTTGTATTTTATTATCATTGTTGATAATTATAATTATGCTCAGCTGTTGTGGTTACTTGTTAGAAGAAATTGGAGGAAAACTCTATAGGTACCCCTTTGTACTTCATAACTAAGGCAACATCAAGATGCTCAAGTGTACATTGACTTTATATTTATTTCCTTCCTTCTACTATACATTCAGTTATAATATACGTCAGTGACAATACATATAGTCACAAGAACCCTATGTGTTTTCCAGACAATTAAGCATATAGCAAACACGATGACAGATAAACTTATTTTGCTCCTCTTTCACCACTAAAGCTAACTTTTATTAGCATGTCATGTGATCAGCTTTTAATGGGTGAACAGACTCTATCTATCCCTAGTAGAAATGAAGTTCAATATTATTATAGGTATATTAGGAAAAAACGTCATAGGAAAAAAGGTCCAGAAGAGAGAAAAATAAATTAAAATAATTTTATAAAAACGTCATTGGAAAAAAGGTCAAGAAGAGAGAAAAATAAATTTATAAATAAGTAATTTGAGTGTAATAATAAACCTAAACTTTGGCAAACTATTTTTTTCCTTAATTGAGCAATGTTAAAAAAATAATTGTTGACATATATCTATATTGCTTAGACAATATTTAGATGTAACGTTCCAATCAAATACTTGCTTATTCAAATATTTTAACCCTTCTTGCCCCATGACATTATTTCTTTGTTTATTTGGACCATTTCCAAGACATATTCTCATATGTCTTTTTTTGTTTCTTGACAGTTTCTATGTAAATGCCATCATCAGGCCTATTTTCAGGACCAACAAAGCCAATCAAATAGCTAACCCTTTTATGGTTATTATTTATTCATAGACACTATTGATCTTCATCCTCCTCTCCTACTGTTGCAGCAGTCTGATGACCGGATTTAAGCATGAAATGGTATTTATTATTATTACTACTAACCATGATGCGCACAGATTTGAATGCAATCAATAATAATATATAATGCACGCCAGAGGGAGGGAGGGAATAGAATAAGGGTTATTCAAGAGTCTATGATGTAGTAGTACATAGTAATAATAAGCACCACTAATCTCGTCATAGAATAAGTAAAGGGGAAGTCAGTAATTCCTTATGGGACTTCATTTATCTCAATCCCTGTAATCATGTTTTAATTAACTTCTTCTGCTCCTGCAGCAGACTAACTGGTGCATCATCCAAGCTGCAGTTATCTTGTGCAATTAACATGCACATCTTATAGTAATGTGCACCATAAGGGGGGAGGGCTATTATAAAATGGCTTACATTCATTATTTTCTGAGGAAGACGCAGATTTGCTCTTTCCGAGTGGCATGTTGGATGAAGACTTGATTGAGGATATTTTGCTTGGGAAGAAGCTGGTTTTCTTATGGGGCACACTCTCTGACGACGTATTCACTGATGAAATGTTGACTCCGGCTGTTCCTCCATCATCCACTGCTTGGAAGGTCCCTGGGGCTGAAATAACAAACAAATTATCGTCATTATAAAAATTAAACACAATATTTATGTAGAATCGATTTTAGGCATAGATTTCAACTGCTTTTTTTCAAAACTATCGTAATTTTAGACTTCTATTCATATACAAATCCGAATTTTCTAAAACACTTCTAAAAGTAGTCTTAAGTGTAGAAGATAGTATATATATATAGTATATATATATAGATATATATATATATATATTATATATATATATATATATATTCTAATATATATATATATATATTAGGGTTGTTCTTATTTTTCAAATGTTTGAAATGTACCAACATTGTGGATTTTCTGTTTCTTGGTGATAAAAGAAGACAATACAAAGTTTGAACAAAATCGGTCAAGATACGAGGTCGCGCAACGAGGTCAAAGTTTTAAAAATTAGTAAAAATATAGTTTTCCGCAAATTTCTTCAAAATGGTGGACGTTACAGACTTCAATAATAATTATTAATTTAAAGGAAATCTAATTTACTACCAGACGTATGTTTGATGTTTTTTAATAAAACAAAGTTTTCAGTAAAAACAAAGCAAGAAAGAGAGTGTGTATTGTTAGCTTATTTCATAGCTTTTTTGTATCAATTAACTTCACTCGCCTGTAGAAGATGACTTGTTCGCTTCAGAGTAAAATAGTACTTTTAAGTTTAGTAAAACTTTAGATGATAAATCCAAAAATGACCTTGGTTGCATTCTATCAATTCAGAATTCAGTACAATCTGAGTTTACATCATATGATTCAGAGCCTGTATTGACCTATAAGAAATCGATTATGAAAAAAAAAATTGTTTCTTAGATTTGCGTCAAGGTATCCTCTCAAAATTTTACTTTGTCTCTGACGCATTATAATCCATTATATGCGTCATTTTGTACGCGAGATAGGCATTTTTTAATGTACATATAACTCTCTACTTATTAAATTGACATGATTTAGTATACCAAAATATTAAAGCTGGTTAACCAAGCTTTCATTTGATATGTTTGGTGATCTAAAAATCGCTATACTTTAAGAGATATAAGCAAATACGTACACTCCCCCAAAATTGATCTTTTGATATGAGAATATCGATTACCATTTGGTAACGCTGTTAGTGTTACCTGGATAGCAAGAAAAAAAGAAGGGAGAAGTGAGGCAAAATACAAAAAATAGGTCAATACAGGCTCTGAATCAATGATGTAAACTCAGATTGTACTGAATTCTGAATTGATAGAATGCAACCAAGGTCATTTTGGATTTATCATCTAAAGTTTTACTAAACTTAAAAGTACTATTACTCTGAAGCGAACAAGTCATCTTCTACAGGCGAGTGAAGTTATTGATACAAAAAAGCCATGAAATAAGCTAACAATACACACTCCCTTTCTTGCTTGTTTTACTGAAAACTTGTTTTATTAAAAAACATCAAAGATACGTCTGGTAGTAAATTAGATTTCCTTTAAATTAGTCATTATCATTGAAGTCTGTAACGTCCACCATTTTGAAGAAATTTGCGGAAAACTATATTTTACTAAATTTTAAAACTTTGACCTCGTTGCGCGACCTCGTAATCTTGACCAATTTTGTTCAAACTTTGTATGTCGTCCTCTTTTATCACCAAGAAACAGAAAATACACAATGTTGCTAACATTTCAAACATTTGAAAAATAAGAACAACCCTAATATATATATATATATATATATATATATATATATATATATATATATATATATATATATTTTATATATATATATATATTATATATATATACATAATATAATTATATAAATGAACAAATTGAAATCATTTGATGCTAATCCATTACTTGTTGGTCGTTTAATCGGATTCTTTGTCTAATAAATGGCATCGGACCCAAATTATTTAATACATTTTTGGAAATCAAACACAAAAAATAACATCTTAAATGCATGTTATCCATAAATCAGTCTTGGAATAACTATGAATATAGTAAAAAAATAATCCTATAAGAAGGATTTATATGTTACTAACTAAAATCAATTATGATTGTGTACTTTTCATTTTAGTGTTAAAGTTGCAGTAAAAGTCATATTAATATGCTACTGTTATATTTTTTTGTCGCTCCATCAATAACTAAAAATATGTTTATTATATCATCCGTGCAGCGGTAATATTTTCCTTATCGAAAGTCTTTGTTTAATTAATAAAAATTAAGCAAATATATACAGTCACAATAAAAAGTAAATTTTATTGAAATGATGCGTACTTTCGCTTAGTTTTCTGTGATTAAAGATAAATACTGTATTTGTACTCTACCCATGTAAGCGACATAAAATATGATATTAGACGTACCATTGGCAATACAGGCAATTGGCAAGGGCAGGAAGTAATAGAAAAATATTTTATTTCCATAATTTTTTTACATATACGTATTGTCTATTTGATTGATATTACGAAAATCTCAACAAAACCTATAATTCAAAAGATTTTAAAGGCTTTGTCAACAAATATGTATGAAATTATCAATATCAAAAAATGAGGAAAATATTTATTTTATGGGTAAAAAAATACATAGTTCAAAAAGTTTAAAAATACTTTCGTTTATATATGAAGGTTTAAAATATGCATATAGTATGAAATAATAATCTCCGGACAATAATTAATGTTTTTATAATTTTCTTTATAACAAAATGTATTCAAATCTCCTCAAAACTAGTTTAAACCTTAAATTTTTATTAGTTTTGGAATGAAAGATCTGTTATTTTCCGCATGTCAGTATAAAAACCTTTGCAAAAACATATCATTTTTAAATTCAATATACAATCAATTACGTAATTTATAATACCTTGCACGCAACCTCTCATCAAATGTTCCGTATATTTTGGAGATTTGTAAAAAATATCTTTCATTTAAAATTTTCAAATCAAATATATAATGAAAGAGATAGAAGGTTCATAAGCATTTGGGTTCTTAAAAATGAATTAATAGTTAAGCAACTAACTCTTCCTCTATAAATTTTTGCTATAAATATTAGGAGACAAAATATATAAAAGAAAACATACAAAAATGTTTCTTCAACGACTGTTAACTAATTTTATATCGTCTATCTCAAATGCACAAATAAATTGCTTTTTATAAGCATGTGAAGATGTTTATTTTTAAGCTTCGTCGCTCTACTTAAGCTTAATTGAAAGACTTTGTTTATTACAAGGGCTGAACGAAAACACCTAAGAATGAACAAATATATTTAATAATAATAGTAGTGATGAGTAAATTATTTTTGCCTTCAAGTGTAGAGGTATAATATATTTTTGGAAAAAATACTATTTCAAGAGAACTTTGGAAGTAGTTAAAAGAAATAAAGGATGGAAATATAGCGTTGTATATAAAAATTGTCACGTTAACGGGGATCGTGATATTTTTTCAATTAAAAAGCACACGATAATATTCCCTAATTATGTTTCGATGAGGTCATTCTTAGAATATTAAAGGGTGGATGACATCTATAGTTTTAAAAGCATACTTGAGCAATTAAAACTATTATTATATAAAAAAATAAGGAAGTTCAAACTTTAATTATTTTCACTTTATAAAAAATGTGTTGCTTCGTTGATATACATATATTTAGAACAAACATCGATCATTTATAAATAAAACTAAAAATATTAGATAAATAGAAGGAAATATTTTTTTTCTAATTGATGTTAAAAGTTGGTATGGGTTATCTAATATAAAATTATAATAAGTCGCATTTGACACTTTATATTTCCAAAAATAAGAGACTCCAACGCCAATTTACTAATCCTTATGTGTAAGTGGAACAACACATCAATTTAAAAACCATTTTTAATATTAAAAACAGTACAGAAGATCCAAGACTGAACATAAAGAAATATTGATTTGGAGGCATTTAAAAGTATTTAATTTAAAAGTATTTGTTGATGGTAATGTTTTTATGTTTGTTAGAAATAAATATCGAAGCTCCATTAACTCAGCTAATTACTAAATATTGCTCATATTTTTTATTAATTGAAGCTCAAATACTACGTATATTTTTCAGTATTTACTATTGAATAAGGATAAATTATATGAATAATTCCAAAATTTACAATATTTAAATTTCAAAATTTAGTTTTAATAAAAACATTTATTCTTTGGTATCATCGTTGTATTTAAAATATAATGATAGAGTTATTTCTCGTAGAATGGAAGCTTTAATAGTTTGTCTTACCTTTAACACATATTAAAAAGTATTTACTAAAATATATTTGAAATTTCGAAATATATACTTATACTATATATCTTTAAATAAAGCATAATTTGTATATTGTTCAATTATTGATCTGTTGTTAAAAAATTAGACACTAATAAAGTGTAGATATAAAAAGACCCGGTGTCAATGTCATATATTAAAAATTGAGTTGCTATATTTTATTATTTTTTTAAATCTCAAATATTATTGGGTATCAGTTTGTGTTTCCTTCGGTACTCTCAGTACAACTTTTCATATATATCTTCTTGCATTATTATGTATATATATATATATATATATATATATCAATTTCAAGATGGCAAGCGGCCTTAAAACTTTGATAAGAGTCTATAAGTAACTAAATGGTATTTTTTTAATTGACACATAATAATAATTGAAATGAAATAACTTAAAAATGATAACTGAAATATATAAATTCCAAAACATGCTCGTATTGGATAGTTAAATCTTTGCGTATACTATAGGAATAAATGAAGCCACTTGAATATTATTAACTTAAATGAAGAAATCAGAAGATACTAAAATATATTTTCTCTTTTTATAGTAAGCGTTGATATTATATTCTAAACGAAATCATCGATTGTTTATATATATAAATAAATATATATATATATATATATATATATTATATAAAATGGTTGAATTCATGGGATTTTAATAAAAAGTTATAATAAAAAAAGATTAAAAACCCTATAGAACCCAGAATTTTAAAGGACTTTTAAACAAACAGCAATACTTCAAGCATGAACTGTACTTGTTTGAGCTAAAATTTGAGGTTATTTCAGGGATTACAGCTTTGTATGCTTGATTTCAAGATCCTTTAGGTATGCCTCAAGTTTTTTTTTTCATAACAATCTTCATTTTCAATGGAAATCCGTAGACACATCTTATATTTTTTAAAGATAGAAAACGACCGAAAAAATCATTAGCATAACAGACATCATGTAGCATAATAATTATTATTCGTCATGGTTTCTTCGTGAGGACATGATGTGTTTATACATAAAAAGCATAAATATCTTACACGCTGAGTTCCGTCTCTTCATGACTCTCCTGGTTCCTTCAAGATCCCTATGAATCTCGAGTCCTATTCATGTTGCTTGTCTCACTATTCAATTTCAATACACAATGATCAACACACTTATCATTATTTATATGTTATTTTTAAGGAGCAATGTTTTACAAAAAATAATTTTATATATGATCAAAACAAATTATATCTTATTCATTTAAAAATAATCTTAACCATTTATACAACATTGAATAATACTTTCTTTAATCTAATGTAAAAAGATGATGAACTGTTAATTTATAAGTCAAAATTCTTTATTTTCAAATTTTTAAAAATCAATACAAACATGTCTATTATTATTATGGAGTTTTATGATTAAGAGAAACTAGTTCATGGTTGTACCGGGATCATGGATAAATGCAAAGAGGGTACATTTAGCGTGAAAAAATAATTTATATGTGTTCAATTTGTGCACGAAGACGTGGGAGTCTCTTCAGGATTAATATAAATATGACAACCCCCTTTCAAAATCCCTACACCTCTTTTTGACTTTGTCCAGGCCCCTATCCATTTAAAAACCTGGATTCGTAGTAGACACGATAGTGTTATACAGAAATTTAATACTTTCATTATTGTAATATGATCTTTTCATATATATTATTTTATTCAATATTGGCTGTGGATGATTTTAATACCGACTTGAGATAGAAAGAGAAAAAAACTGAAAACATAGAGACATCTCTCTGGCCTCTCTTTTATATAGTATTAAACCTCACAAACCTCTCCCTTTTTCATAACAGATTTTTTACTAATTATTTTTTTATTTTTACATTTATTACAAAAAAATTCAATACATTTTGATGCGTGTTTCTTTTATCTTCTAGATGAATTATGAGGGGCGGTCTTACTGTCTTCTCCTTCACTGTCGTCGTCAAATCGGCCAGAAAAATGCTAAGAGAATTAATAAGCTTTGAGAGGAAGCCTAGAGAGCCTTCCGTGACGAGGGAGGCATTGAACTACTTACAATAGAACAAGTCAGTCCCGACAAGAGACGATGGAGTTCCTCTCGTCCAGGAATCCTGTCGAATAAGTGACTCCGGACACAGGGGGGAACTCCGTATCAAGTTTCCTCCTCTAGAGTTAAATAACTCAAGCTGTTTAATGTAACGCAATAATAATAATAACAGCTTTGTTATGAAAATGGGAGAGGTTTGTGAGGTTAATACTATAATAAAGAGAGGCCAGAGAGATGTCTCTATGTTTTTCAGTTTTTTTCTCTTCTATGTCAAGTCGGTAT
This sequence comes from Caligus rogercresseyi, assembly GCA_013387185.1. Lineage (NCBI taxonomy): Eukaryota > Metazoa > Arthropoda > Copepoda > Siphonostomatoida > Caligidae > Caligus > Caligus rogercresseyi. The sequence goes on from CP045905.1 coordinate 1,901,653, forward strand.
TAAATCATCCACAGCCCAATATTTAATAAATTGACATTAATATATAACAAAAAAACGGTGAGTTAATTTGACGTATGACTAGCATTTTTTTGTATTGACTATTTATGTAATGTTAATTTCTTAACTTTGAAACATATATTTTGATACTCAATATGAAAAGTGAACCAACTATGGTGAAGTTAGAGTTATTTTCACTTTATCACCTCATCAACATTTATTGTTAGTCACTCTCATATTCTATCGCTTATGTATTATCTCATAGAGATATAAAGATATAGAGGAGAGCTTATTCCCTCCAATTAGCAGAGAAACATCGTTCAGCTGTATTCTGAACACAATGACGTATTTCTCTTTCCCTCAAATAGCAGAGAAACATCTTTCAGCTGTATTCTGTACACAATGACGTATTTCTCTGACCAATCCAATAAGCTCTCTATATCTTTATATCTATGATTATCAGCGTTGGATACTTGATTAAACCCTGGTATTTTATATGTAATATCTCTATATCAACAAAGTCTTAGAAAAAACCCCTGGTATTCAGTATATATATATCAGAGCTGTGACTACCGAATGTAAATCGGTATTCATACTACCGACGGTAGATTTCAAATATCGAACAGATTATACGATATTCGGTAGAAAATACCGAATACCGTACCGATTGCAATCGGTACAGTATATTTGAAAGTATGACTTTTTGTAGCATTCACATAGAGACATAAAGATATAGAGAGCTTATTCCCTATAATAGCAGAGAAACATCGTTCAACTGTCGCTTTGCCCAAGCGCTCCCTTGTGTGAAGAACTTGAACTTCGAAAATAAAAAAAACAAATATAACTTATAGTATTATAGAGCATATACATAAATAGACATTCTATATTAGCTTATGCTATGCATTGAAAACTAGAATACCTGAAAGTGCATTTAATATCGGACAATAAGAGACAGTAAAAAAAAAAATCTCTAGCCTTCCATTCCTACAAAATCCAAGTATATATATAATTTATTAAAGATTAGTATGTATTGGATTTCAAATAATCTCTAATAAATTATAACAAAAGATGTATTTAATTGTCCTTCGTTATAAACTGTCAGATATGAAATGCATATGAAGAAGTAAAAGCAGATACACAAATAATTTATCTCTCTTCCTAATCTACCGTACCAAATATCGATCGATACTGTGAGATTATAATAAAATCTACCGAATACCGATATCGATCGGTATTCGAATATACCGAATATCGAACCGGTGGTAGATTTTTCTACCGAATCCCAGCTCTGATATATATATATATATAAAGTACTCACATTTTCAGTTATCTGTTACCTACATACATATGTAAATTGAAATGTAAATATACCCTAAAAATATGTATTTTGTATCTCTTCATTTGAATATAGATGCTCTATTTATGAAAATGTTTTAATTTAGGGGTCTTCAATAATAGGAAGAGGAAGGGATTGTACGTAGGCAAGTAAGGCCTTCTTTTTACGAAGGATCTCTTTGAGCCAAGTTATTGGTTTGCTTGGGTAGGCCTAAGAGCAAATATGTTTTCAATAAAACAAAAGAATCCCACTTTTAAAGGACTCATGGATCATGTCTCATTTCAAGTATTGTTCATTTAAACGAATCCCTCATAAACGGACATATCCCCAGATCTTTTACTTATTAAATCAAGTTCAAAATTCCAAAATCTATTATTTATTTATTATTTATATTTTATTAATTATAAGTTATTATGTTATTTTCAATTGCATTTTATTTTGGGCCTATTTATTCGAAAAATGAATAGGCAGTATAGCCCTGAAATTAGTCTATCGAAGTCTATTTTCTTTCCTATATAATAATAAAACACAGTTGAAGCATAATGAAGTTGTTATTTATAGTGTATCAAACGATTTGAAAAGTTGATTTTAGGAAAAGAGGCATTAATTATATATATATATATATATATATATATATATATATATATAATATATATATTATATATATATATATATATATATATATATATATATATATATATATATATATATATATATACATATATATTAGGGTGATTCTTATTTAACGTTTTTCGGACTTGAGAGTCGGGCTCCCCCTAGGATTTTACTTTATTGCATAGAGATCATCTTGTGAAAGTTAGAACAAAATGAATAATTGGAAGTACCCGCTCAACGGGCCCAAAGGTTATGTAGTAAACTTATGTAGTATTTTTTTCCGTCATTCGATTGCCCCTAATGTCCTTAATTTCAACGCTATTTCAAACAATTTGCCGCAAATGTAGGTATGTTTGCAAGAATTCCAAATCAGTTTTTATTTTTCATGTACATCCAAAATCAAACGAGATAATAAAGTTTCAAAATGTTCATTTTTTGGGTATTTTCCATAAAATGACCATTTCAAAACTAATTTCTCGTTGAGTTTTGGATGTACATTAAAAATAAAAACTGATTTAGAATCTTGCAAGCGTACCTACATTTTGCGGCAATTGTTTGAAAATAACATTAAAATAAGGACATTAGAGGCGATCGAATGGCGAAAAAAATGTATTACATAACTTTTGGGCCTGTTGAGCGGGTACTTCCCATTATTCGATTTTGTTCAAACTTTCACATGATGATCTCTATGCACTAAAGTAAAATCCTAGGGGGAACTCGACTCTCAAATCCGAAAAACGTGAAATAAGAATCACCCTAATATATATATATATATACAGGAAAAGAGTGGGAAGACTTATACCACCGGACAATTATGCCCCTGTCGGCCTTATACAGGCCCCAATATGCCATTAGGAGGCTGTCAACGGCCGTTTATGTTTCTTGAGGCCAGCGGCCCACCGGGAATAGTCCCGGTACTCCCTGTGGCCACTCTGCCCCTGTATATATATATATATATAACGCATTCCAGTTAAAAGGAGTAAATTATTCATAAATATAAGAAATGTCGCTCCTATTTTATTATATTTTTTTATTACTTTTTATAGTTTGTAAACAAACTTTTGGTTTTAAAGAAGGTCTTGAGGGAAAAAAGAAAAAGAAAAACTTCTAAGAAATATTTAATATTATCATCATTGTTTTCATTTTGAACAATGACACATTTTTAACTTGAAAAGAAAAATATAACCATATTATCGCATAATATTTCGTTGTTTTTCAAACTCTAAAGAATTCGGTTCCTTAGATGTACATAGGAGGTATATATAAAGGCAGTTGTGCCTTTTGAACTACTCAAAATAAAAGGACATAGTTCTAACGATTCAAAAGCTATAGACCACGCCTTCTTCGGATTGCCATAGCTCTTTAACAAAACGAGAGTGTGTGAAGCCAACAGATCTACGAGCAATTTTGTTATCAGCTGCAGCCAGATATACGGCTCTTTCTCTGAAAATTCCGTCCCTTTGCAAGGATTCGTGGATCTTAGATTCAGAGAAGGTATAAACAATCCATCAAGTTTCCTATCTCATTTAAAGAATTTAAGTCGGATTCTGAAAATTTTAATGTGACGTATTTTCAAAAATAATTGAGAACCGTTTTTAACGTGTGTATTATGTCATTTTATATATCTTTTTTTATAATTTTTAGTCTTTGTTATACACTCGTTGTCGTTCTTCTTCAGTATATATATATATATATATATATATGTATATATATATATAGTCATAATTTTAGTCTATAATCTAGTCTATTTATCTTTTGTTTTTTAATGCAATTACTTTGGATTTTTGTAGAACTGAATAAAATATATTTATGAATTTAAGCCTCCTCTAAAAGGAATTAATTTCAATCTCATAGTTACAGCTCAAGGGAACTATATATACCTATATAAATAGAGAACTCGAACAAACATTATCTCCACCCCATTAAATTATTATCTTATCTATGTAGAATCAACTGATGTACACAAAAGGATGGAAACCCATTCGCCCTTCCACCTCCTCCTCTCATTGTCGTGAGGAGATCATTATTCAGTTTGTTGATTTGTAATTAATGAAAGATAGACAACTGTGATCAATTGCAACTGTAAAATAAATTATATATATATATATACAATCAATACTAAAACAATCAGGAATGGTAAAGTCGCGCAACCTTTCAAAACACAATACAAAGTGGGGAAAAAGAGACGTTTCATATGTTCCCCAAGGATGAGTCCCTACGCCAACTCTGGACAAAGGCTGTTCCGCGAAAAAATTAGATACCTTCAAGACATTCTGCGTTGTGTGACGTACATTTCATGCCCTCCGATTATAAGCCAGAGTCTACTGACTCTAATCCATCACGTTCAGACAGATCTGGAAAAACTCTTTGTCTTAAGATATTAAAAAAAGATGCCGTCCCTTCCAATTTTCCAAATCTCCCTCACTACTATTCAAAAAAGCCTCCTCCAAAGCGTTCCTCCACCTCAACCTCCTTCTCACGACTCCTTAATGAAAACGAGCGAATTTTGAAAAAGATTAAGGCTTTTGAAGAGGCCAACTTATTTTTAACACTCGAAGATATTCTAATTAAAATGGATAGGACTTGCCTTCCGAGCGGCGTTCAAGAACATTATGATGAAAAGATAAAGAGCTGGTGTTCTTGAAGATGGACGACCGTCAATAGACTTCAGTCTCAAGATTAATGAATAAATGACAATCCATATACGGTAAGCCAAACTTCATTCCTTAACCTTCTTTATATATATATATATATATTGGGAATGGGAAAAGTGGTGTTTTTGAGATGTGATTGGCTAAAAGAAATGGAGGGGGAATAATAAAAAAGCAGTTGGCATCATGCAAAAAAATTATCACTTTACTACCAGCTGCTGTTGAGGAGTGAACATCAACTCAGAGAGTAAAAGTTCATCCTTATAAGTAGTACTAATTATATCTTCTAAATAGTCTGTATCAATGACGTCATTGTCAATCCTTTGAATGGATTCCTCTTATATATTTCTCATAGGCCTGTATCAATGACGCCATTGTCGAATCTCTTATATCACCTATTAATGTTAATCTAATAAAGCAACTGCTCAATCTCTAGAAAATGATGAAGGTTTATTTTGTTTACTCGATATTAGGAAAAAATAGCCGAGGAAATTACTGCTTAGGAAAAATTGGCCCCAGTCAGAATGGCCCAAGATTGCAAAAGAAAATGATGACACATGAAAAAATGGCCCAATTAAATCCTTCCCCGTCTAATAAGAACAACACGAAAAACAATTGATCTATAATTGCTAAAAATACAATATTTTTTCCTCATTATTTACTGCATTTATTTGATAAATAGTATCTAGACAATACTTAGTTGTATTCCATCAAATACCATTTTTCCATGACTCATTACTTTCCTTTTCTAACTTGGGTCAATTCTTCCTGGGCCATTTACTTGAAGGGAGTAATTAAAAAAGCACCTTCATTTAATTGATGCAAGCTAAGATGTATGTCATAAAACGCGGAATATATATATATATATATACACTATCAAACATGGGCTTCACACATCACTCTTTTGTACTTTGAAGAGATCCAAAAAGAAGATTATTGTGCTAATCCTTTAAAACATTAATTTAAAGACCGCCAAGCTTTTTGCAAAAAGGTGGGGAAATAAATAAAATAAAGAATGTCTTTAAAAGATAAAAATATCAACTTTGGCATTTTTTTGTTCAAACTTGTTTATATTTTCTTTGCTCCTTTAACTCAATAATCATGGATGTCAAGCATGGCAGTGCACCTTTGACTTTTCACACATCCACTCTGCAATAACCAAATGTGGAAGGCTTTTTCACATGATTGAGTCATGATCAAACGTCCTTATCATTGTCAATCATGGGATCAAGAGGCTTCGTTAAATAATAAAATATATGAAATAAGCAGAGCTGGGATTCGGTAGAAAAATCTACCGCCGGTTCGGTACTTGGTATATACTTTCTACGATCGATGTCTGTATTCGGTAGATTTTATTATATATCTACAGTATAGATCGATATCGGTACGGTAGATAAGAAAGAAAGATAAATTTATTTATGTATCTGCTCTGTGACTTCTTCATATTCATTATATATCGGACAATTTATGGGAAAAGACAATTAAGTACCTAATTTGTTATAATTGTTTTAAAGATTATTTGAAATTTAATACAAAATAATCTTATATAAATTATATAGAACTTGGATTTAGTAGGAAATGGAAGGCTATTGATTTTTTTCACAAATTACTTTATGTTGGGCAAAGCGACAGTTTAACGATGTTTCTCTGCTATTGAAGGGAATAAGCTCTCTTTATCTTTATGTCTCTATGTGAATGTCACAAAAGTCATACTTTCAAATATCGTATAATCGGTTCGGTATTTGAAATCTACCGTCAGTAGTATCGAATACCGATTTACATTCGGTAGTCCCAGCTCTGGAAATAAGATATATAAAATGTTTATATCTGAGAGAAAATATAAAATGTATAAGATATTAGCTACTTATAATCCAGTAAACTGAAGCTAAAATTTATGGATATTAAAGTAATCTAATCAGTCATTAAGAGTGTCCAAAAATAACATAAGGAGGTTGCGAGTAGAAAAATTAACACCTTTTTTGTTCAATTTTATACTAGATATCCTAATAACTAGTGATTAAAAAAATATAAGGCGAATAGTCATTAGGTAAATCAGGAGGGTCTTTGAAAAGTGCAAAACTTAGGCACTGGATTGGCTCACTCGATTTTTCTCCTTGCTGATATGATCTCAAAGACTCCTAGGCTTCGAAAAAAACTATATCTCCTGTGTGTAGACTCCAATTATCAAGTCTGAGATGAAACTTTTAACTATTGGTCACAATATGTCTCCAAAAGCATTTTAAACCATTCCAACTGACAATTTTTATAGTATTTGTCAGCTGTCAACATTATTCCATTCATTATTTGTTTAGAGTTAATAACAAGTCTTTTTATATCATAAAACTAACAAATTTCATCGTGGCTTAAAACTGCAATTAGCAGGCATCATTCATTCTTTCTTATGCTATCAAATATAGATAAAAAGAACTTTCCGAGCTCATTAAATAATACAGAAGATTAAATTGATTATAATCTAAGTAGATCTATGTATTTTGAAAAATAATGGGAAGAGTATTTGATCGTGAAGAACAAGAAATGTGCCAATGGCTGGAAAAATGGAGAACGTCGAATTGCAAGCGTCCAAGGTGTAATAAGTATATTGCCTTGAAATATAACTCAATTTTATTATCTGATAGCTTCACAATACACCTTACAAATAATTGATCATATTGTAGACAAATTTTTACACTCTATAGTATACGCCTCATTTATGCAAACCCATAAATTATACCGAAAAATGATGCGACAAAATCAAAATCTTTTGCCAAAAGCCCAAAGAATATCATCTATTTAATTTATGACGTATAATAAATAAGGAATTCGTTAAAAACCAAACTTCATCATTAATTTTTAACTTATGTTAGATCCCATAATCTGTAGTTATTTATGTGAATGTGTGTTTGTTCTTCATCTCAATGATAATAACAATAATTATTTGATATCATGAAGTTGGCGCTTTAAGAGCATTTCACCATGAAAAGAACAGAACAGTTCCTTCTTGAGTTAAATATTATACGCTATACACATACTCACTCGTTTTTCTAAAACTATCATTTGACATGCAAGTAGGCATGTGGGTTCTTTTAGCCTGCAATCCCCCCTACTGTGTTCGTATAAAGTAAAATGTAGGGGGCGAGGAGGGGGGGGGGGGGAGTCTAACTATTTATTTGGTGAACATAAATTGAATTGATGGAATCTACTGGGGTCAGGCATTTTTACTCCGGGGGTTACTTCTTCTTCTTCGTCTTTAACATTATTCTTCTTATTAATTTCAAGATGATGATTATTAATAATAAAAAACTATATACTAATCATAATAATAATTAAATAATGTATGCTTTCAACAGTGGTAAATGGATAGATAGATAAAGCCCCTGGAGCGTAGCAAATTTTAGCTTTCATTCAAGCGGAGAAGAGTTTTTAAGGATATACCTGTATATATATACATACATACATACAGTGGTACCTTCATTTTGGGACCGTTCATGCATTCAGTATCCATGGTTGTTCGTATATTGTCCCATAAACCAAAAATATAGCTATTGATGTTATATATACATATAATTATATATATAATATATATATACATATATAATTATATATATATAAGGAAAATTCCTTATCGTTCGTTTTTGGCTCCAAAAAGACAAAAAAAATACTTTTTTGGGGGAAAAATTTCCTTTCTAAAAAAAAACGTCGTCAATTTTTTCAGAAGGACGAACGACAAACGAACGATGAACAACGAACGATTCAATTTAAAAATAACGATGAACGACGAACGATAACTTTTGGTGAACGAACGACAATTTTTCGCGAACATCAACAAGTCTGATATATATATATAAATTCTGAAAAATATTGTTACTACAATGTCATTTTTGCATTGTGTCCTCTTAGTTTATTCCATTACAAACCCAATTAATATGAATGTCGGTAAGTATGGAGTAACAAAATATTGTTTCCTTTTTCGTCTCAACAAGATACAACTTTTTTATCAGAATGATAATACAGAGTTATCACTATCTATGGTGCTCTTGCCTACAGACGGAATTTAATAAACGAATCATTATACATTCAAGAAAAAAAACACGTTATCTTAAGATACTATGGTTTATGTGATCATTAGGCGTATAAATAAGAAAAAAAAACATATTAAAAGCCACTAATTTGAGCTATTATGCATGGTTTTCAGGAAGGAGGGGGGGGGAGGTTATGAGCTCATTATCATAGAAAATAGTTGTATTGTTAAAAAAGAAAACAGTACCGTGTAGGCGAAAATTAAACCCCAAGCAAGATGAGGCCTTGAATATTTCATATTATATATTATCTGTATATATATCATATAACTATATATATATATATATGTATTATATATATAAACGTAGGGGAGATGTTTGGTTTGGGGGCACCATTCAATTGCCCGATTTTTAACAAGAACTGTTTAAATAGGTGAAAAAAAATTCGAACGCAGAAAGCTATGTATATTAATATTTTCTTTATAGTCGCGACGGCCCCCAATATATATGAGGGTCGCGATGTTGATATATATTGAAATTTAGAGAGATTTGACATGAAACCGTGACCGTGGAAAAAAACGGGAGTCAGCCGTCGTCGCGAAGTAACGAGGGCCGACTGCTGTAAGTACATACTATTCTTACATTATATTTATTGTTATAATTCAAAATCCGGTTGCTTTCATAATTTCATATTTTTTTCTACACTGAAATGCCCGAATACCTCAACCAATTTGCTCGAATTTGAGAACTCATCCGATTTTTTTTAGGGGGGGGGAGGGCAGTTGCCCCCTTGCCCCCCTGCCTCTTACACCTATGTTATATATAAAATATATAATAATAATATCTGCCCTTCTTTGACTCCTGGCATCCCATTTGAGGCCATACAAAACTCATTTTTTGTTCTGCAGCATTGAATATATATCAAGGATGTGGATAGAAGACCTCATTTATGGCTAAACTGAAACTGTAAGGCTTGGGCCTCCAATGACTAAATAGATCATCAGAGTTTATATGGCCCATGTAAAGACTATATGAGTTTATGATAATAAATGCGAGATCAATTTAGTAATTGAATAAATAAATATAAAGTGTCAAATCATTGGACACCAGTGACGCCATTTTTGATGTGTTGTAGGTCATATAAATGGGGTGATCTAGTTTTTTAAAAAATATGTATAACCGGTTGATAAAAGATCTGATTTCTTTTTTAGCCCCCAGTGACGTCATGAGATCAATATTAGTACATGATCCCTATGAGGACATTATGGGGTGATAAAGGAGATCAATTTCATTTTTCAACTCAAGTTTAGGTCAATTTATTTGGCCGTGCATGAAGGAGAAATATAAAAGTATTTCTTTTTGTTGGCTTCCTGTGATCAGTGAAGTCATTTTGGAGATCATGCAAGCGATATTTTGATTATGAGGGAAGGGGTTCAATGTTTGTTTTTAGGAAAAAAATAGATATAAAGGCACTTATGTTCCTTTTTACATTTCCAGTGACGTCATCAGTTCCCTCCAATGTCCCCTGGAGGACACTTCTAGGACTATAAAAAATCTCAATGCCAGCGTTCATAATTGAACGTGTACGTATAAAAATGTTATAACCATTTAAAGGATGATCAACCTGTTTTATTACACAGTAAGATTCAACAAAATCGGAACCAGTTTTTGGCCGTGTACTAGTGTTGTCCATCGGCGCGATTTCGAGTACGAGCCCGCCCGAAAAGACTAATAATGAGCCCGAGCCGGCCGAGCACGATAGTTGGATATGCGCCCGACTGCGCCCGCCCGACCATTGGAAAAATATTAATAGCCGAAAGAAATTCAATTCAACGATCCAGAGAAAAAGTGAGGAGACGTTGTTTAAAAGAGGTGTGAGGAAAAAGTGAAGACGTTTTTTTTCGAACGAGGTATGAGGAAAAAGTGAGGAACGTTTTTTTTTTTTAGAAAAGGCTGAGGAAAAAAGTAAGACGTTTTTTAGAAAGAGTTCTGAGGAAAAAATGAAGACGTTTTGTTTAGAAAGAAGTAATTTTAAAAAAAATTCAAAGAGGCCCGCATAGCCCGCCCGGACTTTCTGTTTTTTGCGCCCGAGCCCGGCCCGGCCGTCGGAGAAGGGCGGGCATGCCCGCCAAATGGACAACACTACGGGTGGACGACAAATAAACAGACAGTGAATTTGTGTATAAATATATAAATATGTATATAATATGATTAAATGTCATAATGCGTATCAAATACTACTCTGGACAAAGAATGGTTATATATATATATACATAATAAAATTACTAGGGCCGATCCTTGGCCTTCCACTAAAAGTACAATATATAGATACGCATACAGAGGGTATTTAAGCGGATTATACCCATAGACTCTAATAGTGAAACACGCTACCAGCAGCATTTTATCCTTCTTTTTGACAACTGCCTCAAAGGTACATAAGTGGAATAATAATAATAATCTTGGTTCAAGGCTTCCATAAAAATATCTTTAATACATACTTAACCCAAATTTTAATATTCTTGCCCTTCCCCCCCCCCCTTACCTTCCATAGAAAGAGAGATAAAAAATATTCACATACTTATAAATCTCTAAATGACCTCAAGATATTGACTCTTAAAACGCATTTCTGCTATGAATAAGTGTGGGTCCTCAAATTATTTTTTGAATGAATGTGTATTATCATTATTGTGTCCCTTTTCAAATCGACCGCTTTAAGCAGGGACTACAACAGAGGCTCTACTTCTTTATCTTGCGTTGGGATCACTGTATACTTAAAGCGTTAAAGTAAAGTGGCGCATGCATAACATAAAATTCTTCCTTTTTTCCCTAAAGGAATGGGCCAAATTTTTTAATTCTTCTTTAGTCGTAAGGGCGCTTTTATGCTAGGGCTCGTTGAAAATAATAAGGTCCTTTTATTATTTATATTTGGAGACGTTTTTATCTTGTTGTGATTTCATATATTTCAAAATCATCAAATTTATCCTTAAACCGGTTTTAAATAGGATGTGACGTAATTTCATGGACAACGACATCTATCGTTAAAGAAATTACCAAAATTTTGGCCATTTTTTTTTGGTTTACTTTTTCCTTTCATGCGCCACTTTACTTTAACGTTTTATGTATAATGATCTTACAGGGTGGGTAGAAAGTGTGAGGGGGGATAATGATTCTTGTGAGCAGGGGAGTAAAAATATGAAAATTGAAAGGTGTACGTATAAAAATGTTATAACCAATCTAAAGGATGATCCACAGGTTTTATTACACAGTAAGATCATATTTAAAATAAGTTATTAAGATAGTATATATATATATATTCTAAAATATTGAATTTTTGTTGAGCTATAAAACAATAATTATTATTAATATATGTATATAATAATATATTTTACATTATCTATATTATAATATATATATATATATATTATTATATTCATAGTATATATATTTATAATATAAATGTATTAATAGATATATGTATAACATATATTATATACTTTTTTATATATATTTCATGTTCATCAATTTCAAAAATCATGTAGAGATGAAAATGGTTCATCCATAAAAATATAAAATTTTGTACTAAAAATGCTGAGGCTATGATTAACAAAAAAATCCATTGTTCTGAAATACATACAGAAGTAATATGCAATTAAAATGAAGGCATTGTAATATATATAAGTAACAAGATAAAAAAAATTACATTCGTAGTCTTATTTTAACATATCTACTGATGGACTAAACTAACATCCTAGCGATGTAGTTTAGTCCATCTGTAGCGGAGGAGTCTAATTTTTTCCTGCGGTGCATATAATTGATGTACAGTTTGGCTTCAGATATATTTATATTAATGAAATCAAAGTTTTGTTGTCAAATATTTGTTTTAATACAATCCAAAGAGAAGTAAGGCCAAACAGATGAAATCTCTATAAGCAGCCATTCTTCACAGTGATCAATTGCAGTTAGGGGCCACCCAAATTTATTCCACAAAAATCAATTTAGCTAATCTGTGTATAACGGCCGCTTTTTGTGTGCCCTTGCATGACGGCCACTACTGACAGGCTTGACTGAATAACGAAAAATAGGATTTACTTCTTCGTGATTCGTAATTACTCATTTTCTTACATGCCATCAGCTGCGTGCAAGGGATAATGATGTGAACTTTTCATAGGGGCTATAAAAAATATATAGGCTTAATACACTTAATACAAAGGTTCCTATAATAATAATATATGAAAAAAAAGGGCCTCACATAGACAAATTATAAAATGGCATGCGAGTCAAATATTAGTGGTGCCGCCTCTCACTTTTTGTAATGTGAGAAACGCAAGACAAAGACTCTAAAGAGTTAAAAACAAATTAAAAGTTATAATTAAAGATGTTTTCTAATTAAGATTCCCAATTGTTCAGGATTACCTACAATACCTTACCTATAGTTGCCTATCATTGGATAAGTCAATTGTACTGTATATATATATATATATATATTATTTCAAAATGACTAAAGTAAAAACTCATTTTGAAACGAAATAAATATCATTTCATGTATTAATATTAATAAGAATTCAAGTTACGCATTGATTGGGGGGAAGATGTTTTCTAATCCGTACAATTATAGATATTATATTTATATAAATATAGGAAAAAAGAAAATATGCTTAGTCAAGGAAATACAAGTAAAAAATAAGGCATGCTCAACTCTCTTTGTGGGGGAGCAGGTTCGAATACTCCCGAGAGGGGATGGTCATTTTTGGTCCGCTACCTCATTGATGATAAGATCCTAGGTTCGAGTGACTAATTTACACACTAGATTGCTTATTTATATTCTGTCGGATGCTGCAATTCTATCGAACCATATAGGCAAAAAAAAAAATTTTTTTTACTTTAAAAGCATAGTGATATTTCGCACATATAATATCTATGTGTCAAAGTTTGATTTATGTTAGGTATTACCTCCGCCGAAGGAGGTATTGTTTTCACTGGCGTGGTTTGTTGGTTGGTTGGTTTGTCAGCAGGATAACTCAAAAAGTACAGAACGGATTTGGATGAAACTTGTGGAGTTGTTGGAAATGCCAAAAGGAACAAGGATAAATTTTGGCATCTCTGAGTGCAGAATTAAGATGCAAAATGAGCTAAATACTAATAAATATTCAAGTTAGCCTACTCTGCCAATAGATTCGCTGTGATGTAAAATCGGGTGCCGGGAGCGTCTTCTCTCGGAATTTCCGTCGAGGGGAACCCTCCCCCGTCCCTCTACGCCGCCCCAGTCGTGAAAAATCCGCCTCGGAAGGCTCATAAGGACTCCGTGACGGCGGAGGTTGCACTCTCTGAGTGTATATATGCCTCTAGTTTATATGTATTTTCATTTTGAAATACTAACAAATAAGGCGAAGGGCCCATTTTGAAACTGAATGTGTATTGACTCAAATCACACCATTTGTAACGTTTGTAACTTATGTATACATAGTATAAATTGTTTTAACTTTGAAAAAAGATCCTTTTTGAATCATGATTCAGCTTATTTTGCATTTTCATAAGAGAAGGAGCAATATAGAGCATTACTTTTTTTGTTGTAAGTAATCAGGAATCCTATATTGGAATATTAAAGTCTTATCATTGTACATAATTAGACGCTCTATGCCTAATTATAAGCATATTGACAGCCATGGCATTTGATGACATCCTTACTTGCATTAACTATATAATACTGGAGGCTTCCTAAAGCACTGGATTCGAACGTGATGTAATGAGGAAGTCTTTTTAATTGAAGGCAATTAGGGATCGAGGGTGAACTCTTCTGCTTGAGGATTTGACTCAATACACTTCATAAACGAAAAGAATACACGAACAGTACCTTTTGTAAATATATTTGTAAGAAGATAAATAGAATACGAAGTTCAAGAATACTATTGTTCTGTTTGACGTACACTTATTATCAAACTTGTGTGGGGGTTACAATGATCAACATTTATATTTAATAACTGAAACATTTATTTCTCATTTTATTCTAACAATATTTTCCATAATAAACTTAACAATATTGTGTTGAACGTAACTGTCTTAAGATTGTGTTTTTATCTCCTACTTTCTGTTATGTATTGGTTATGTTTTCAAACTGTATGAATTTTAGCCTAAAATATCTTAACTAAAAAAAACTATGCTGCGACACAATATGTGTAAATATTCAAGGTTTCCAAATGTATAATGAATTAATAACTTAATATGAACTAGTTACTTCCAGATTTAAACCCGAAGATTACTTTCAGTTTTGTGATTATGGCTAGTTTGAGGAAAATCCTTTCCTTTATTCGTTAAAAGAATGTATAAATTTAAATTCAGCCGATTTTCATAAGCTAAATAGATGCATCATACAAATTTGCAAATACGATCCAATAAGATCAATTGAGTTGCAATGTAAGAATACTCATGGACTGAAGGAAAAAACTTGGTTTTCAAAATATTTTCAATTGTTTAAAAAATAATAATATATAATATAATAGCTTTATTTATTCAAATTTCTAAAAATAAATATATATGGTTTCGTATCTTTCAATTGACTCTTCAAAACACCACATATTTATAAATTTGAATCACTATATTAAAAGAAATCAGTTTTTTCAAAAACCAGTTCAAGAAGTAGTTACATGGTGGATATATAAATTTTAATTAATCCATAGTATCATATTTCACAAAGAAATAGCAGCTTTATTTGTAGTAGAAAAAAAGAAAATGAAAAAAAGACTATCTGCTCGACAGCTATGTTAAGCAAGACTTTCAATGACGAAAACTTAAGACCAACTCATATCTGATTAATAATGATCCTTATAAAAAGTATATAGCTCTATATACAATTATAAATAAATGTGCAAATTTAAATTCAACCAAGGTCGTCTATTAAAAAAACATTTTATGGACAATTTGATTCCACACTTACATAAATAACCATTCAGATTCATTCCAAGTCGATATGGTTGGACCATTCTAAGGCCACCCTACAAAGTATATTTCATTAAATCTCACCAGGAAGCAAATGTATATTTTTACAAGCCTAATAAAAATACGTGTATCCAATACAGTTTTGCCAACGCCTACAAAGGAAACAACATCATTATTTTTTTGCTGTTTTGCAAAAATGTATGCCTGAGACCCGTAATAATAACGGTACTTATTTAAAAAAAATCTATGTAAACATCATTTTTTCCAAAAGCGAAATAAAAAGTGTGTATTTTTGGCTCACAAAATGGTGGGAAGTATCTTATATAAATATATATATATTATCTATATATATATAATAAATAAATAAATATATAAGGATACTTCCCACCTTTTGTGGGAAGTCCATCAGACTTGTTGACGTTCGCGAAAAGTTGTCGTTCGTCAAAAGTTATCGTTCGTCGTTCATTGTTAATTTTAAATTGAATCGTTCGTGTTCGTCATTTTGAAAAAAATTGAAAACACTTTTTTAAATGGAATTTTTCTTATGAAAATGGCGCCAAAACGACGAACGATAAGGAATTTTCCTTATCAAACAATCAAAAACTTTGTCGTTCGTCGTTTATCGTTCGCGAATGACAACAAATGAACGATAAATCAACAAGTCTGATATATATATATATATATATATATATATATCAACATTTTATTATTCAGGATAGTAATATATATACTTATATCTTTAAATTTTTGTAAACCAAATTGCTTAAATCATGTTATCTGAATAATAACCGAGTCATTTAATAGGATATGTTTTTTTTCTTCCTTTCAAAACCCAAGAACTCTTTTTCTATGACCCTGTGTTTAGGAAGAGCGATGCGGTGGGCCATGATTATATTATATGTGCTTGCATTGGTCCAAGCCCTGGTGGGCCAAGGATGAAAAAGGGGCGTGAGTCTTCCTTCACGACTCCCATGGTTCGAATTAAAATAATGGCCGGGCATATATTGAGCCATGTCAGGGATTCCACCTACCCGGAGGAGGAGTGGCTTTCCATAAGGGAACAATTAGATTGATTTATGGACCCTTCCGTGTTTGAATAATATTATGTAGAGCAATAAACGTGGCCAAGAAATATCGCCATTCTATTTGTAAAAATAACAAAAAACGATTTGCAAGCCATTTATTTTTAATGGGAGCCCCCTTAAGGAAGTGAAAAACGATGAAAATACTCAATATTTTCAGAATATAAATGCAATTATATGATGAGCAACCCTAACGCACACATTTTTCTATGCTACAGCCATGGAGAATCATTCTAAAGATGTACTTGGATTGATGTGATAGTTTTTTTAAATATAAATCAAATGGTGCAACATGAGCCGCCATTATTCTTTAATAAAAAACCTAGGACAGGAGTAAAAGTAAACTAGTGGCTAGTTTCAAAATATCTCTAAGGATAAAAATAATTTGTGTAAAATAGTTGTTTATAAAACTAAG